>ML675615.1:5336303-5369906 GCA_007922155.1 Mesoclemmys tuberculata | reverse complement strand
TCCCAACAACGTCCGTGCTAGTGCATTAGGGGAAAGGGGGGATGTGAAGAAAGACTGATGAATCATCGACCTCCTAAGCTGGGGAGAGATGAGGAAATGAGACATGGGCTTTGTTTGAGATGGGGAGGGTTGGAAAGAAGGTCTGTTGGGATCCTGAGGCAGTAGATAGCAGGATATCTTTTTATTTAAATCTGCCCCACCAAAGAATTATTATGTATCATTTCATTATTATTATTACTGGTAAATATTTTAATTTCAAAGACAAGATATCAGCATGGGCATTCTACAGATAGGAACAGCTGCTCTGAGCTGGGGAAGGGATATTATTCTATATACTGTATTTATTTGGGGGGAAATAATGTCTATCATTTCTCTCCCACCATCCAGTCCTCTTCTATACCTTTGAGTAATTTCCCTTAATTTCTTCCTCAGGCAGAAGACAACTTTGTTCATATGGAAAGTCCCAAGGAAGTGTTCAGGGTGGTTTGCATAAGCTCAACCTGACAAAAAATTGGACCTGATTTTAGGGTTAGTATAGGATCTCAGTTCATTTCACCTCATTTTGAAAGGCCTAGTATTGGGGTCTAAGGCTGGGATTTAGGTACCAAATTCTCATTGCACCTGGGCAGCCATCTCCCTTTAGGCTCTTTTGAAACCCCCAGCCCAAATGCTGGAGAAGTGTTTAGTATGTAAACCTAAACCAGTGTAAATAGCCCTTGTGCTCTGACATCCTCATTCAAAAGATTGGAGTTTGAGGTGATCACAAGATTGAGAATCGTTTTTTCTCTTCTACTAAAGACAAGGTACTGTGAATTTTAAACCAAGCTCGCACATATAATAAGCCTTTGTAACACTAACATGGAGAGCAATTCAGTCTAGATCCTCGTTCACATGCAGGTCTTGATTAGTGAGGATCTTTAACTTTGGAAAGTCATGGAGAGGTCTTATAATGCTTTTCTGCCTAAAAAATAGATTTACTATATTTAGCATCCTTAACTTTTATAGATCCGAACTGAATGTTACATCAGGAAGACATTGGT
Source organism: Mesoclemmys tuberculata (assembly GCA_007922155.1). Classification (NCBI taxonomy): domain Eukaryota; kingdom Metazoa; phylum Chordata; order Testudines; family Chelidae; genus Mesoclemmys; species Mesoclemmys tuberculata. The sequence continues at coordinate 5,368,866 of ML675615.1, read as the reverse complement.
ATGAAAGATTATATGATTTTTCTGAGAAGCCATCAGTTTCTCTTGCTGTTGATTTAGAGTATATTTTTTCAGTATTCATTAAAGGCTTCATTTGACCAGGGTAGGTATAATGCCTTTCTGAATTGGCATCTGCTGAGATTATTCAAAAAATATCATAAATGATTTGATATTATTTATGCAACAAATTCTGCTCTTATTGTAAAAGAATATATATCTTTTTAGCACAAAAATGTTACAGTAACTTGCTCCTCTACCATACTAAGACAAAACATAGGAAAACTTACTTTCTTGAAGTAATCTGCCAGGTCATCTGGGCTCCAGGCGACCACCTCTGAGCGATAGGGAATGTTTTGTAAATCCATTTCAGCTTTTCTTTCCTAGGCAATTACAGAATTTTCATGCCAATAGTATTATTGAAACAGCCATAGACTACCTGCCTCTGGCTACCTGCAGCAAATTCAATAATCCACTCGCCTAATAAATGCACAAATCTTTTGTTAAACCATCTTGCTTTTAGTTTTTGAGTTACAGTGCAAGAATATCCAAGAGAACAACTGTTTCCTCTAAGTACAAAATGGTCTCTTCTCAGAAAACTAGTCAGCTATTCAGCCTCACCACTTCCTTTATCTGAATCTAAATAAGTAAACAAGGAAGCATAGCAACACGTTTAAAATATTCTGCCTACCACATATAACTGAAATCTTTAGGAGCCATATTTTCCAGTGTTTTAAAATGGGAGGGTGATTATTTGTTTACAGGATATTTCCATGTAGATAGACCGGTACATTGGCTGCATAGTATTGTGTGTGTGTGCATGCACCTATATTCTCACCACCAAAAAAAGATTGCTGGTTTTGAATTAAGTTTGATTACTTGCAAATCTAGCTCGTGCGGTTCCTGAAAATCAAGGAAATGCCTAGTTCAGGGAACCTTCTTTACCATTGATTCCTGAAACTGAAACTCTCCCTTACACGTCTAACATATAAAAATAATAACATGCATGCAACAGATTCCTTACTGACACTCTTATGCAAACTTTTAGCAATGAGCTGTGCAGCTTTCCCTTTATTGCAGTTACGTGGCATGAGGTTTGTGTAGAATGTCTTACCTGGGGAAAGCATGAAGTTAGTGCTAAGGTTTGCGTTAGAGTATATGCAGGAACTCCAATTTAGCTATGGAGCTGCAGCCAGCATCTGCACATACTTTGTATATGGGTTGGGGTTTAGGACTGGGTGAAACTTTTCCAAATTCTAAATTTAGATTTAAACTCCCGCACTCTCGGTGCACTCCATCCCCCAAAATCCCTTTGATGATATTTTCACTATTCCCCCTCCCCATTTGTTCACTCAGATATAGTGGGATAAATACTAAACCAGGGAACTATGAGATAAATGTGAAAGTAATGTGGCCAAACACAGAGAGAACATAAATGGCATCTCTTATGCACCTTTGACCCGTTTAATTGCACTCTGCCCGTTGATCCGCCTCTGCCAAGATGACTTATAACTTTCAAACCCCTAGCAGCTTCAAACAATTGAGATTAAAAAAAGCTTGACAAATATTTCCTTTGTCCTCCCTCTGCCCCATCCCCACCATGGAATTTACCTTCCCCGCCCCCTTTCCCGCCCCCCAGATTTTGCTGATGTGAGGTGAATATTCAGTTCTGGTTCAGAGACAGGGATAAAGTCTAATAATTTGTGGACCTTATGGGTTACAAACAGTAGCTTTGTACCACTGGAACAAGGAGTTTCCTAATGGAGGTGTACAGACCTTGTGTCTTTTAGCCCTGTTTCAGAGGCCATTAACATAGATACCCTATGGCACTGAACTGATTATTTATTATTATTATTTAATTGTTTGATGGGTCTTGTGCTCAGGAGAAAATACGGATCATGATGGCTTCCCACTAGGGTAAGGTATTACTATAACTCTGTAGTATGCAATGACAAGGTGGGTGAGGTAATATCTTTTATTGAACCAACATCTGTTGGTGAGAGAAATGAGTTTTCAAGTTTACAGAGCTCTTCTTCAGATCTGGGAAACATACACAGAGCATCACTGCTAAATATGAGATGGGACACATTGTTTAGCATAAGTAGTTAATACGTTTCAAGGGACCGTTCAAGTTGAAGTGGGCCATTAACACCCCTCCAGTCATGGGAGGGAAGTAAGAGGGGGAGGCACCTGGGAGACGTTTTTAGTGGATTACAGTTTGCTGTAATAAGCCATAAATCCGTGGCATCTCTTCATGATTTTTAGTGTCTAGCAAAGTTATGAATTTAACCTCCCTCCGCTCACCTTTGGAAAGTCTGTGTAGGTTTTCTTTGAAGATGAGGACACCAGCTCTCTTCCCCTGCCCTCTTTCCTTTCTCCCATATGATGGAGGGGTGTTAGTGGGCCACTTCACCTTGAATGGTCTCTTGAAATATATTAACAATTTATGCTAAACAAGCTGTTCCACTTCTGCGACCCAGACCTGAAGAAGAGCTCTTTGTAAGCTTGAGAACTTATTTCTATCACTAACAGAAGTTGGTCCAATAAAAGATATATTACCTCACCCACATAACTGTCTTTCTAACATCCTGGGACCAACACAGGTACAACAATATTGCATACATCTGTAGTATGCAGACGTGCCCGCTGCATGATTTTTACAGTATCTTTGCTGTGTTTAAAGACATCTGGAGTTTTCCTTTGATTAGGACTGTGTAGTTTGATAGGTGATTAGTGCAATGTAGCCAAGTAAATGCAGCTGGTGAAACATATCTCCTGCATTTGAATTTTCATCCATATTTTTGTATGAATGCAATTGATTTGCATTTAATTTTCTTTTTGTGTGTGTGTATGCGTGCATACGTGGGCTTGTTTTTTTAGGAATCAGTGGCAAACATTGATTACCCACTCCATTAAGCATGCAGAGTGCTGTTGTCTGAAAGCTTGTCACATACACACTCCTCTCATCTGTGATGTGGGACAGAACTCACACTCCATATAAAGAAGCCAAGTTCCGTGAAACAAAGGAACATTATTTTTCCTTTATTACCACTCCTAGAATTCAACACATTCTCCACCATTTCCCCAAGTCACCTCATTGCTTCATCTGTTCATTTTATTGATTGTCTCTTTTAAATAAAGGCAAGGAGACTTTTAATGTCACCTGGAAGTGCATCCATTTTGGCCTCTCTGTGCCCAGTGGACACTTTAATGAGGTGATAACTGCATACATGTCACTGGTGCTAGCTCCTACGTAAGGCTCAAAACCTGGTATTATCCTTTTACATAGGTGGGAGCCATTAACCACTTTCAGCTCTAAATAACCTCCATCTTAGGCCTTGTCTTCACTAGCATTTAGGCCAGCAAAACTTTTGTTGCTCAAGAAAAAAACCACACCCCTAAGTGACGTAAGATTTGCCAGCATAAGTGCTTGTGTGGATATTGCTGTCAGCAACGGATGCTCTCCCTCTGACATAGCTACTGCTGCTCGTTTAGGTGATTTTATTATGTCAGTGGAAGAGCTCTCTCCTGTTGACATAACAGGGCTACACAAGTGCTTATGCTGGCAAAACTTAGTTACTCAAGGATGTGTGTTTTCACACCCCTCAGTGACATATGTTTTGCCAGCATACATGCTCGTGTAGACAAGGCTTAGGTTATGAGAAAAAACAAAGCAAAGTCTTCATAAGAAGGCAGTGCATGACACATCTCCTCCATTACACACCGTGTTGCATTAACTTTGCATCACAAAATGGCAGCCTGAACTGAAGACGGGCAGACCTTAGAAAGGTGGAACACAGAAAATGAAATTGTAACCGTTATCAGATTATCATTACACCACAGATTTTGTAATGTTTTTGTAAAGGGAAGTCTTGTACAGCTGGTACATCCTACCTCCAATAGCAAGCTTCACATTAAAGCATGACTCTTTAAGCGCTTGAAAATAAGAGCTGCCAATGGAACTGTCCTCTCACTTGCAACTACTGTGCAACCAATCGTATTTGAGACTCTTACAATTTGGGAGCTGGCAGTTTAGAAAGAAAGCACATGCTGCCCACACTCTCCAGGGCCACGCTCTCTTTGAAGCAGACGATTCCAGCCATAGGGCCTTGCCCTCTATGTGGGAGGAAGGAGTCATTTCTAACTGCTTTCGGAATGATATTTTTTTTCCAAAATACCTTGCTTTTCATTTCCATTTCCCTAGAGCCATGTGATTGATTACCCTGAAAAACAGAGTTAGTGGAATCATGGAAACAATCTGAATTTGGTTTTGAAACCTATTACCTTTCCTGTGCAGGTTTGTTCCCTGTGGTCCATTTTCTAGTGTTTTGATAATTTAGCTTTAAAAGTCTCAAGTAATAAAGCTTCCACCAGTCCTCCTAGGGGACTATTTCATACTCTGACACCATCTGACTAAAGTCTTTATTAATTTCATCTTTTTACTCCTCGTTACCCAGCTACATACCATGTTAAAGAGTCCTTGATGTTTACACCTTTCAAATACCTTTACACTGTTTTGATGTACATGTGCCCATCCTTTAATCATTACGTGCTTGTACACCCAACCTGCCACTTATGTCAGTATAGCTTATGTCACTCAGGACTGTGACTAACCCCCCCGGGTGATGTAAGTTATGCCAACCTAAGCACTGGCGTGGACAGCAAAATATCAGTGGGAGAGCTTCTCCCGTCGATGTAGCTATCGCCTCTCATGGAGGAGAGGTTTTTTATGTCAACAAGAGAGCTTTCTCCTGTTGGCATAGAGTGTCTTCACCAGACGCTCTACAGCAGCACAGCTGCATTGGTTCAGCTGTGCTGCTGTAGCGCTTCTAGTGTGGACAAGCCTGCAGTAACACTGTACATGTGCCACTCCATTCAATTTTGCTTATATGTGAATCAGTTCAGCATTCTAATCATTTGTGTTGGCCTCTTCTGAGCTCTTCTGTTTTGCAATATCTTTTTGGTAATATGATACCTAGAGCTGAATACAAAAGCAAGGAACCCAGTCATTCCATCAGTTGGGTCATGCAGTTCCCGCTGACTGCAGTGGAGTTGCATATGCAGAGGTGATAGGCTAATTAAGTTCCAGGTGTGACTGTTTCAGTGGTATAGATGGTGAAGAGGTGTACATTTTCTCCATTGTACATGCTAACTTCTATCAATTTTCACTGTTGATTCCTATTATATATTTTAATTTCATTACACAAAATTTTGTGTAGCTCTCAATTAAACAACAGATCTGCAGTGTGGATATCAGTGAGAATTTTGGTTGTTTTTTCTTTTTTGAGGGACTATAATAGAACTTAATACTAGGAAGGCATTTCTCAGTTTAGGGGGCGGTGGGATTTTTTTTTCCATTTCATTACTGATCAAGTGGGTGTAGTTCTAGGAAATGGCATATTAGAAGTGTGCAAGGGATTTTTAAATGAAATGCAGAGCTCCTCAAAATTCAGTGGAGTATGTTTTTGTTTTTAAAATATTATAAATTAGACAGTCAGTCAGTTTTCGGATAATTTTTGCTAAGATCCATAATTAGAGTGAAACATTTTATGAGCAAAGTTAATTTCTTGCTATCTAAAGTACTTATCTGGCTTCCATCACTGCAGTATCTGAGCACTTCATAGTGTTTTAATGTATTTATCCTCATAACACCCCTGTGTAATATTCCCCTTTTACTGCTAGAGAACTGAGGCACAGAAAGACTAGGTGGCTTGCCTAAGATTATTCAGGAAGTCTTTGGCAGAGCTGGGAACTGAAATGAGGTCTTTCGGGGCATGAGCGAGTACCATTGTCACTAGACTGTTCTTCATTTTAGCATCAAAATTCAATTTTATCATAAAAAATGCAAAAATTCCTGCTTTCACAAGGCTCTGATGATAAAGTAGCCATGTCATTGGGCCTGTGAGGTTGCCCAAAATGCATTTTTCTTAGTCTCACACAAGTTTAAAAATTGAGTTTCATAGAGCTCCATTGGTGGAGGAGGGGGAGAGGGAGTAGGTGATTTACACTCCATCTAGTGGCCAGGGTATGTAGCAGCATGCTACCAGGCACAAAAACCCATGGCTGTTATTTTGAGGTGCCTAGTTGACACACTGGATTTTATTTGACCTTATTCAGGTTTTATGATGTGTAAAGTAGGTGTCCAACACCTTCATAGATAATGTCAGTGCTATGAAAAACAGAAAAAGCATGATCTCTGCTGCACCAGAAGATAACGGTTAGATTAATTTGGGTTTATTAGATACTGATTTCATATCCTACTTTGCAAAGAATTATGTAACTTGTGTTGTGGTTAAATGCAGCTATTCATATTCTAAGCAGAAACAAAGATATACATATATTGAGAAGCAGATTTTTCCTTTGCAATGATATAGGTTAAAGCACCATTAATTTTAAAATCATTTAAAATTTGCAGTTCCTAAAGAGTACTGGATAGTATATACTTCATGCTGGATGAAGACAAATTGATGAAAGGATAAAAAGATTACTTACAATCAGTGCTATATGTAAAGATAGAAAACAGCAAACAAAATTTACAGATCATGTTGCTGAAAGAGTTAAGGGTCTTCCAAACAGGGTGGTGGCTGTATATGGAGGAGTATAGGGTGTGCTGTTGGTTGTTAATAATAACTAATAAGATTTATTATTTTTATTTATATTGTGATAGTGCCTAGGAGCCCTGGTCATGGACAAGGACCTCATTGTGCAGGCGCTGTACAAACACAGAACAAAAAAGATGGTTCCTGCCTCAAAAAACTTTTATTCTAAGTATAACTAAGATAATTTTCTACTTTCATCCATATGATACACATTTTAGATACAACATGGTGTCTTTTAATATTCATTGTAAAGATCTATAGTTAACTGGAACAGCTCTTTGTGCACCCCACAGAGCAGCGGGGCACAATATGTATTAATACTATGATTTTTGGCCTGGGGTTGGAAATGATTTAATGTCCTTGTGTTTGATCCAATATCTTGAAAACGGTGGTTGATTTTTGGCAGGACATGGCAAAGACCACCCTCTATGATCAAATGTTCTGCCTCTGCCCAAATACGAGAGAGGCTAGCTCAAATGAACGAATTGAGGTATGGGAATCTGGGGGTTTAAGCAACACTATAAAGTCAGCAATCCTAAAATATTCAGTTTATAACCACTAGAGGGCACCTGAACATTATTCAGTCACCCAAATATCTATTTGAAATTGTAAATACTGTATCCATGCCATTAAAGTCACACATTGTTGAACCCAGAAAACATGTTCATGCTCATACTCTCTCTCTCTCTCTCGCCCACCCACACATGCACACAAAATCAGTTGGAATACAAAATAGAAGGTAAGGTGCAAAGGAGAAACGGGGCTCATGAATAATTCCCAGTGAATTATTTCTCTGCCCCACTGTTCTCACTGTTGTTTGCATTCTTTTTCTGTGTAAATATTTTAACTTTGAATGAACTTAGGGTCATAGAATACCTTGCCATTTTTTTTATATTTTATTATTAATGATTATTATTTACTAAACTCCTATTGCCATCAGCATGTTTTATTTCGGATGATGGCAGAATACGGCATACAGATTTAAGTTTCAGATGGAGGAGAAAGAAAATTAAGATTTACCTGTAGCAAAGATACCAACCCTCCTGTTTTTATGTGCCCAATCAAAAAGTTTGGTGCACTCTTACATGGACATTTTTTTCATACAATTACCGTAAATGTAAGTAAAAATCAGGAGACGATGCACACAAGCAGCTAGCTATACAGCTAGCATCCAGCTAGCTATTAGCTCATGCAGTTACCCAGTCGGTATGTGCAAGCAGAATAAACTGCCTGGACATATTTGGTTCATCTTTGTGCATTAAAAGCCCATTAACTGTTGTGAAAGTTAGATCCGATGAGCTGTGTCCTCAGCTGGTATTCATTGGTGTAGCTTCATTAACTGCATGTAGCTTTATGGAGTGGCACCAACTGAGGCTCTGGCCTGGATCATTTGGTTTAGAGATTTGAAATATACATAGTTTCCTTCTCTGAAGTTAAATGTAATTTTTGGCATGTATACAGAATTGTATCCATGGAGCTAGGTTTCATGGCTCAACATAGAATGGATTTGAAGAAGTTCATGTGTAGGAGATTTAGAATTGTATATTACAAGTAGATGTAAAAATGTGCTATTGCCAGTAAAACTCACTAAAACACTAGCAAATATCCACCCTCTGCTGGTAGATCTAAATCTCATAGGCCTTGATACTCCAGGATTACAACTTGATTCTACATGGGCTCCCCTAAAGTTAAAGGAATTGCTCACTAAAAGGGACATTTTATTCTGTCTGGACATGCCCTAGAACGGTGAATTGCTGGAAGGACACGGACTAGGCAAATGTTTGTAAATTAAAACACTTATTTGTCTGGTATAAGAGTGTTCCAGGCAGTTTGTCCAGAATTGTGATAAGTATGACCTAGCGTCATTTTTATTCTTCATTTGTATTGCATGGGAGAGCCCTGATGTTATAGGCTTGGCTGAGTCCCCCAAGTAGTTGGTCACCAATCTGCTGTAATTGGACCCAACCTTTGGATCACATGTGCCTCCAAGGCAGCTGGGTCTGGGCAGCGTCCAGTTACTGTTCCTATCGCTGGGTCTCTAAGGGTATGTCTACCCTGCAATAAAAGACTTGTAGATGGCCAGGGTCATCTGATTTAGGGTTGTGGGACTCAGGCTGCAGGATAATAAAGTTGCAGTGTAGACATTGGGGCTCAGGCTGGAGCCCAGGGTCTGAGACCCTTCGGGGTCCAAGTCACTTGACTTCGACTAGCCACCCCAGCTGTGCCATGGGTCTTTAATCACAGTGTGGACGTACCTTAAGGCATGTTCCTGGGATAGACATTCTGTCTGGCCCCCTTGCTTGGAATGTGGGACAATGCAGTCCAGTTGTCCAAGACATGGCAACCAGTGCTCTCAGATCCCAAGCTTCCCCAGTTACTGATGCTTGCTCCCCTCAGAGTCAACCTGCATGGGCACTCTGGCTTAGAGTTTAACTCTTTGGGGACACGTGGCAGGTAAAGTGCAGAACCTAGGCTTTGTGCGGGGGTTTCTAAAACCACAGTAACTGTTGCTCTCAAAGCCTACAAAAGCTACAGATCCTTAGTAAAACAACAAAAGCTCTCTCCCCTGAGTCTACACCCACCCTTTCCTGTGAGACATCAGAAGAGGTGGTTGAAACTAAGAATTTCCATTCCGTGGGAAAGATCAACATTTCAAAATCTGTTTTGAACAAAACCAATATTTTTTAAATTTCCTGCAAAATGGAAATTCTTGGGGGGGGGATTCAAAATTTCATTTCAAAACCATCTTGTTTTGAAATATTATTTTATAACATCATATAATGCATTGCTACTGCTGATATGTCCTAATATGACATGTCATAGTCAGACATAATATAATAGTTACATATCCTATTAATTTCACACTATATATATAAATTAAGGGCAGCTGCTGCTTAGAATTTATTGAAACATCTTATCTTCTTTTCTAGATCAAAGTGTTTCCTGTGTGTTGTAATGTAACACTTCAGTACTTTCAAGAAGAAAAGAAAATAAGCACTCAGGCCTGGATTCACAAAAGCACTTGCAAGTCTTAACACTTTAGGTACCTACATCCCAGCTGTTCCTCCACTTAACTTGCTTATGGGGCCTGATCAGGTAAGCATGCTCAGAGCCTGCCTACCAGATTGGGCCCCTATAGGTTAGCTTATACAAAATGGAGGCTCATGAGAAGAGCCTCCTTTACTGCAGTGGTTTGGTTCCCTCAGCTAGGATATGAAAGCCCTGCTGGTTTAAGTCTCCCTGTCAGACCTGCAGGCAAGAAAGGATTTGAGCAGGGATCTGCCATGTCTCAGGTGAGTGCCCCAACACCTGGGCTAAGAGTGATGAGGGAAGTCTTCCTCCTTTCTTCTGGCTTCTTGTTAAAATGGTGTATGCACCTATCTCCAAAAGAGGGTTTGCAGCTGAGATTCCCAAAGCTCAAGGAGGCACCTCCCAGCAGCCTGAACTTTGACATCTAACCTCAAGAGAGGGGCAGGACTTAGCACCCACACCTCCTGAAAGAGGATAGAGTTAAGGTTGCATGGGCAGCCTTTCTGTGTTTCCTGAACTTTGAGTTTTACTCAACTCAGCATTCTGCAAGAGGACCACCTATCACGGACAACCTTAACTCCACAGTAACTTAGTTTTTTGCCATTGAATACATTATAGCATCTGCCAGGACCTAACTCTCAATCTTTGCCTTATGTGGAGCTCAGACTTCCTCCCTCCAGCTTTTTTTTTCTTACCCTGTCCCCTGCTGGAATAGCGAGGGGAAGCTGTTTAAGTGGTGCCTTCTGTTTCGGTGTGTTAAAGGCTGTATCGAATGAGCAACCGCTCTTCTGTCCCTGTGTTACCCAGTAGATGTCACAATACTTAATCTCAAACCAAAATTACCCATGTCTTTGTTACTCATCCAGTAGTTCCCCCACCTCCAAAATTAGCATTTCTTCCATCTCCCCTAATGTCTTGTTTGTTCTAGTTTGCGGTGAAGGGGAATCTGTTAGTTCAAAAGCCATCTGGATTGACCAGATAGCTCAGGAGCCCCTGGGACAGAGGAGCAGTCTCCTCCACAGCTTCTTAATGCAGCGTTCATGCTGGGTCACACAGATGGAGGAAATGGGGTCTGTCTGCTCCAGTGATTGCCTACCTGGTTAATGGTCCTAGAGGCTGTTACAAATTGGCGTAAATCACAGCAACCCTGGGGCTGCTGTAATGAACACAAGGCTCATAGCCACTTTGTCCTTCCACCCAACATCCTGCACTGAGCAGAGCACTGCTGGCTTTGAGGAGAGAGGCCAAGGTCGGGTGTTTCTTTGCCTTAAGGCTGCACATACAGTATGAGCTAGGGATGTGTTTCTCCTGCTCACGTACGCATATTCGCGCCAGGTCTCACTGAGCTAGCACAAGTATAAATAGCAGCGTAGCCATGGTAGCGTGAGTACTAGCACAGCAGCACCACAACTTTTAGTAGGGTTTATACTCAACGTGGCTCAGCTGTGACTCCTCTGCCACTAGCTGCTCTTTGTACTTGTGCTAGTTAGCATGAGCATGGGTACCCAAGCCAGGGAATCACACCCCTCGCTCATAGCATAGATGCAGATTAAGTGAGGTATCTTAACAGTAAACCGCCTATGAATAAAGGATGACCTGCTGTGATAAAAAGAGCTTGGACTGTCCCAGGTAGGGCCACAGAACGGCTCTGGATGGGAGCAATTTGTTCATGCTCTTCTATGGTATGAGGTTAATTACCTGAGGAGGGTCTGGTTTAAAGAATTTGGAGAATTTATGCTGCTTTGCCATTCAGTTAATTCTGAAACAAACATTTAAGATTCCAGTTGGATGCTTTGGAAACAAACAGGTGATTGATTGCTTCAGTTCTGTGTGTTTCAGTACTGGTTGCTAGAAATAATTAAGAAAGTAGTTTATCACTATCATTCAGAGTGCAGCCATTATGGGCTCCAGCAATCTATCCCTCAAAGTTCTTGGATTTTTTCCATGTGCCTAAGTGCCTGGAAGAAAACCAAGCATAAAGGTTATTTCAACAGAACAGAATGGGACAGATTCTGACCTCAGTTACCCCTGGTATAAATGCATTCTCTCCCTGACTTACACTGATGTTAGAATCTGGCCTAATGTAAGCAATTCAGCTTCATTTTTGTTCATTAGTATTGCAAGACATGAAAAAAGGGACAATGCACTCCAGCTTTACATAATGTATCGGTGATTGCAAGGGTCTGGTTAAATCATACATGATGTGCGTGCTGCAAGAGTCTCTATTGGCAATTAAATTACAGTTTGATTATATATATGTGTGGGAGGTATGTTGCTCATAAAAAATCCATTAGAGATTTCTAACGGGCTCTGATTCTGCAATTACTGTAGATCCATGCAGGTGGATCTATGTGCCCCCATGGAACCCTGCCCCCATGGATCGAATGGCAGGATCAGGCCCTCAAGCCAAATGACATATCTGCAAAACAACCAATAATCTGGAAACTCCTGGTTTCAGAGCTCGTTATGTAAACAAACCAGTTTTACCAATAGCAAAAAAGCTTAAGTACAGTTAACAAATTTGAACAATGTATGGCTGTATGTTAAAATCGTGTAAAATTCAGTTGTGCTGTGAATTTTCAATGTTTTTAACCCCACAATAAAAAAGGAAATGTGAGGCTGCAAATCCAACTGTACAGAAAGTTAACAAAATGTTTGCATGAGCCATTGTGAAGTTTCATGTAACTGTAGTGATCACGTTCGTTTGTAACAAGTGAAAGATTTTGAGTGTCACTGCTTTCAGACTCACTAGATGGGGCTAAACTCAAATTAAATTTTTCTACAGCTTTTACTTTAATTCTCCCCCCGCCCCATCAGTACACAAGTGAAAATTGCTAGGAATGTTGATAATCAATAGAGTTGGCTGAATAATGAGAAACGTATTTATGAAAAAAGTATTTGATTGGATGGAAAATGTTTGCTTAATAAATAATATGCTTAATATTATCCAACCATCTAGAGAGTTGAATGAATGAGGCAAAAACTATTTGCCAATAATTAATTTAATAAAAATGCTAACATGTGCTGAATGAATTATTCCACCAAAAAAATGGACCAGTTCCAGTGATCAAACTATTAGAGGGTTTCTTTATTAATACCAATAGAGAGGATTATTTTCTTATTGTAAACAGAGCCTTTCCATGCCACTGTGGAACTATTTAAGTCCTGGGTATTCTTTAAGCATGTCACAGTACAGTTGACTGATGTCAGATGTTGAACGTACAATTGACAAGGAACTAACATTCACTAACTGCCCCTGGTTTTTCAGCTGTGGACAAGAAGGAAGAAAACAGATTCAGTTGCAGCCACATTTGAACTAATCTCAGCTGCCTCAGTGCTGCAAATACAAACTAGCCTGTCCCTGCATTAACTCAGACAGGGGTTACTGTCCTAGCATGGTTTCAATCCTCTAAATATTTAAACAGCTTGCTTAGCAATACAAAGACATTAATGATTTTGCAGTGCTGAAAAAAAAATTTACTCAAGAAGCTTACAAAAATACTTTGTATCTGACATTTGTGCATTCTGGAGTCTTAAGGAAACCCTCTGTTACTAGCCTGAAAGGCTCCATGAGTGAACTGGCTATTTATCTCACTTGGAGTATGGTACCTGCAAGAGTGCTTTGAAGAGAATGGTGACAACAGCAGAAGACCATGGGCATGTGAAAGCAGCTAGAATTCTGAATGTGGCCTTTAGGCAGCCTTCCCTGCTTGGCACAGAGCTCACACTCAGGGAGAAGGGGATAACTGGGATCAAGGTGACTTGTATCTCTCTCTTCTCTCCCCCACCCCACAAAAAATAAATAGTTGAGGAGAGGAAGATCCCCCATCATCTACAGTCTTGGCTGATGGGGCTTTGGTTCAACAGGATTGTGGTGTATGTAAAAACCAACAGTATCATACATCATCGCACAAACAGCAGCAAAAGGAAACAGCACTTGGGGAGTTTTTTCTAGGCTGAAAGGGGTCTAGAAGGAGACCTTGTGGTGTCTTGGACATATGGAGTGCCTCACCTCTTTGTTTTTATTAGGGGACCTTACTGTACTAGAATCTCATTTAAGGCGAGAGTTACTGGTCCGGCAGTTTGGAGCTGGCACTACAAAGTATAGCCACATCTTCCTTTTCAAAGGCTCCAAATCATCCTGGAGTCCCACTGGAGCCACTGCATGAGGCACTTCAGGAGTTCAAGTGCTCCAGAGCAGAAAGGTAAGGAACTGATGATGTCCAGGAACCTAGGTGGGGAGGCTACAGGTGAAAAGGTGGGTTCCTGTGAATGTGGAGCCACTTCCTCTCTCATAGATCTATTGATGGATCCAAAATACCAGAACAACAGCAAGCTAGAAGCCTCTTGAGCCCAGGTGGTCTAGAGCACAGATGTACTGAAGAAACAAAGAACCACAGCCGACAAATGGCTCCTCAGTGATGAGGTATAAAGAATTGGTTGAAGCTATTCACTGTATCCTACTTGCCAACAGTGAATTCATTAGGTGGTAACTAGTCCTGGAGCTTACTAGAATGGTGAAGGTCAACATTCTCTTTGTTTTGTTTTCCATGTTCTTCTACTGTGATTAGCTAAGACTTTCCAGAGAGCAGATTGAATAGATGCTACTGCTTGTCATATGGTCTGGTCACTTCCTTTGCTGAACTAGTGACACCCAAATAAGGAGGAGTTTCTCCTTCTTAACAGGCTCTCTCTATTGATTATGGACCTGTATACATTTAATAGCATTATTGTACATAGAAATGGCTTCTTTTAATCTTCTGGCTAATTCGTTTTGAGCTATGTGGTGACTGCCACTTAGTTATCCAAATCAGAATAGACCTCCTGAAATGGCTGTCTCACTCCAACCAACAAAGATGAACTCTTTTGTAGATGACTTTTCTCCCCTAAGAATTACTTTACTTCGGGCCTGAAAGCTGCATTCTGCTGCATTCTGCGGGTGTCAGCTGGCATTTAGGGGCAGGTGAACTGAAGGATCAGAGGCTTTAAGAGGGAAGCCTTTATAACTGGAACTTCAATTTGCCCATTGCAGTGAAGTGAAGCTGTTTGGTACTTTCTTTTCCTTCCCTGCAAAAGCAGGTGCCATTGAGCCAAACAGCTCTTCCAGTAAACACATGAATCCTTTCATTTTAACAATGGAGGTAGCCTCATTATTCTACTTCTAGCCCTAAACAACTTTTTATCCCTCTTATTTCAGCCAATGCAGCCTAATGCATCAGGTCATGGCAATAATGGATCATAATACTGTGAATATTTTCTTCTACCAGATGTCTTTCTCCTGTGCCAGTAGTAAAGGATTAGAATCACCTCTCATCTTAGACTTGATAATGATGTTAACACTTCAATGTCCCCAAAAGGGAAACTGAAGAGTGGAAGATATGACAGTTTTAGGGTGGCCAGACATCCTGATATTAGGGGCTTGTCTTGTATATGAAATTTTTTCCTCAAGGGCTAAAAGGGGGTATCCTGATTTTTTGCACTTGCTATCTGGTCACCCTTGGCAGTTTCTAGATACTTTCAATGACTGGCCTAGGACTTGCTTGCCTCTTGGAAACGCTATCCCAAGGGAAGAGGTATGAAGGCAAACCCACAGCAGACAAGGGTTCCCAGAAAAAATCCAGCTCCCAAACATGTAACCAGCAGTACAGTAGTAGATTTGTGCTGAAGGAGTGCCCAACAGCTCTAGATCAGGACTAGGGTTCAATTTTGTGCAAACACAGAGGAAGACAGGAGCTCTTGAGGTTTTTCTGTCTACAGAAGCAAGTGGTCAAGTCGATGATGGATAAATCTTGTTAATTCCAGATTTAGGTTTATACAATGTTTGGGTATTTATGGGAGGAGACTTATGGGGAAAATCAGCCTTCCTTAGTTGTTGTGTATACATTTGATACCCTTGGCTTCCCCTTCCTCAATTCTTTGTATGTGATGGTTTTTGAGTAATGGAATAGGGCTCATTTCAAGGGCTAAGGAATGTCTCTTGAGGCAGGTTCCTGTTTATTTGGCAGGCTTTGTCCTGGTGACTAATTGATAATGCTTTTCAGGTGAGAAACCAGATAAAGCATGATTCTTGTGAAATGAGACAATAATCCCCAAAAGAGCAACCATTCTCTGGTCTGAGAATTACAAATCCTTAAATCCTTTCCTTTTTTTATTTTGTAAATAAGGCTTTATGGTTCTAGGACAAGATGCTGCTCTCAGTACAGCCGTAAACCAAAGTCACCATTGAATAGGTGTCATTCAGAGCAGAATTTGACCCATTGTTTTTGTCCCTTAGATATAGTTTGAGATTATTTCTGTTGAAGACTGCGCACTTCCAGTGCTAGTAGAACAAACCCTGACTTAGCTTTGTGCCGTGTATTTTAAAGTACAAATGCAATCCCTTCCGAGTCTAATTGCTTGATGGGAATTTGGTTTCAGATGATTTACCTAATCCAACCATGACTGTACTGAAACTGATTAAGACAAGGAGGGTGAGCTCCCAGTATTCACTGTGATGGGATAAACCTTACAGAGGCAGATGTGTTTAGAAACCTTGGATTCCTTCAACTCTGTCCCCCCAGGATTTCCTTCAAAGGCAAATTATTTCTGTTTAGGTGGGCTGTGGGTACAGGAGGAAGGTCTTGCTTAGATGGAGTTTGGGTTACGAGCCATTTAACTGCACAGTCACCTTGGCTGGGTACATATATGCAGCAAAAGCAGAGAGGTGGAACCAATTAGTATTACATTGATTTAGCTGAGAACTTGTGTATCCTTTAAGTGCCAGCTCTTGCGTAAACTGCTAAGCTCCAGACCTATTCTTCTCATGGATATACACCATTGACTATTCATGATTGCTTTAGTACAGGTAACACATTTCTAATATGTGCCACAATTACATGCTTTTGCTGTCTTTATTAGCATGTGTTTTAGCAGGAGAATCCACTTGCTCAAACAAGCTCAGGTTTCCTTTTACTCATGTCACCAAGCCATGCTTCATCAATCTCTTTAAAAGTGAATATATAACCACACTTTCCCTCCATAAGAGACTGTATTCATTAGGCACTATAGTAATAACAATCTTGGTCTTCCTTGGGTCCCTCAGAGTTCAGCCTGCAATTTTTTAAACTAACATTCTATCAAAGGACTTCTTCACAGGATTGCAGATTAGTAAAATACAAGCAATCAACTCTAATTGTCTTGTAAGCGTATTGTCGTGCACAGGGTAGTCAAGCTCAGTTATTAGAGCACAAATAAATGCCCCCTCTCTCCATCTGTGGAAGGAACTCTCTGTGGGGGGATCTCCCAACCCTGTGCAGCAGACAGATGGGTGCTGGTATCAGCAGTCCTGGACAAGGAGTGGGTGGACAGACTGGCAGTGAACAACACATCATTTTCTTGTTGAGCATTATGGAGCTTCGGAGACAAAGATAATATGGTGTGGGCTGTTCCTAAGGACAGCTATGGCCAGAGGGGGATCTGGCAGTGCAGCTTCAATTAAGCTGTTTTGCTAGGGCTGGGGTGGGAGTAGATAAGCCTAGATAGGAGGCACAGATATTCTTCATAAATGAATCTGGATTGCCAATGATCCCTAGGGTTTACAGACTCTTTCTTTATGGGCTCTTTTGTTGGGTGGGAGACAAATCCCTCCCTAACTGAATGTGGGAGAAGGAACTCTCTATGGAGTGGGCTCACAGAGGTTTATCCCACTCAAGCAATCAGAGGGATAGATACCAGGGAGGGAGAGGAATTCTTTAAGTTAAGTTAACCAAGAACAAATGGATATAAACTGGCCCACAACACGTTTAGGCTTGAAATTAGATGAAAGTTTCTAACCATGAGAGGAGTGAAGTTCTGGAACAGCCTTCCAGGAGGAGTAGTGGAGGGGGTGGAGGAACCTAACTTGTTTTGAGACTAAGCTTGATACGTTTGTTAGAGGGGATGAGACAGTGTAACAATAGCATGTAGCTGATCTGTGACTGCTAGTAGCAAATATCCCCAAAGGCCGTTGATGGAGGAATCCGAGCTACTATAGAGGAGCCTTTCCCAAGTGTCTGGCTGTTGGGTCTTGCCAAAATGCTCAGGGTCCAACTGACCACCGTATTTGGGGTCAGGAAGAAATTTTCCCCTGGGTCAGATTGGCAGAGATCCTGGGTTTTTTTCTTTTTTTCTCCCCACCTTCCTCTGCAGCACGGGGCATGGATCACTTGTAAGTTTAAATTAGTGTAAATAGTGATTCTCTGTAACTTGAAGTCTTTAAATCATGTTTTGAGGACTTCAATAACTCAGTCAGAGGTTAGGGGTCTATTAGAGGAGTAGGTGGGTGAGGTTCTGTGGCCTCCAATGTGCAGGAGGTCAGACTAGGTGCTCATGATGGTCCCTTCTGACCTTAAATTGTGTGTGTCTGTGAATCTCTGCAGCAGGCTCTACCACATGAGGAGATCATTTGGGCCAAAACAGATGATTGG
This sequence comes from Mesoclemmys tuberculata, assembly GCA_007922155.1. Taxonomy (NCBI): domain Eukaryota; kingdom Metazoa; phylum Chordata; order Testudines; family Chelidae; genus Mesoclemmys; species Mesoclemmys tuberculata. The sequence goes on along the minus strand of ML675615.1, from coordinate 5,350,799 downwards.
ATGAACTCCAGAGAAATGCAATTTGCTGAAAACACTTGCTGAGAAAAGGTGTTAATAACTTTGTTCAGACAATACAAAGAACATTATGCTATCCTCTGCCTCCTATGGTCTGCTATAAATTATTGAGAGAGATAGGCCAAGCCATATCTAATAGGGCCTAGAGTACCAGAACACCCTGGAGGCACACAGCTGAAAGGCAGTAGTGGGGGAAGGACAGGTAGACTGGTATGCAGTGCTGTACCCCACTAATTTTTCAAAGCCCAGCTCCAGGTTTCAGCTTAATATTATTTTTACAACTACTTTGAAAACTACTACTGCATTGATTTAGCAATTATACATTCATCTCACTTACCGGATTCCCTTGCTTGTTGGTCTTTCCGTGGAAGTGACGAGGTGACAAATTCAGATAGTACACTAAGGACCTGATCCAGAGTCATTGGACTGAATAGAAAGACTCACGTTGAGTTCAATTGACTGTGGAGCAGGTCCTAAGCCAGTATTGTTAACTCTATTTAAAAGTGCTGAATGGGCTGGAAGAAGGAGTAAATTGTCACTTGCTTTCATGTGTCCAGTGGTTAATGAATTCCCTCTGCCAAACGGGTTGGTTGGAGTGGTGTTTGTGGGAAGGAGTTACAAGGAGCTTCTTGTAAGAGATAGAGAGAGGGAGAATGAGCTGCATGATCCCCTTTGTGCATGGATTTGGGGTGCATGTGCTTAGTTGGAGAAAGCAAAGGGACAAAGCCACCAAGATTATTATGCTGATGAGAATCAGCCAGACCTACAGTGGGAATAGAGAGAGAGTAGGGCAGCTTGTGGGATACTCAGTCATGGGTTCGGGGTTGTTATAAATGTGTATGGGTAGGGTTTTGTGGCCTGCCTTGTGCGGGAGGTCAGACTAGATGATCATATTGGTCCCTTCTGACCTATGAGTCTATGAGTAAAGGGAGCCTGTGAGACTAGTGGTTTCCATTCACTGCAGTCTCTTCTTGGAGAGGATGAGATGGCTTTAAATGGTATTTTTAAGTTGTAAAGGTACCAGCCGATGGAAAACAGCATTACTTTGTAGGCAGAGAAATATCACTGGCTAGGAAGTCTAATGGGAAGCTGTTAATCCTGGTGATTTACAGGGGAGCAATTTCATCCTAACTAGTAAATTAAAAATAAATTAAATTTGTGAAGAAATAGTAAACAAACTAAAGATTTGTGAGTAGAACCACGACCAAATCAAACCATACCTTCAGGAACTCCTGCTGTTTGCAGGGTTTGTTACATTCCTGTCTTCATCACTTCCAACTTCTGGTTTTAGAAAGCACTTAGAGGCACAAAGGGAAAAGCTGAATATTAAAGGTGAAAAAAAGATAGAGCAATTGCTGAGTTCCATTTCCTCAGGCTTCCCATTGTTCATCTAGTCCCAGTAGTTACTATTTGTAAAGCACGTTGGAGATGTAAATCGCTATCCAAATGCTAAATTCCATTATCCATCTAACTAACTAATGGTATATTACCTCCCACATTTTCAAGCAATCAAAGTCTGAGAGGATTTGACTTACAATATTTCTCTCTCTCATTTTCAGACTCCTGTTCATTAGGCCACTATTGTGCATGAATTAAAATAGGTTTGAATAATGAGCTCAGGGTATATACACCTAGCTTCCATCATAAATACTTTATTCATCAGAGTTTCAAAAAGCAAATTGTTGAGAACAAGGCTTAGATAATGCAATGCATATAGTCTCTGAATTAGTTAGTTCTGAAATGCAGTAAGTCACGTTTTCTAAAAGATCCTGCTTGCAGAGAAAGCAAATCGCTGAGAATATTGCTAGGCAAAGATCAGGCAACCCTGAACTCTGCAGGGAGAGGGAAGCTTGCAACTCAGTGCTCTCTCCACATAAACAATGTTCTTCATTACGTTCTCTTTCCCTTCTGAGTTCTGCATTATGGATGGAGGACAAACATCGAAAGATAAGAGGAGCATGTCTTGTTCCAGCTAGTGCTTAAGAGGACTTTAAATTACTACTCTTGCTATTTATGTTTCAATAGCACTTTGATGCTCCAACCAAGATCAGGGCCCATTTGGCTAGTTGCTGCACAAACACAGTAAAAGATAGCTCTGCCAGGCAGGGACTTAGTGGCTAAAAAAACTGGACATACAAAGGAAGGCTATATTGTTACTCTCATTTTACAAATGGGGACTGAGTTCTGGTCCACGGCTGTGGAATGAGCTTTCATAGGAGCTAAGGACCATTGCAAACCACACCACCATGCACTTCAAGTGCAAGGTGCATTTCTTTGATGTCACCCTTCTCTAATGTAAAGATGTAGCAAAGTGTGTGTGTGTTGTTAAAAAAACAATCCAAAGCAAATAACTCTTATTTTACACACTTCCCCTGCTGAGAGCAGGCAAGAACAAACGTGTGTTAGATGTTAGTCACATTTTTAATGGCACTCAGTAGCCATGCTAGGATGATGAACACCAGTATAAGAGCCCAAATAGAACAGAACTTGCCTGTTCTGGTCAAACAGGAAGTATGTGGCAGAGTAAGTTTAACTCAGTTTTCCTGAGTTGCAGTCCAGTGCATTAACCATGAGGCCATCCTTTCTCTTTGTTTGTCTTTATTGATGTCCTATCAGTAAAGTTCTATCTATTTGTCAGTAAAAGTATGGCAAACCTCTTCTGTTCCTTGGAACAGTGGTTCTTATATGGGCCATGACCCCAACAGGTTGCTGGCAGTTATTCGTGAGCTGCCCCTGTTCTGTCCTTTGTCTCTTTCAGAAGAGAATTTTCTCAGTTACTTGCCTATTAGGATCCAGAAAAGGATTAGACATTTATATAGAGAACAAGATCATGCACAACCTCATTAGCAGGGATCCTATAAACCCATTTGCCCTGGAAAAACATGGAATTTACATTTTTACAGAGACTTTTTAGTTCTTACATTTTGTGAAAAAAATAAAAACATATATTAACTATTAACTAAATTTTAGTGAAAGCATCAGTGTCATTTATTCAATGTACGCAACCTCCCATGCTTGTGGTTGATTTTTTAACGTGCCTTTAATTTACCATGGAACACCGTTTATCCAATCTAATTGGGACAGGGACCAGATCAGATAATCAATAATTCAGATAATCAGGATAATTGGCAAAGAGCTTTCTATCTCTTATTTTAAGATGACGGGGGGCACCTGGGTGATCAGCTCCAGGTGGTGGAGACTTGAGCAGTCAGCCCCAGATGGGGCTGACAATCAGAGCCCCAGCCACCGTCAGCCCAGGGGGCTGGCAGTTTCGTTTAATATGGAAAGCCGGAGAATAGAGGCTTGGATAAATGGGGTTCTACAGTATATCAATCAAACGCTGTGTTCAACTGATACCTATATATATATTGTGGCTAGAGAAACTAAATGCAATGTTTGATTTTAATTTAGTTTCTCTAAAGTTCAATGTTTGATTTTAATCACACAAAAACATGGATTTGTAGGGGTTCTTTTTTAATTGGAGAATTTTGGGTTTTTTCATCATGGAATAGGATCCCTGCTCATTAGATAGGACAGAAAGTTACAAGTGCTATAAATGCTTGTGCTTCAGAGTATAAATCAGTCACTAGTTGCCTGGGATAGGATGAAACCTCCAATACTAGCAGTTTATTACATAATTATCCTCTCTGGGAGTTTTAAACCTTTTTTATGAGGAATTCACTGTTGGTACTCATCAGACAGGACCACAGACTACATGGACTATTGGTGTCATAGAGTACACCAATTCCTGTGCCCCTTCTCAGGCTCCATGAGCATCCAGTAAGCCATTGCATTTCCTACAGTGGCTCCTTTTGCAGCAGCACAGCACACAAAACCTTCTTTGAAGCTTCATTCAAGCAAATGTAAAGGATTTGGGGGTGCACCCCCGGATCATCTGGAAATGTATTGTCTTTGCTGTCAGACTAGTGTTCTCTCTCTTTTAATAATACAAGTTTGTAGTTGAATGTGCTTTAGCCACCTCTGAGAGGAAAAATGAAAGCACATTGAAGTAAAAAAGTGATCCTGAGTGCAAAGAGATGCAATGGGGAAGGGTTAAAATTAGAGGTAGAAGAACCATACTAGCATACAATGGATATTGATACTCTGTTATCAGCAGCCAGTCCAAGGAACATATAATAGTAAACACAGGAGCAACAACTGGACTGGTTAACTAAACCAAAACACTGGCTGTCTTCTTGTCATGAGAAGCTCTATGCTCGGTTTCACTGGCATTGTCCTAGTTCTCAGTTTTGGTATAAGAAAGGAACGGTCTGCAGTTGGGCTCCTCTTCTTTGGGGCACGCAGATCTCACATCTGTAGAGACTACATCAGTATGCTGGGTGTGCTTGTTTTAGTCTGGCAGTATTTGAATAAGGCTGCAGGCATATCTAATTATTTGAGTGTGACCCAGGGAGGGGCTAAGCTGAAATCAATGGGAGGTGGAGGGACTCTGTCCATCCCTGCACATTGCATGATCAGGCCCTTGAGGTCAATGGAAATTAAGGGTGCTCAGCGCTTTTCAGGACCAGTCCTTTAATAACCACCCAACCTCCAGGGCCTTTGGCACATCATCGGTCTATGGGTTTTCAATAATACTCTTTGCATCCAGATTGGTGGAGAAATGGCAGGAATGGCAATACCTGTTTCATTGCTTCCTATGCTTCAAATTCTGGATTGCTGTTTAGTTTTCTGGTCCTTCCCATATCCCCACCTGGATGAAATGGAGGAATCACATGCTCCATGGAGTTCGTCACTGTTGTTTGTTTATTTCTCAAACACAAAGGGCCAGATCCTCCTCTGGTGCAAGTTGCTGTAATTCCATTGACATTACACCAGCTGGGAATGTATCTGACAATGTAGTGGGATTTTAGCGTAGTTACCAGGGTAGATTTTCCCTGCATCAGGCAGGTTGGAGCTGCTCTGCTAGTGCCTAACTATCCTAAAGCTAGCTCATCCAGCCCCGGGAGGGTCTCTTCAGTACGAGAGGCATGTCCAGGCCGGGGAGAATAGGGGTGGGGAAGGGGGGGGCGGGGGGGGGGGGGGGCCTATATATATAAACAATCCCTACTAACAGACCTTTGAGTGTAGGATGTTAGACCAGCTGCTGGGCTGCCCTGATTTGTGCCAGGGGAGTGTCATGAACAAAGCAGTCCATGCACTGGGAGAGCACAAGGATGGCTTAAAACACCTTTGCACACCATCCTTGGCTGGCCAAGTCCCCCTCCTCATTCTCAGGTGCAGTTCACAAGCTGGCCTGCTGTTTATACTTTGGATCTCTCTGTTAAGGCTTATGAATTAAAATCCACACTGAGTGGACACATGCTCGAGATATCTTGGAAGGGGTAACAATCCTTGTTAAATTGAATAAAAGAAGGCAGAATTAAGGAGGCAGAACACGTAAGTGGCTTCTGATAGGCCAGGTTAAAAAGGAGTTCAAATGACATAATTCACCTAAATTTAACTCACCTTCATTCACCAAAGAAGAATTCTGAAAAGAAAAATATGCCAAGAAATTGAATTAGGTTTCCTGTTGCTGGAAGTTTACGAACAGCTGCCATAATATACTGTAAGCCTGCTAATGAGGATGGAGTGCAGTGCTATCGAGACCTTGACATTAAAGGGAAAAGAACAAATGATCCTGCAAGGCGGCTGGTGTTGTGAACAAATTATCTTTTGAACAAATGTATTCAAAAGAAAGCATAGAGCAAACATTAAACTTTAATGGTGTAATCTCCGGGGGGAGGTTATTTTCATGCAGCTGAACATTTTTCTTATTAACATAACACATGGTCACTTTTGCAACACACATAATATGCTATTCATCATCCAGTTGCTTTCTGTAAAAGGTTAAGCCTGTTGGAAGGGTAGTCAAGTCAACCAGGTGTACTGAAGAAAGGAACAGCTCAAGGCTATGAACCACTTAAATTGCATATAAGGCCACAAATTCTATTTCTGAAGATTCAGAAAATAAAAAGCAAATTAATCTTTTGTGTTAGCAGCTCATGATTGGGAATCTAAAAGTTCTCCAGATATATTTTGAATTAAGCATCACAACCCCCTGTGAGATAAGAAGGAATTCTCATCTCCATCTTACACACAGGGAGAGTGGAGAGGCCTAAAATTTCAAACTTAGCTGCCTCAAGTTAGGCACCACAGTCCACAACTAGAAGCTCAACTGTTCTGAAGTCAGTGGGTTCTGTGCATGCTCAGCTTCTCTGAGGATCAGGTCATTGCCAGTAGTTGCCTCGCTGTGGCTTTGAAAATCTTGACCCAAGAGCTTGGCCAGATCACACAGAGATGGATTGGGACTCTGCCACAAGCTCTGAGCAAGGAGCACAGGGGTGTGTTGCTGTTCCAGGAGCACATCAGGGCCAAGCCATGACCGTGTTACAACATGGCCCCTGGGTTCTCCTCTTATTCTAGGGAGAAGTAATCTGAGCCAGCCCCTTACCTGGTGCATGCTATGACCATCTCTGCCCTGGATTAGCCATGCTTCCGGACCAGTGGGGGGCAGAGCTGAGGCGTCACCTTCTCCTTGTCTCTGCCAGTCAGCGTGAGAAGGTAAGTAGTGGGCCCATGGGCCTGCCTCCCCTTCACACGATGCCTTGCCATGCAAAGGAGTTCAGCTGGTCACTGATAAGTAGTAAGCGGAAAAAGGAGTTAGCACGTCTGCTGCTCTAACCAGTGGGGCTGGAAGCCAGCATCACTCCATTTTATCAGCTGAGGGTCTGCCCAAGATAACGACCCTCTAAAAGCCAAATATTTGTGGCTGTGAAGTTTGTTCTAAAAATATCCTTTGGATCATCCCATTAGTGTTGTCTATTTTCTTCCAGATTTGAAAACATTTTATGAAAAGCTAAAGTGTGTGAGCTGTTACTTTGCACTTGATCAGCAAACCCAGCCCTTTTATCTCCTCCGCCCAATTCCTGCAAGTAACAAAGCTTCTGAATCCTGGATATTGAAGCCGCACCTCGCCTCCCCTCTGTCCTCACTTCCTCCGCAGTCATACCTGCTCTTGCTTTAGTACTATTCAACTAAACCCAACCATGCACACTGGGAGTGCACTCTGATTGCTGGATTCATGCTTCCCTCATTTTCTCTCCACTAGCACTTGTGGTTTTTTAAGCACGTGTTTCAAAGTGCTGGTTGCCATCTTTTAATGCTGATTTCATCCTTCCCTGCTCACCTCCATCATTGTCATTCATGCATGCAGCGCAGTTTGTCCTCAAAAATCACAAACCATACATATGCAGGATGGTCATCAGACCCGAAGACCAGGCTGAACTCGAGTTCTAGTCTTAATTTAAACTATGTGACCTTGGGTAAATCACTCAGCCTTTCTCTGCCTTGGATTAATCATCAATAATACCGCCTCTGTCACTGGGGTGTTGGAGTCATAAGGATGGATTCTGCAAGGAGTTCAATATCATAATCACCTGCTAAATTCAGAGGGGTCTTCAAATCTGGAAGCTACTAAATCATTAGGAGGCCTGAGAACCTTGTAGGACCTGGTTCCTAAGGAATGAAATGTGCTATATGAGTACTTAACACTTCACTATTATTCTTTATTCAACACAGAATACATTTTTGTTGCTGAAACAGGTTATCAGTAACACATTTGTGGCTTTTCTGCATTATGTCTGGCAACTACAGCTGGTAAGTAAATTTTTGTCAAAACCATTTTCTACCAAAGCATGCTATTCCAGAGAACCTGAATTATTTCACAAAATTGTATCAATTTGAAAAAATTTTGCATAGTAAAAATTGGGGAGAAATTGTTAAAATCTTGTTTTTACATAGTTGGTATGAAAAGTTTCAATCTTTTACTTTTAGATAACTTTGTTTTTCCAAATTTATTTAATATAAACAAAAATTTAAAAAAATAAAAAGGGTTGAGATCAAAATGAAACATTTTGAATGTGTTAAATTAAATTATTTGATTGACCTGAAGTGAACTTTTTTCTGAATTTGCTTTTGCAAAAAATATGATAGATTGTCTTTTTCTTCCTGAGGCAAGGATGGTCAGCTCTAATAGCAATGTTTAGCAAGAGTTTCATTTTGTGTAATGAAAAAGACCCACAAGGGGTGGGATTAGCAAATGTGCCTAAAGTTCCAGCTCCTGGAGTCAAGTGATTTCAGTCTCAACTTTATTTTTTGAGGGTTTTTTTTATTGATTTTTCATAAAGAAACAGGCAATGAAAAGACAAAAAGGTAAATGACTTACAGCTTGTATTTTTCAAATACCTCTCACTTCATTGGCTCACTAATAGAATTATGAAATAATGCATTTTTACAACTTGTCAAAGCTGAAAGACAAGACAATACAAAACGAGACAGTACTACATAGACATAGCTTGTGGGGTGGGGGTGACAGGCATAAAATAAGAGAAGACAGACTTGAATAAGGAGAGGAGAGTATCAAATTTTTAACCCTCAAGGGTGAAGAGAAAAGCACAAAGGTGGCTTAGCCTCCAATTTGGCAAATCACTGAAACACATGCGTAAAATTAAGCATCAGATTAATTAGTGTGTTGAACAGTGGCCACCTTTGCACAAACCTCTCTTAGGCTGCACTGAGGACTCCTTAGCTACAGCTGAGGATCCATTGCAGCGCATGTGATCTGGGTTAAGCCGTTACTTAAGTGCTCAGTGATTTCTTGGTGTCTGACATAGGGAGATGCTTTCCTTGCAGTCCTTCTGTATGAGAAATGAGACTCTAAAAATTGAAAATGCCAAGCGATTGATTGTCTCTCCATAGTTAGTTTTGTATCGCTCACTTTTATCTATGTCATTAAATGAAACCATTAAAAGCCGTGGAACATTTCATTACATCATTGTTCATTTGATGGAGGTATACCTTCAGAACACTGTGAAAACAAACTATGAACAACAGCTATAGATTTCGATATACCCAGTCCTACAGCTATTCTTTCATAGAGAAGTTACGCACACTTTGATTCACTTTCTATTTTAATTGCACAGAAAAATCAATTGTGTTGGGCCAGATCCTTAGCTGGAATAAATCAAAATAGCTCTCTCAATGAAGATTAGGCTTTGTCTACCCACAAAATGTAACTACGTAGTTAAATTGGTGAAACTTTTTTGGGTAACCTTAGTTGTTCCATCAATGGGGCAAGGCTCATTTACACCAGATAAGAATCTGGTTCATTGTATGACTATCTATTGACAATGGAGTTTATAACATGTAACAGGAGCCTGCCTCATGCTTGGAGGAATGGCACCAGGTGGGATTCCCTCACCCTGGATTCTTACTGTAAACAGCCCTGTGCACGCCAGTGGCAAGTTCAACACCAAGTTCTTTATTTACGATGTGCTTTATAAATGTTTGTTCCATACAGCATATGACTTCTCCCCAAGTATTTGCCAACTACAAAGGCACAGGGCATGAGGAGGAAAGAAACAGATCTTACCTCTCCGAGATCAAGGGCTTTTCTGGCCCTTCCTTCCATTCTTTCTCTTCTCCTGTCTCTTCCTAGCTCTTTTTTAGCCATTTTCAGCTGATTAGCTGAAGCTCTTTGCTGATTGGTCAATCACCTGGTATCTAATCAATTATCTCTTCACTTTGGCTCACATGAGGATGGCACGGTGTGGTGAGCCTTAGGCTACTTACAGTCTGTCACAAGACACAATAGTAAAAATGGGAGCAGAAAGGAAGCTCTCGGAGACAGTGGTCTAAAAGCGTTCTTTTAAAGATCAGATACTTCATTTATACTCCAAGGCAAATGTAATGTGTGCTTTGAAAGAGTTTCAGGCTGTTACATTATAAAGTGAAGTAAACAAAGAGGAAGAATTTGCAACATGTACTGACTTTAAGAAGAGCATTAAAAATTTACCTGCTGTTTCTAGAACGTAGTTCTGCAGAAAGCTCAGCATAGTCTTGACTTTTAAAGAATGGATTATTTGACAGTTTCAAAATGAGGTCTGTTAGGGCTTGTCTACACTTGAAATGCTACTGTGGTACAGTTGCAGCTGTGCCGCTATATCACTTGAATGCAAACACTACCTATGCTGACAGGAGGTAAATAGTCAGCATAAGTAGGCCACCACCCCAGGAGGGGGTATCTAGTTCAAAGGAACAATTCTTCCATTTACCTAGCACTGTCTACACAGGGGGGTTAGGTAGTCTTAACTACATTGCTCAGGGGTGTGGATTTTTCATACCCCTGAGTGAGGTATCTGGATCAACCTAAATTTTTAATGTAGATGAGGGCTTAGAAAATGGTATAAATCACATTGCTTATACTGTATAAAATTTAATTGGACAAACCACTAATCCAGTCCAGTTCTGTCCATCCTGCCCTGGCAGTGGGATGGACTAGAGGACTTTCCTATCTCTAATTTCATGATCCTCCAGGAAACTAAAATGGTTCTCCAGATCACTAGGTCAAATGTGTTCTATGTCAGTAGTAGCAAAAAGTAATTACAAGAAGGTGTCTGGTTGCATGGCTTTATGTGATTTTTGCTGGGTGGGTCTCAATTAACTTGCTAGTGCTTAAAAGTCCATATTATGTATTTGAACACTAACATTTTTTGTAGCGAAGGGTATGATTGCCCTTTAAGTGTTTATACTCCAGTCTCATAGATGGTATTTTGAAAGTCTGTTTGTGATTGCTACCAATTCTGGCACCTACCTGGCTTCAAAACTATATAAATGTACATGAACATAAGTGAATGGTTGGAGAGAAAATAATATTTACGTTTGATCATTATGGATCCAGTGTCTCAAGGTGCTGGGAATGTAAAACAATGTTTTTGATGGAAACTTTGTAACATAGCATGTAAAATAAACATAGTAGCCACGTAAAGTAGTCATAATACATTGTACAGGCGTTATAGTTGTTATTGCAGTTAGAGAGAATATGTGGAGCACTGAATGGAGAGTATTTAATGGCACCCCTGCATGTGTACTGCTTCCCTTTTCTGGATGGAAGATGACCTATGCAAGTGAATGTCATCCTGTATGGGCGGTGGTCTACAGAGAGGATATAATTTGCCGTTACTATTAGCAGTTAAAGGCAATGGCCATTTAGCGTAAGAGGCAGAAGCCTGAGTTTCTGGAGCAGAAGAGATGATCGTATCATAAGTGAATGGATGAGGGGCACTGGTGTGGTGGTAGGTTGTATACAGCCAAGGATTCATTACAACAAAATATCCTATTTAAGAGGCTGCCTCTGCTACAGCTTTCTAGAATCTTGTAACAAAGACAAAATAATACAGTGAAGAACTTGCAAGTGCAAATTGCAAAATGAAATTAGATTTGCAAAAAATTGAAATGGGTAAATGAGTTTCCTCATCAAATTTACTGATTTCTAATTATACTCCCAGCAAGAGAGTAACAAGTTAGATCCAGCTGGTGTTTTTTAGCTAATGAAAATTACTAGACCAAGTTTCTGTGAAAAGAACTCAGAAAGTGGGAAATTAAAATGACATCGTAAAATTTACATGATACTCAAATACAATATTGGAAGAAAAATGTTTGTGCCTTAATAAACACCTCTTCCTCTGAGTGACCTTACAACAACACCGACTGAACTCAGCATGTTCTGGCCAGTCCTCTCCAATGTCAGCGACTGTCCTTATGTGGTCAGATTAGAATGGATTCAATTCAGTTTTCTGGATTTCATCACATTTTTTTTCATTGATAGCATATGCTGTAAATGAAAACACTTTCACTTTACCGTGATCATCTCTTAGTGCATCTCAAGCCTTATGTGCAACACTAGTTCTTCTACCTCTAATCCTATAGCTTCTTTTCCCCTTCATAGAATCATAGAAGATTAGGGTGGGCAGGGACCTCAGGGGTCCAACCCCCGGCTCAAAGTAGGATGAGCCCCAATTACATCATCCCAGCCAGGGGTTTGTCAAGCCAGGCCTTACAAATCTCTAAGGATGGAGCTTCCACCACTTCCCTAGTAAACCATTCCTGTACTTTACTACCCTCCTAGTGAAAATGTTTTTCCTAATATCCAACCTAGACCTCCCCCACTACAACTTGAGACCATGGCTCCTTGTTCTATCATCTGCCACCACTGAGAACAGCCTAGTTCCATCCTTCCTGGAAACCCCTTTCAGGTAGTTGAAGGCCACTATCAAATCCCCCCTCACTCTTCTCTTCCGCAGTCTAAACAAGCCCAGTTTCCTCAGTCTCTTCTCATATGTCATGTGCTCCAGCCCTCTAATCATTTTTGTTGCCCTCTGATGGACTCTGTCCAATTTGTCCATATCCTTCCTGTAGCAGGGGGCCCAAAACTGGACACAGTACTCCAAATGAGGCCTCACCAGTGCCGAATAGAGGGGAGTAATCACTTCCTTTTGTCAGTGGGCAGTGCTCCTACTAATGCAGCCCAATATGCCATTAGCCTTCTTGGCAACAAGGGCACATTGTTGACTCATATCCAGCTTCTTGTCCACTGTAACACCCAGGTCTTTTTCTGCAGAACTGCTGCCTCGGTCCCCCATCTGTAGCAGTGCTTGGTCTCTTCCGTCCTAAGTGCAGGACTCTGCACTTGTCTTTGTTGAACCTCATCAGTTTTCTTTTGGCCCAATCCTCCAATCAGTCTAGGTCACTCTGTATCCTATCCCTACCCTCCAGCATATCTACCACTCCCCGCATCTTAGTGTCATCTGCAAACTTGCTGAGGGTGCAATCCACTTCATCCTCCAGATTATTAATGAAGATGTTGATCAAAACTTCAAATAGACTCCTTCCTCCCTCTCCCTTGCCTAAACTGTTAGTGGAAACTTATATTTGGGACCTGATCCAACATACAGTGACGTCAGTGGAAAGACTAGAATGAGTGTTAGAGCTGATGTTGTCTTTCCTCATCTCTATTATGCTCCATTTCTTTAGTTGGCTGTTCACACTTCTCATCTGATTAATAGCACCCCTTAGTGGTACTGAGTTTTTTGTTTTTTCGTTTGATGCATATTTCATGCACTGTTGCCCTAAATACTTTATATTGAAATTCCATTTGGTTTCAAATGGTTTAAAACCGAAAATGCTGAATAGAGTATAACCCTTGGACCTATGTTTCCTGATATTCCATACTGATGTTTTGTAGCAACTTGTACCAGATCCCACAAAAGTGAATAGAAAGATTCCTGTTGATTTCAGTCAGAGTTGGAAAGGGCTTTTGTAAATTTTGTTCTTCTTCTGCAAAAAAATTGAGATTAAAGATTTAATAAAACGACTTAAAATGTTAATAATTTTAGTACTTGAGAATGTCAGGGAAGTTTCTCCAAATCGCTTCCTGGACTCTGTGCTTTTATTTGACAAAGAAAGAGAAGAAAAAGAAAAAAAAACCTATTACTTTTATTAATAGCAACATGGATTGAGAATGTTACCTGAAGTTCTTTTCTAGGGAAATTTTAAATGTTCATATCTAAATGCATACCCTCTTGTACAGATTGTTTAAAAACATGTCAAAGAATAACATCACTAACCAGCACAACCTTTTCCTTTCCACTGAATAGCCCCCCAAAAGCACATAAAATATTACTGTTGCTGCTGACCAGGAACTTAATCACACTTCTACTGATGTTAGTTCCAAAACTCCAGTTGACTTCAGTGGTACAGGCCAAAGCCCCAGATGATCCATCACACAGATTAAACACACAGAGCCAGCTCTTCAATTGGTATAAATTGCCAATTTGCACCAGCTGAGTATCCGGCCCATAAGGCATTGCTTTAAAAAGGATAGTTATGAACCATCTGCCAAAAATCAGGAAATCATTATATCCTTTTATCATCCAGCAGCGACTACTTTATGATTGCATGGTAACAAGCTTGATGCAACATAGAATAGTAATGTAAATCCTTAAATTACAAAGCAGTGTAGAGTGCCTGCATTACCAGGCGCTCATATTTTTGTTCTAAATAAGTCCACATTAAAAGACGCAGAAAAAGTGTTCCTGGCAAGAGTCTCATTTTTGGAAAAAGCTACTAGAGGAATTAGGATCAAGCCAAACTGTGACTATTTTCAGAGCATGATGCATGACCCATCTGTTTGCTAAAGTCTTCCGAGTAGAAAATGAATCCCAACATGGAGGAGTGAGGGCGGAAGTAGACTACAAGAAATGGGTGAGGCCAAATCTGATATGTGGATCTAAATCATTGCATTCAGTGCTTGGGTACTATGATGATGGGACAGTATAGCAATTGGTACTGTATGTAGCCTCAGAACTGGGACAATCCTAACTTTGCTTCAATCCAGTATGTACAGATACGTGATGGTTGCTATATGTATTGGTATTTCTTCTGCATGTTATCCATCACTTTTCCATCTTATTCTGTTTTCCATTTGTTTAAGACTGTCTTGAATATTAATTTTGAATTGTGTATATCTATTGATTTACCCTTTAACTATAGCTCTGATTCAGAAAAGAATTTAGGCATGTGCTTAACTTCAAGCACCATGCTTAAATCCATCCTTATCCAGCAAACCACGTAAGCATGTACTCA
>ML675615.1:5233095-5335903 GCA_007922155.1 Mesoclemmys tuberculata | reverse complement strand
TCAAGTCTCACTCGCTGATTTTAATGTGATTTAAGCACATGCTTACAGTTAACCATGTGCTTAAGTGCTTTGCTAAATCAGAATAAAGCAGGGCAGAATTGTATCCCACCAGTAATCCACACCATACTATAGTTCTGGTAGTTCAGCTGAAGGTAACCTCGTGAGTTAAAGGCAGGATTCAATCCATTTTGCAAGGAATAGAAGATTTAATCTGTTTTCCCTTTCTCACCTAAAATTTTCCTATACTGCAGCTTTAGTAGCTTCTGGCTCAAGACCTTTCTTTTAAGAGAGACAGGGTGTGATTTTTATTGCCGGCACTTAGAACATTAGCCCTGACGTATTTAGATTTAGTAAACTCTTAACTGTTGGCACAGTTGTCGTCATTTCCACACTAGCTTAAATGCAGGCATAATGACCCAATCGAGGGGTGTCCACTTAACAGCCCCAGTATCAAGTGGAAATTTTGTACCTCTATGAAATCTTCAGATAGCTGCATTGTTCTATTAACCATCAGTGAAACAGAGGTCAGCATCTCCAGTGTTCTTCATTTTCCTGTTTTCTGGTGCAGCAGGTAAAGACAGGGAGTAGGAAATGCACCGATGCAGCTGCATTGCTGCAGCGCTGTAATGAAGACATTACTATGCTGACAGGAGAGAGCTTCTCCCCACAAACCTGAGCGATGTAGGTACACCGACTAGACCTAACCTAAATTATGCTGGGAGCTGATTCAGACCCTGGCTTGCCCAGGATCAGGACTGCAGAAAGGCATGTTTAGACTCACCTTTCCTTGCTTCCTGATTACAACTGCACTGAGAGTAAACTCTGTGCAGCTGGGTATTGAGCTCTGTGCTTCCTACAATAAAGCAGGACTGCCTGTTGTGGAGATTTGAGAGTTGTGTCTTGCAGGGAGACTATCGAGTACTTTATTCAGAGTTTAACAGTTTCTGGGTTTTGACTTTCTCTTTCTTTGTAGCAGCCCCTTCAATGCTTGAACGCAGCAATTTCCTTCTGTGGTTTTCTCCTTTTCCATTTAATGAAAAAGGGATTGGGAATCTGGACATCTGTGTTTTTATTTCAGGCTCTGGCACTGACAATGTGTGTTCTGGGCAAGTCACTTTGTCTCCCTATCTCTGTTAACCCATCTGTAATATTTACCTTGGCTCAGTTAATATTTGCACAGCATTTTGAGATACTTGGATACATTATGCTATTGATAATGGTTCAAATTGTGCATTTCTCAATTTGTCTTACAAAGGCAAAATTCCCTCTGATCTCCCAATTATAATATAGTAAGGTGTTAATAACAGTGTTACAACTAGAGCAATGCAAAGGACAGAAATTATGTTTCATCAAGGATTTTGAGATTTTGGAATTTCTTTTTGTTTGGATTCTGAATGACATCAAGAACTCATAAATTCTCCACCAAAGAAAATTAAAAACAAAACACAATTTGGATTGGGATTGATCTAAACCTTTAATCTCAACAAAATCAGAATATTTTGGTTTGATTTTTGTCTTTTTGAAACAGTCATTTCAAAATGAAAAATCAAAATGCTTCATTTTGGAACACACATCTGTTGTCATCTCAGGGCACCCCCTGTAAGTAGCACAAAGAGAAACAAAAGCAGAGAAAATGCAGAACACAGGCTAGCATTCTACGTGACAAACAGCCTGAAATAGCCATCCTCCAAAGGGGTTCCTTTTAGGGCCTGCTCTGCAACCTCAAGAGCTGGGGCCATTTCTCTAGTGCTGCATTTTGCAAATATCACAACAGGATCTTTCGACATTGTTTGGACTTTTTTCCCCTGGTTTTGCTCCTAAACAAAACTTCAGTGAAATCAACAAGATTTCATGAAGTGTTTCAATATCAAGAGAACACATTTTCTGATAGAAAATAGCTCCATCAAAGCTTTTCTGACCAGCTTTAATAATAGCTCATTTCCAATAACCTCTTAGAAGCTTCAGAGGGTTGAAAATAGCATTTCAGATCCCTTCCAGTTTTTACCCTTTCCATCTGATAAACATATCTTGACGGTTGTATTTGTAATAAGCCCAGGTGCTTTGATTTCCTTATTATTGTATCTATTGTTCATTATGCCTGCTTAGTTCCGGGAAGTGGGACATGCTGGTTAACTCAATGGGAGCAGTGGAATTCATTGTTAATTTATCAATAGTGAAGTCTCAACAAATAACAATCCAAATAGCAATGCAAGTGAACATGTATCTTGACTTTTTTCCCTGCCCTGAATTTGAATATAATATTTCACAGATATAATGTTGCATTTCCTGCTACCCAGTAGGTAGAATTATATTGAGGTTTTACTGTATTTATAATTATAAAGCTTTTGTGCAGGATCAAGTGGTTTCCCACTGCCTTGTAAAATCTCAACACCAGAAATCCAATTGTGTGTATTATTGATTTGACAACTACCTGCATTTCCAGGATATGTACTGATGTGCAAACTCCATTTCGGTTCGGAGGTTACACAAAGCAGCATTTTCCCGAGTCATACAATGATGCTGAAATGTAATTCTTTTCTCAGTTGCTCATAATTAATATCTTAAACTTCAAATCCTCATAAAGAGTCTTGAGTTAAGATTAATTTTTTTCTCTCATCTTGTGAACTGTGATGCCTACATAGCCTTCCTTTGAAGTCTTTCAGGGTTACCCTCCATAATAGGGATTTGTTGATGCAAGTCATTAAACTCAGCCAATTGTTTTATTGGCACTGGATGCTTGTGAAATCAGGGCAGTGAAAATATTTCAGTTACTGAACACTGAAATTCAAGACAGAATGGATGTGAATAATTGATGGGATGGCATGCATACATTCAGCCACAGAGACTGCCCATTCCTAAACCCTCTTTTTAGCTCTGAAGGATGCAGTGTGTGTTCCTGAAAGTTTATGTCAAATGCAATTTATACGTTGAAGGAAAGCATTCATCCAGAAGGACTCTAAAGTGCTTCACCAGCTAACATACCTGCTGTGCACAAGAGAGCTGTAAATTGCCAAGTAAAACGGAAGGACCTGGTCTTCTCTCCAGAACCTTTTCAAAGAGGAAGGATGATACTGTAGTTAGAGGACTGGATTGAGACGCAGCAGAACTGGCCTTAGGTCCTGACTTGGCCACTGATTTATTAGGTGACCCTAGACAAGACACAAAGGCCTGGTCTACACTTACATTTTTTCTCAATATAGCTATTTGCTTAGGGGCATGGGTGCTGGTTTTCTTTCAAGCCCCTGTGTAAATGCTGTTACACTGGTATAAAGATGTTTTATACCCACCAAATTTATTCTCCTTCTTGAACACAATAAACTATACCCATATAAGCACCTCTTATAGTGGTATAACAGTGTCCAAACTGGGGAGTGGGATTGCTGCTTTTGTATCAGTATAGTTAAAGCAGCAAATCTTTCAAGTGTACACAAGCCCTTGGTCTATTTTAGTGCAGACTCCTCCTGAGCTCCTTGTGTGCTGCAATAGTTAGAGCAGTGCAACTTGCTATTGTACACAAGGCCTTAAGAGTGGAATTCTTGTTCCATTAAAGTCAATGGGAATTTTACAATTGGTCCAAATTCCCCCTTAATCTCGCTTTACTTCTCTTTTTCCAATAATTCTTCCTTGCCTTACCTATTTCGGCTCCAATTCTGCAGGCTCATACACATAGATAGAGCTCTGTTGACTTCAGTGGAACTCTGCCCCATGTAGGAGCCTGCAGGATTGGAGGCCTCAATTGTAAGTTCTTGGAAAGTTCTTTGAAGCAAGGACAGTCTCTTACTGTGAATCTCCCCAGTAGCAAGGATGGGGCTCCAGGTGCTATTATAGTGATAATAACAATAATAATAAACATGGAATAAACATGAAAACATTGAAATGAAATATGCAGTTTTCTACCTCTTAAATTATTTAAAGTCATTTTGGAACAAAAAATGTTACACGAAGAAAAGGAAGAACATGTATTTTTGGGGATTCTGAGCTAACTTGCCAGCAGCAGATTATGTTCAGTACACATAACAGTGGATGATGCACATCGCAGCCTCAAAGGTTAGTGTGCTGCTCCCATCAGAGGCATCTATAAAAGCACTCAAATAGCTGGGGTTGGCATTTAAAAAAACAAAATATCATTTATCCCAAGTGAACGAACGCTTCCCCAGGTACAGGGGTATATGCCCATTTCTTCTCCACAACCAGATCACCAAATACTAATACTATTAATATATCATTAAGTCATGGCTAGGATCAGTCTTAGGATTTTGGAGGCCAGGTTTCAAGGAAAGATTTTGGGGCCCCTGACAAAGCATCAACATTATAAATGCATTATAAACATGCAGAAATCAATATAATCACAGTGAGCTAGCAGCAGTGCAAAAATGCATCAAACACCCTTTACTAAGACAAGTTATTCCTTTGGCTTTCATCCACAGTGCTTATAGTGTCACAAAGCAGTACAGAACAGAGCTGGGCAAAATTTTTTTACTGTAACTTTTTTGTGGCAAAAATAAAAAATAAGAATGCGGATTCCAATCAATCAAACCAATTTGTGCCAGTTTGGGCATTCTACACAAGTTCAAGCTGTAGTTCACGGCATCCTCCTGAAGTCTGCATGTTTTGACAAAAATCAATATTTAATTCAGCATCTTTGAACATGATTGGCCATGAAAGCTCTTAGAATCATTTAATCATAGAAACCATAGGGTTAGATGGCACTACAAGGGTCATCTGGTCTAACCACTGCCAAGCTGCATCTCTTCCCATGAACCTTATTCTACGCCATGTTGTTATCATTAACTGTGTGCAAGATGGAATGAATAAAAATCCACCATGTAACCTGTCACACACAAAAGCTCATTGATTACCCAGTCATATTTGGTTCAGCTGCCACCAGGGCTCTATAGAAGGGTGAAGTGCCCCAGGAAACCCTATTTCCTTTCCAGCCGGCACAACCCATTTTAGGGTTATTTTGATAAATATATAACACAACTTGTAATGGAAATGGAGTAGTAGGCTTGAACCCATTAATGCCCACTTCACTTGCAAGGGTCATCTTCCTCTGTTGTCCTTCACCCTCTATTGTCACTTACACCAGCATGTACCACATCTTTGCCACCCTGATTTAATAGTGTTTTCTGCCCACTTGACAGTGGAGTAAGTGACTACATAAAATGTAGGGCAAAAGAGAATCGGTTCCACACACTTTAGACTAAGTTCTTGCCCCTTGGGGGAGTAGAGTGCAGTATTGGTTTATGCCGACCAAAGCCCTTCTGTAATATTGTAGGCTGAATCACATCCAGTCAAAGTTCTTTTCAACAAAGCCTCATTTGGAGCAACTACAATAACAGTCTAGCTGAGAGCTCTCCATGTATTTCTGACTGATTTTGTCCTTGCAATCTTAACTTTGCCTATTGATCATCAATTCATGTTTATTTTTTTAAGCCCCAAAGTTTCACAAGCTGCATTGTTGGAAAAGAGCTGACATAGACGGGAACAGCCTACAGAGACCGAAAATCCAAATGGGATGGCACAATGTTGGTACCTTCATTTCCTGTAGATTGTTAGTGTTGTAACATTGTTTCATTTTATAATTAAAGTGACCCAACTCCATTTTAAAGTAATAGAAATATAAACTCATTGGGCTGAAGTGTAAAATGTTAACTACTTTGTAACAAAACCTCTGACAAGCACCGGGAGGACCCCAGCAGGTATTAAGTACTAAAGGCAATCAAAAATGCAATCAGCATGTAGCCCGTGGGTTTCGGTAAACCTATTACTTAAAACTCAGTAAATTTAATCTAGATAGTATCCATTCATGTATTGTAACAAAGTTTCTGTGAACTCGAAGCTCAGTAAACTCCATTTAAATAGTATCCATTCATGTATTGTAACGAAATCTCTGTGACAAGCATCGGGAAAACCCCAGCTGGTGTTAAGTACTAAAGGCAATCAAAATGCAATCAAGTACATAGCCTGTAGGTTTCAGCAAACCTATTGCTCGAAACTCAGTAAATTTAATTTAAGTAGTATTCAGACATGTATTGTAATGGGTGAGTCTTTGTCAACAGCAAACTGCAGCTGGACAGTTAAGAAAAATAAAATCTAGTTTCGCTGTGTCAGGGTGCAGCCCCCAATCACCTCATCGCTCTTAGGAATCTCATAATTGGCTAGAAAGTAGGCACATTGCTGTGAGGAAGAGAATATAAGGTGATCAAAAACAAAAGGTAATTTGGAGATGTCCCGTATCTTGGAAGGGCACCAGAATAGCTCTACGTGCAGGCTTGATCTACCTACCGTCTCTCCCCAGTTTGCCGCTCAAAACCTAAGTATAGAGCGTGTGGCTGTGTAACCTGAGTGTGACAGTATTTTCCACTCAGATGTGTAACCTGAGTGTGACAGTATTTTCCACTCAGATGTAAACCCGGGAATCCTACTAATAGAATTGGAGTACTGCTTTGCTTCTGACAAACCTCACCGTTGCAGTGTAAGTATAATAGCATAAATATAATCCTATAGTGTAAGCTAGCTTTGTAAATATAATTGTATAGTTGTAATTGTGATTGTGTTTAAGTAGTTAAGTTGCTGTATTAAATAAGAATTAATGGGGATCTTTTAAATTGTAATTGATGATGTATAGATTGTTGCAAGTAAAACAAAGTTGTATGCAAAGCAACCCTTGTCACTCCTTATTTGAGGGATCCATATAAATCGAACCTGACAGCAAGCTGGTTCTTGTTGTCACCTCAGTTAGGTTTGGTTTTTTTTTCTTACTTTCCAGCTCTCATATTTTACCACCGACTGATTCTTCCAGCTGGCCCGAAATTCTGGCTCTCAGATTAGGAGTAACATGAAAAGAAACTCCTACAGGCCCTTTCTAATTGGATTTTACAGCCAAAACTCTGATATTCTGGCATGTTTGCCAGACTGCTTTTTACTGAGTAGTAGCTCTGGTCCAGCAGACTGAACAACAGGGTATAGGTTGAGAGACCTAGTTCTATTCCTGTCTTATTGTGTGACCTCTGGCAAGTCTCTGTGCCTTAGTTTTCCCACCAGTAAAAAAGAAAAGGCACTACATACATGCAAAGTATTACTAGTGAGTCTATGTGTTCAAATGAGTTGCTGAAAGCTTGATGCCCAAGATTCAGTATACACACTGTGAAGTACTGAGGTCAGGTAAACTACTTGACTTGGCACAGTTTTGTAGTGTACAACTGCAATGCTTTATGGTTATCGACTGGCTGTGGACATTAAGAGGTTTCAAGGCAGGTGTGTGCCAAGGAAGAGGAAAGTGAGTGGTCAGCATGTGACCTGTAGTTTGGGCACAATTTTATCTTTGGATTTGGTATTTTACAGGCCCAAAGCAACCATGATCTGGACTTTATGGCTCTTGGATTTTGAGAAGTGAGGTTGTTCTTCCTATTGACGGCTCCTAAACCACAGCTGAGAGGGCTGGTGATGCGCCATTGGAAAATCTTTTTCCTCTCTCATTCTATTAAGATGAGAGGAGGAAGGAGTCTGAGCAGTGATTTGGTTCCTTCTGCCTCCCTGTGTGACTGGAATGCAGTCTTGATTCCCTGAAAGCAACTGCCAGTTGCTAATGCAAACAGCGGCATCAGGGCCAGCTGTGGATCCAAATTTAGAAGACATAAAAATACTGGAACAGAAGATGGACTCAGATGCTCTTTGTCTGACATCATCAGAAGACTAGTTTGGGAAAACGGATGTATCTGTTAGGCAGCTGTCTGACAAATACCAGGGTTTTCAGCTAGAATTAGAAAGTACAAAAAGCCATGATGGAGCACGCATGAAGGCCAACGGGAACCACCAGAGGAAATCTGAGGGGAAAATAATTTTAAAGAAATAGTAAGCAAATACTACAAGTTCATGAGGCTATCAAGAGAACTGAGCCACTGAAGCATGGCCAGCCATTTTGGAACATAAAGTAAATGAGAAAATTGATTCCTTCCCTGCCTCCCTCTGCTTACTCTAGTTATGTCTAAGGTTTTCTAAGTCCCTCTGAAATTTTGCACTAATCTAATAAATGCAAAATAGGGTGCAGCTTTCTCCATTCCAAGCACTTTGCATTCTAGCTGGTGCTTTAATTCATAATGAAACCATGTCACTAACAGGATTGCTGTACTTTCTCTCACTGGCTGTTGACAATCCATGTCATTTCATTGCCTCTCTGAGAAATCTCAATAGCTGTAATTGATTTTAAAAACAGAAATTGCAAAAATAGGATGAAAACAAAAACACAGCACCCAGTGCTTCCTTTGTTCATCACGTTAATCACTGACTTCCACCCAGAAAGCAGCCAGCATCAGTGATGGCTATGACAATACACAGAGCAACGTGTGTGGATTAGATCCTATTTCTACAACCCATATAATTTATCAAGGGAGGAGATGGATTTTGCATCACTCAAAATTTTAAGTCAAATAATATAATTATGTCAAATCCACAAATTATTGGGTGAAATTCTGTAGTCTGTGTTATGTAGGTGGTCAGACTAGGAGATTGCTGGAGTCCCTTTTGGCCTTAAATCTATGCAAGCCTTTCCGTGAAGTCAATTCAGCTCCTTGTGTGAGTAAGGACCATTGCATTGGATCCCTGACAGGAATGTTTTATTTCTCTTTGCCTATGTCTTTTCCATCTCTTTGTTTGATGATGTACAGAAGAACATACTGAATAGGCTGCCTGCAGTAGGCAGCTCTGGGAGAAGCTGCCCAACAGAGAGAGATTTAATTTGCCCTCATTAGCTAAATGTTGGCTTAGGCCTTCTGGTTTATATCACACTTGAGTTGCATTGCTATCTCCTTTCTAGGTAACTGCCGGTAAAAGCCATTGGTGCTAGAGATGAGGAAAGACTTTATCTGAGGAGCCTTTTTAAATGAAAAAAGCTTTCAAAATTTCAGTTGCATCTGCTGAGCTTCTCCTAGATGAGGAAGGAATTCAGCATGGTAGTTGTGGGCAGGTTGGTCAGGAAGGGAGATTGCTATATGCTGTGATTTGTTTTGCAGCTCCTTCATATTTCCCAAGATGCAACTGGAAAAAGGAGACATTGGAAAGAAAAGATGATCACCAGTGACTAGGAAAAGGAAGGCTACATATACACAATGAGCTACTGGTGTGATTTCCCGTGCTTGTGTATGCATACTTGCACTAGCTCAATGAAAGCGAGCATTATAGATAACAGTATAGACATGGTAGCGTGGGTGGTCCCAGCAGAGGCACGGCTGAGCTGCACCGAGTCCATACTGCAGCTACCTTGCCAGTTATACTCAGACCAGCTCATTGAGAACTAGAGTGAGTTTGTGTCCATGAGAGGGAGAATCAGACCTTGAGGTCAATGTTTTTGTCCTTAAAACCATTATTTAAGTCTGTAAAATGAAATTTTAGCAAAATTCAAATCTCAGCTGTAAGAACCCTTTGGCCTTGCAAAAGCAGAGCTGCCTCACAGAAGCCTGCCTTCACAGACGTTCTATAGCACACCACCTGGATGTGTAAGTGAGGCACTAATGCTGATGGGATTAGAGAAGTTGGAGGCACCATAAAATACAAGCAATTAGTTGAACAAATTGCAAAAGACTAAGCTTGTCTAGCTAGCAGGGCATCTCAAAAGAGGCCAAACAGATTGCCTGTCTCACTTCTTAATCACATTGGTAGGTTGCGGTGGCTATATCTCAAGACACAGGAGAGTGTGTTTATTAGTTCACTAATAGCTGCCTTGGGTGCTCTGTGAAGTAATCTTGGACCATCACTTCTTCCCAGCTGTTTATTAATCAGAAGCACTATAGCATCAATCTAATTCACTAACAATAGAAAACCTTAGAGTAACCTGATAGGATATGTCTACACAGACCATATCAGCAAGCCTACCAATCCAGGTCAACCGACCCGGATTAGCAGGGCTCACACTAGTGCTCACTGCTGCAGGCTGTGTAGATGTAACCATAGGGCCCTGAGGAGAAGGCATGCTTTATCGTGAGATAGTGTGGTCTAATGGTTCTGAATTGGGAGTCAGGAGCCCTGGGTTCCATTCTTGTTGTGTGACCTTGGGCAAGTTGCTTTGGCCCAGATTCTCAAAGGTATTTAGGAGCCTAACACTCGTTGGTTTCAGTAGGAGTTGGGAACCTAAATATCTAATTATCTGGCCTTCATTCTCAGTGCCTCTGGCTTCTCTCCTACAATGGATCTCACTTATCTATTGAGGCCACAATCATTCATTGCATATAGCACCTACCGTGATAGGGCCCTGATCTCATTTGGGACCTTCTTCAAATAATGAAATAATAAGTCTTTCATCGTTATGGGTGAATAGCTGAGAATGATCAAAGAATATTTTCTAGCAAATAGACATAAATAATTTCCACGGATGTTCCTTTTGTTTTCCAAATCCCCTTTAGGGAATTCTAAAAGAGTTAGAGATAGCTGCTTGGAGGGTAAGTGCCCCTTGTTTCTCACTCCAAATCTTTCACGAGCTTAAGGAGAGTTTAAATGAAATCAGTGGAGAGCTCTCTGTGGGACAAAGGAACCTCTTAACAGTATTGTTATTTTGGGCTGAGAGTCTCTTTCCATGTCTGGTTACATTCACTCTGACCTGTGTAATTCGTGACAATGCTGATGAGCGTGCATGGCACACTCCATTCAGACTGCATTTCAAACAGGATTCATTCAATTAACCTAGAAACAAAACAAACAAACAAAAACCCCAGCAATTTTCTGACCTCAAATAGCGTTCTCTCAGCACACAGCCCTGATCGAGGTGGTTCTAAAGCAAAATGCTATTTTGCTTTGGGTTCAAATGTTTGTTATATGCTAATCTAATAAAGTCTATTTTTGAATGGTGAGCAGAGTTGAGCGTGTTCTCACACTGTGCTAATCTCATCCTTCCAATGGGGATACAGATTGATGCATCTTCGAGTTACTGTAGGCCTTGCTCAACATGGATGTGCGGGAATGCCAATGAAAAGGGTAGTGTGTGTCTTTTGGGGACACTCAGTATTTGCATTAGCAAAAAGCAGAGTGCAGCAATCCACCTTATTATTGCTGAGTGATGCACTCTAAGAAAAAGCCAGTCAAGCTTCCTCTTAAGAGAAATAGAGCCTCATTCTTCTGTTAAGCCCCTCTCTATTCTTTCTCTGAGCATGTTTATTGATAGATCTGGGAAACCATTTGAGGTGAGATTTTTCTTGCTCCTATATCACTTAGACATTCTTGAAAATCTCACCCTTGCCCAAAGGTTGAGCCACAGTGTATTTAAAATGTATGCAGGAAATTTAAGTTATTACAAAACAAAATGTAAACACACAGTTGTTATAAGAAAAAATGCATAATGCTCTGGCTAAGTGAACACACCACAGGTCTGCAGTATTTGGAAGGGGCCATCAGCCTCAGTAACCTGGAAATAGGGCTGCTGTTTCACAAAATTTATTAATTTAATTTTCCAGCATTTATTTTTAGCAATGTTATTAAGTTTAAAATAGAACTAAAAAAAATCAGGGGAGTTTGGGGGCTTTCTCTTTGTATATGCTGTAATGAGTAATGCATATTATACATATTACTCGCTACAGCAGTATATAGAGTAATGAGAAATCTCTTTGTAAATGTTCCTTAGTGCACTTTAATGTAGTACTGTTTCAAACAGCACTACTTTAAAGTGCATGAGGGAACCTCTAGTGAGCAGCAGCAGCAGGTTCAACATAGACCAATTAATACGCAACAGCTTAGTGTGCTTTAGAAATCACGCCCTGTAGGCTGCATTACTGCTCCATGGAGGCAAGTCTTTAGAGACAAGCAACCATTTCTGGTCTTTGTGGGATAAACACAAATTTCATATTTTTCTTACCTGGGATGTTTTCCAGTGAAAACTGAAACACAGAAGCCCCGCCTGGAAATCTCTAGCAATCAGTTTCCCAACACCTGATTCCAAGGAGCTCTGATTAAACTGCCCACAGTTAACCATGAGGATGGTCTACTAAACCAGGAAACAAACTTCACACTGAAAAATTACTTCAGAGGCTATGGTCGTATACAATGAAGGATCTAATTAACCAGCGCTTTCACTACAAAAGGAGCAGCCAGCGATCTAGCAGATCAAGAACAGGACTGAGAGATTTGGTAACATACCTCCTAGTTCCATCTCTGTCACGCACTTGCTGCTGGAACGGAGCAGGTCAGTTTGTTTCCTAGTGCCACAGCCTCCTCATCTGTAGCATGGGGACAAAAACACCTCAGCGGGGTGTTGCCTGAGGCTTAACTTGTTAATGTTTGTGAAGGAAGTTCTTTGAGATACATGGTATAACTGATGTATTTCCAGTGATTTCAGGGGAGACGTGCTGATTTACACCAGAAAAGGGTCTGGCCCACATTTTCAAAAATGATAAATAATTTTGGTAGCCCAGCTTCAAACAACTTAAATGGGCCTGATTTTCAGAAAGTGCTGAACACCTGTTGCCAGATCTTCACCAGTATTGAAGGGCCTAACTCTTACAATGGGCGTTAGGTGTCTAAATTCCTGCAAGGATCTGGGTACCATTCTCTACAACCCTAAAGTGTCTCTCGTTGGCCACCAAATTCAAAAGCTGCTTTTAAAAATGCAGGTTTCAATGCATAATGGATTTATCATCATCCTATCATGCTGAGCCGGATGATCAGATGGTGCGGCTATCGCTTGCATGACAGAGACTAAAAGGCTGCATTGGAAAGAGACACCTCAGTGCAACTGATTTGCCACTTCGGTGTGGGGAAAAGACACTGTTCTGAGGTTGGGTCTACAGAAATTTTTGCACTGATGCAAAACTGTAGAAAAGCCCTGAGACACAATGTATCTGTATATAACTCCTAGTCAAGATTTAAGCTGATTGAAAAGACTTCTAGAAATGAATCAATTTTTCATTTTTCAAAATTTGCTGTGGAAATCAGATTTTAGCTTGTGACTAAGGGGAAAAAAGAATTAATGATGGCAAAAAAAAAATTATCAGGAAAGATGACTTGTGCTTCTATATCCTGTTTTACTGCACTCCAGCAAGTCCTATCGTCTTCACCAGAATTTATTTTCAGAACAAGAAGCACAAGTTATTGGAAGCCATTTAGATGAGTAAGTGGATCTCTCTTTCATTGCTTTCAATAGAGCTTGATCTTTGTCTTGTAAATTAACACGCTGCCACATCAAGAATGGATGAAATGCAAAATCAAGTGCGAAGATTAGTGCACATCAGCCAGAGGTCAGGAACATTGGTGCAGGAAGCTCACTTAATCATAATGCATATGGCTAATACGGAAGTAGGTGTATGCCAAATCATAATCCTATTTTATTAAAGTAAAGGAGTTCTAAGGATGCAAAAACAATGTAAAAGAGCTACATGTAACTAATGGATCCTATAGATCAATTTCATCTTGATAAAAAGAGACAGAGAGAAAATATTTAACCAAGGTGGTTGATAATTATAGCAGTTTAAAAAAGATAAAAGACATGCATTGGGCTCCCTAGACAGCCACATTATTGCATAATGTACTGCGCAACTGAAGCACAATGGACATATTATCCATTCTCTTTTTCCTGCTTCACTCAGAGGCAGTTAAGCTACCAAACATGCATCACTGTTATTAGTTGTAAGTAAAATACTACGCGTATATATGTAGATGTAGATATATTTATCTATAAACATAGGCAAATACAGGCGAGAGGGGGTGGTCCGGGTGGAAAAGTATGTGTTTAGGAAAATTTGTGTTATTCTTCCTTTAAGGACGCAGGATCTTCTGGAGAGGTCAGGGCAAGGCTTTTCTCTCTCCCAACCAAGCAGGAACAGCTCTGAGAACAAAGGCTATGTGTATTCTCCCTCTTCCTTCAGACCAGGGAGACACCAGCAGGGGAAATTGTTGCCTGCCAAGTTCTCCCAGCCTAGGGAGAAAAGGACTAAAGTAAAGATGAGCCAGCTGGGGAGAAGCTGGTTGGAGGTCACCTCTGGCCTGAGTTAATGAGCACAATAAGGAGGGAGAAGCCTGAAAGGAAATCCCCTGTGCATCAAGGAGAGGACTGGGAAGACCCCTTAACCTAAAAGTGAACTCTTTTTGAGGAGAAACTGTTTAAACGAAACAAATTGGACCCCAGCATCTGAGGGAAATTGCTTAAAGACTCTGGAGGCAAGAGGCTTATTTCTGAATCCTAGAAGAGGGAGCTGATGGGTGTGGGCCTGCAAGGCCATGCTGTACTACAAGAGGGTGTGCTTGAGTGTGGTGCTCTGCCACAATACGTTACATCCGCACACACAAACTACGTTAACCCGTTGTTAAGGTTACATAGTCAAACCCCCCAAAATTAGGGAAAGCCAGAATCCAGATTGCCTGTGGAACATTAGTTCACTCTTATGGTTACACATTATGATACAGTCTTTAATTACATGATCACATACTACATTTTCCACAGGTCCTCCGCCTCATTCACTGCATAGGATGGATGATGCTCATGGAATGGGCAGCTATGCAATATTTTCCTTCTCATTGTTTAATGAGTGGCCCCAGGACTTATCTACTGCACACTATTCAAACTCAGCTCTGAAAACAGAATTATTAATTTCCTCCTGGGCTTCTGTCTGGTGCTCATCACTATGGCATCTAAGTGCTTCACAAATATTAATGAACCTATCTTCACAAAACTCCTCTGAGGTGAGGGGGTGGAATTATTCCAGTTTTACAGATGGGGATCTGAGGCACAGAGATTAAGGTTAAAAGTGTCTACTAATTTTGGATGGACACTTTCAGATGCATAGGTGCTGGTTTTTCAGAGTTCTTCAGACTTAGCCTTTGGACTAAACCAGTTTGCATCCAATAGAAGATGTTGTTCTGGGAAAGTTGCCTCATTTCCCTCTGATTCTAATGCAAGATCAAGATTATCACCTCCAGCTCTCCACCCCAGTTTTACAAGCTGATCATGGTAATTATACTCAGAATGTTTTCCACCAACGAAGTTCCAACATTTTCCACATGTGCAGCTTTATATGGGTTTACCCAGTAGTTTCTCTGTCCTTAGGTGAGGTGAGAAGTGTGTTCAAGGTACAAGGGCAGAACAAATGAATAGATTCCTTAGTTCCCCTCACTCTGCTTTGCCACGCCTCCTCCTCACCAGACAAGGGCTTAGCCTGGGATAAGGGGGAATGTTATTTTATGAACGTGTTAAAATATCAACAGTACCACCGTGGTGCAAGTATGTTAGCCAGGTTTGCGTTTGACTTGCAGCTTGCTGAGTTGCAGTCTAGTGAATATATTTGCTTCCCTCCTGAATATCTCTTCAGAGTCTCTGTGCTGCTCTCCTTATCCTGCTATTGTCAATCTCCCACTGACACACATGTATGTCATTAGGACAGCCTTACGGGCATTGCCCAGATCCTTACAGCCAAGAGCTGTGAAGCTGAGACTTGTGTTTATTTGTATTTGTGGTCTCATGCTCCAGGGCAGGAACTGTGCTATGAAACTTTCAGGGGGGCAGTGTACTTACCTCATGTTTTAGAGCTCACGTGAGTTCCATTCCATCCTGATGTCATTCTAATCTGAATTACAAAATTGCCTGTGTTGTTTGGCGAGACTGGTGAGAGCAGCCCAGGACTGGAAGAATGCCTGAACTTTGGCCAAGCAGTCTGTGAGAAGCTTGCTTAGCAAGTACCTTCATGCCCTTTGCCTGGCTCAAGACGAGAGAGAATATTTAGGCATTGATCCTCCAGTCTGCTCCATATGGGCAAAGCAGTTGGTGGAAAATCAGTGGGGCTCTGCACAGACATAGCGCTGTGTGGAGTTATGCCCAGTGTCGAGATGTTGATCAATCATATAGAGATTTACTGCATTTGATGTACAACGTTTGTGTGTGTTTTAGATCCAGAGGCTTTGCACACAAACCCTGGCTTTTCCTGATTTCTCATGTCTAGTTTAAAATTGGATTTTGGCCATTAATGTAAGTATTTCCCCAGGAAAGCTTTTCATATGTGTTCTTTCATTCTATACAAGAACTGCAGTCATACCTGACAAATAAATAAAAAAGACCATCCAATGACTGCACACAGCTTGGAGAAGATGCTGATAAATAGCAATCCGCACATGCCTCTTAGCTGAGGAGCATTGTCCAAGACCAAAGATAACTTCTGTGTTGTAAAAAATAAATCCTGTAATGACAAAGACGATTCCCCATAACGTTAGATGATTCTCGATGATAATGCTGAACAGAAAGATAGATTGATTGAAAATGCATCACGTCCATTATCTAATCTCTCTGTCTAGGATGTTTATCCCATGTTCATGACAGCATGCAGCAATGTCAGAGAGCAATGTGGAGGGGTATTTTCAGGATTAGACTGTCACATTTTACACTCACAATGGAAGCAGTGTTGCTTAGTGGTTAGAGCACTGGACTGGAACTCAGGAGACCTAGGTTTTATTTCCAACTGTGCCACTGACCCACTAAATGTCCTTGGGCAAGTTACTTCATTTCTCTGAGCCATCTGCTTCCCCATATATAAAAATGGGGATAATGACAGTGACCTCCTTTGTTAAGCTGTATTGAGATATATGGCTGACAAAATGCTACATAGGGCTTAGGTGTACATTCAACTGCTCTAAGTATGCTGGGCCTGGCAGCAACATACAGGTGATCAGCTGCCAAAGCTAGATGCATTGAGCAAAACTGCTAATATCTTTTTAACAGAAGCTGCCTGATTACCAGAGCAGCTCAGCACCCACAGCTCCTGTCCTAGTCATTGGGAACAGCACACATTCAGAGCCTTTTCAGAATCAAGCCCTGAGTTATACTGTATTAATTAACAATAATGATTTGGTTCTCACCCAGTGAGAACTGGCTGAATTCCTGTATTCCTTAGAGTCACTTCCAAACAGATGATCAGAATCTGACTTTCTTCAAAAATGGCTTATTTGGAAACAGCTGCTCTTGGGTGAGTTCAATGGGAATGATATTTTCTGTGTAACAGAGGCAAGTGGAATTGTAAAACCGCCCGTAAAGGCCCTTATTCAGCAAGGTACAAAAGCATATGACTACCTTTAAGCATGTGAGCAGTACTGCTGAACTGAAACTGCTCAAACTCACAGGCTTAAGTACTTTAATGAACAGGGGTCTATGTACAGTAGTTGTGTGTGACAGGGTACTGGGAACCAACAGCTGAGCCAGCAGTATGGCCATTGAAATACCAATTTATTTCTCCCTCCTCCTGATGGGGCCTAATCAATGGATTAGTGGGCTGGGGGAGGTCTAATGTTAAGGTTGCCACTTTTCTAATGGCTGGTACCCAGCCCCCCTGGCCTCTGCCCCTGCCCCGCCTCTTCCCTTGAGGCCCTGTTCGTAAGGTTCCCTTCCCCTAAACCCACCCCCTGCCTCACCTCTTCCCTGAATGTCCTACCCATTCCCCCAAGCCTGCACCCCCACTCCATCTCTTCCATTGAGATCCTGCACCTTGCTCTGCCTCCTCCCCCAAGGCCCTGCCCTTGCTTTGCATCTTCCTCAGAGACCCTCCCACTTCTCCACCTCTTCCCCCCAAAGTGCCACCCATGCATGCCACACACCTCTGCAACCAGCTGCTGCTGTGCTGCCTGAGCTATAAAATCAGGGTCCATACTTCAACCCCCCAACCTCCCCTAAAGCTCAAAGGAATTCAGATCTGGACTGTGGTCTGGAACTGTCAGTATTTTTTTCCCAACCCTCTAGTCTCTCCCATGACAGGTGTGAAATGTCCTAATTGTCACCCAGGTACAGCAGCCCAGACTGACCCTTTGTAGGAAGAACCAGCTGCTGGAAGGGGAGGAAATCTCTGCAAGAAGCCCCTAGTGGACCCTTCCTCCACTTGTACCAAGCACATTTGGGTGGGTGTGCCCTCCCATGATAGAAGGAGCTAAGGTTCTATTGCCCTGTGCCCGCATGCTGGCTTTTTGTGACTCTAGCACCCCCTCTGATCTCTGGCAGCATGGCTTTCCCTGCCTCAGGGACTGTCCTTTAGAGGAGGATGCAGAAAAGCATGTAAGTTCACAGCCTGGTTTACCTATCCCTAACCCTGAGCCTATTCAGTCTAAAGCATCTGCTCTGTGATTTAAATTTCAGGGATCAAATTTTATCCTAGTGTAAGCATGCTCAGCTACCCTAGATGTAAACAGAAATGGAACCTGTATTCTGTGAGTCTTACATCCAGAGCCCTTTCTCTCTTCTTGAAACCTCACCATGATCCTTAAGAGCAGTTTGGGAAAGGACAGTTTTCTACATTACACTTGTTTTCTGTTCCTTAGAATTAATGTTTTACATAGTGCTCTGAGATGTCTGTGTGCTAAATAGTCATATCCAAGAATGTTGTGTCACTGTACTATATTCCCTTATTAAGCATGTGGAAAATCAATGTAAAGGAAGTTAAAGGATTTCTTCTCTGTATTCCCTTGGAGGTTATTACATCAAAACCATCAGGCAAAAATATCTTCTTTTGCACTGTAACCTTGCCTTTGAATGTCCTTTCATCTCAAACTGATGCCCTTAAGCCTCCAATCAAATAAGGAAATGTACAGTGTCTATATTTGGCCTGTCAGGAATGGAGTATTGTAAAAAGTCTAGCAGGGAGATAAGGCCTTTGTTTCCCAGAGGTATTATCAGCTGATCTTTGGAAGACTCTTATCCTCCATATTTGAGTGGAGTACTGTGTGACCTGTCCGTGCCCAGGGTAGCCACCTGATAATGCCAAAGTCAGGGCAGGCTGTAAAAGGAGAGAAGATTCTCCTAGCACTGGTGGGTGACATCGAAGTCAGACTTCCCAACCAGCCACAAACAGGGCTTCTGATTCCCCCACATTGGTTATCAAGAAGCCACTATGCAAATACATACAGCCGCCTTTACTGCATTTCAGTCTCTGGCTCCCAAACTGCCACTAGGTCCAGTAAAGAGACCAGTTATTTAAACTGTATGCTCTTTACTGAAAAGGTTCCGTCTGATCCCAAAAGACCAGCCACAGTACCAGATCAAAATAAGTTTGGATCTTACCCAAAATACCACGCTGCCAGCCAATCCTTTAGTAACTAAAACTAAAGGTTTATTATAAAAAGAAAAACAAACAATAAGAGAAATGTTACAGGATTAAAGCAATCAGATACATACAAATGATTTGGAAGTCCATATACATCAGGTTTCTAGAAGAAATGTGGAGTTGCAGGCTTGTATAGTCTCTCTGGTATAGATCCAGTACCTGGATGGGTCTAAGTCCTTCAGTTCAGTTGCAAAGTGAATTAATCCAGAGGTGGGTAGGTGTATGTCTGCAGCTGGACAGGAACAAAGACAAAATGGTTTCTGTGGTTTGATCTTGTGTACCCTCTGCCTTTGGCCATGCAGCTTGTGGACACTTACAAGAACTAAAATGGAGTCCAAGGTCACATGGGCCAATCCTGGTAACTCTTCAGGTATGCCTTTAGTTCCTTCCTGGGTCTTTTGCTTCTGTAAAGGTCTTGATGGGCCATTATGCAAACTATTGTCCTGCTGCCTCTGTGTCCAGGGTGTGTCTTATACAGCATAGTTTGAAATACAGGTATATCAAAGATATCCATAACTTCCATGACAGATATAACACATGAACATAAACATTATCCTCTTACTCAGCACATTATAACCTTTATAACAGTACCTGACATGGCATGTCTCATATGAATCACTATGATTTTGAAATACCGATGTCAAATAACACAAATACCACCCCTCCCCCTCAAATCCAGCCAGTGTGACATACTGCACACAAGCAGGGTGTGTCATCTGGAGCAGATGAAGGGCCTAAATCTGTATTGTCAACTACTTGACAACAGGTAGGCAGGACTGTTGAGACTTGCTTACTCACACTGCCTCCTTGTACTCCTCTGTCTGTCTTTCTCTGTATCCATTATTGTCTGTTGCTCTATGCTTAGATTGTAAATGCTTTGGGGCAGGTCCTGTCTTTGCGTTCTGAGTTTGTACAACACCTAGCACAATGAGGCCCTGATCCAGAACTAGCATTTCTACATACAGCAGCAATACAACTACTACTAACTCCCTTTGCAGTGGGGAATGCTCAGCTGGAACAGAGCCAGTTTAGCAGCTCTGCACCCCCTGCCTCTCACCGCCACATGGAGGGAGAGTGACTGAGGCAAAAGGAAGCCTGGCTGGAGGAGCATCTTGCTGGCATATGCCCTTTGGACTATAGACAGTGGGAGCATGTGTTTAGAGGACACCTTGGCTGCCCTACCTTGCTGGGAGCTGTTTAGCTCCCAGCTGACCCTAGAATTGTGGAACTGCAAAGATTAAATAAAGCTGCCTCACCCCCCCATCCTGGGTCCTAAGACAAGTGAAGCTCTGGCATCTACCCACTGGTCATGGAGGATCCAGGGGGGTCTGTTTCAGATCCACTCTCCCTGCACAGTGGGGTGCATCAGCTGCTTTGTGCAGATGTCTCAGTGATGATGCTTTGTGCTCTCTTAAAGAATTGTGGCACCCCAGTGTCCACCTTGGCTGTGGCTTGGGGCATGGTACAGGTTCCTTCCTCTAGGTTTAGTGGGAAATCTCAATGCACCATTCCCCAACCCTACACCTTGGTTTTGGTTGTGCTCCCTTATCCCATCCCCTCCCTCTCATCGGCATGGCTGGAGATAGGAGTAGGCTAGGGAGCAGATTGCACGAGTGTTTTGCCTGCTAGCTATAGCGGAACCCCAGAGGAAGGGCTTTCTAAGTAGACGCAGATTTGCTTGGCCCAGCCCTGAAGTTAACTCTGGCTGCACAAGGACACACTTTAATTTCTTTTAAAAGCACGTTGGCGTGTTGGGTGCGTCATCAAGATTAATGTGATAGCTTCTCTTGATGTAAGTGAAGGGCTAGTATTTCACTGCCTCTGGCTTTGGCGAGGATGCTAGTTCTGGTGTCCTAACACAGCACCTTCTTTTTTAAAATCAGCCAGAAAAATTGTATCACCATCTACATAAATGCAATTAAATATGCTACACAGCTGTGGTACAGAAACAGACTAATTAACAACCTGCTGATTTCTTGATTTCCCTGTTGTGGTTTTATTGCTTTATTACAGCTTTTCGCTTTTATTGTTTTTATTTTGAAGAATTACAGGTTTGCTCTTCAGCCCTTCCAGCAGATGGCAACTGTGGAACAGTTGCTGGGGTATGGTAAGGCGCAGGAGCCAGGAGAGTTGGCTTGTAATCCTAACTGTACTAAGGACTCCTTACACCTCATGCAGATAGTCCCTTAGGCCTCCGCTTTGAAAGGCTTCCACTAATTTTGGCTGCCTCGGCTTCCGGGTGGGGTACCAGAAGAATGGGTTAGAGGATGGGGGCCTACCTTCGAGCTTAGGATATTGATGTTCAAATCTTTGCATGGACTTTATTTGTGAGCTTGGGCAAATCATTAATCTCGGTGCCTCAGTTTACCATCTGTGAAATGGAGATAACAGCACTTCCTTACCTCACAGTGGTGTCATGAGGATAAATATATAAAAGATTTTATGGCAATAGGGGCCATACAAATATTCTAAACAGAGCCTGATTTTCACGGTTCTGAACTGCTGCAGCTCCCTCTAGAGTTGATCCGTGCAGGCGTGTTAGAGACCAGGAGATGGCACAGGGACACCCTAACCCCCCCACCCCTAATGCACCCACAGAGTGAAGGCTTGCTAGCACTAGCAGCAGAGCTTATCAGTCCAGGGCTATATCCGGGCAGGCTGGGAATATCCTGTCCATTGGACAGCACTGGGCTCCTACTCAACACCCTGCCTCCTGCCCATGCCCCCTTGCAATCAAAGAGGAATTCACCTTTTGTGAACCTTGGGCCAGACTACAATAGTCTCCTTGCGTTAATGGAACCTCGCGACATGAATAATCTCACTGAACTCAATGGAGCTGCCTGTGGAATCAGGTACTAGTCAGTGTGACTGAGGATACCACAGTGCGGGTTCAGTAGGATTCCCTCTGGCACAGCTGAAACACCAGAGGTGCCCCTCTCACTTAATACTGCAGAGGCTCATATGCCCCTAAATCAGGGGTTGTCAGTAGGCAGAACATGGGCCAAATCCAGACTGCCAGAAGCTTTTGAACAGACCCAAAAATATTTGTATTTCATTACTGGTATTGTGGGGTGAAAAATGTTTCTCTGGAATCTGGGCCTTGGCTACACCTTGACCAAGAAATTTAGGCCTTGACAAAAAATAATGGACTCCTCCTGCCCTAAATGTACAGGCTCCTGCTGCCCATCACTGAAATGCAACTGCCTCTGAAACGGAGTGCATCCCTCATTAAAGAGAAGAGCACTCCAGGCCAGGAAGTGAGGCCATCCAGTTAATCCTACAGATGGATTTTAAGGAGTCAGAATGTAATTTTCCAGGTCAGAATATGAAGAGACACAGGACCAAAACAGCCCTATACAGGGGGCATAGACTAATGATGGCACTGTGACTACTCATGGTGGTATTAAACAGTCGTATGCTTGGTTGTAAGTATTTGCAAGACTGGGCACTTAAACAATTGGGCAATCACAAGATTATTGATCACATTGGGATCTCTGAATTAAAGACACTAGAAATGTTGGTCTCAGTATTACCTTGAGGGGAAGTCCGGGCCATCCTTTAGACACTTCAGTTTAAATTATTTTTTTAAAAATGTAAGTACTTATATTGAAGGGAGAGAATTTTATGTGAAAGAGAAATTATTTTGCTGGCTTCATTTGTGTTGTGTAAAGTGTCGCTTTGCTGAAATGTGTGGAATTTGTCTGAAATGTTGCATGTGAGGGTAAATTCCTAATAGTCAAAGAGATGGATTTGTTTTGTTGTTTGGAATAAAAGAACATTCAAATACAACTGAACTGTGTAACACTGATAGCAAAACAACGAGAGTCCTGTGGCACCTTAAAGACTAACAAATTTCTTTGGGCATAAGCTTTTGTGGGCTGAAACCCACTGTCGTTGTTTTGCTGAAAACAGACTAACACAGCTACGCCTCTGGAACTGATAGAAAAGATCACCTTTGTTGGGAAAAGCAGCCAGCACCTGGGAAATAGAAAAGGAAATGGACACTTTGAGCAATAATGGAAGAGCAAGTATTTTACATAATATTAACTCCACTACCTGAAAAAGACACTTTATTATTATTATATCACTATTATCAGATTTCCATTTTGAATTCCCCTTCATCTTTTTGCATTTCCTTGGAGCCTAGATGGTGCTGGTAAATGGCATAAGCCTGACAATTCTCAAGATTCAAGTTTTATGTTTACCTACTAAACAAGTGCAGCAGACAACACAGTCCTCCTATCCATGTATTCTCCACATCTAGGAGCACCATCTATAGGAATGAGAGCTAAATTTCTATTCCTCTCAGAGCTTGGCCCCTCTGCTGACACTCTCAGCTAGGGCCCTGATTGAGCAAGTAATTCTTTGCAGCTGTGTTCAGATCCACCAAAGAACTTAGGCACTTATCTCCAAAATGTAGTGCCCATGAGATTCTCACAGCTGCTACATAATTCTGGAATTGCCTAAATCCCTCCACACCTAAATTTTCACTGTAAATGTCCCCTAGCTACCTACATTTCTGCTGTTGGGCATGCACACGCTGGGAGTCTAGTTTATGCATAAACCCCTGTGTGACCCTCAAAGCAGGTGAAGCTAGATGTTCCCCTACCCATCTCACCTGCAGAGCCGGAGCTGCTAGAGTCTCATAGCATATCTGGTACCACACAAAGTCAGGGGAGGTGCTTTGGCTTAATCCCACTGATTAGGAAACTCACCCAAGGTGCAGGAGATCCTGGATCAATTCTGGTCTCTGCTTGACAAGGAGGGGGGATTTGAACAGGGGTTTTCCACCTCTCCTTATCTTTACTGGGCTATAGAGT
Organism: Mesoclemmys tuberculata; assembly: GCA_007922155.1. Classification (NCBI taxonomy): domain Eukaryota; kingdom Metazoa; phylum Chordata; order Testudines; family Chelidae; genus Mesoclemmys; species Mesoclemmys tuberculata. The sequence goes on along the minus strand of ML675615.1, from coordinate 5,312,031 downwards.
CATTTGCTCTTTCTCTATGTTGCAATGCATGTTTAATTATATATACACCAATAGAATGGCTTCAAAAGGAGAGAGACCCACCTCTGACTAGAGCCCAGGGCTTAGGACCTGTTGAAAGAGATCAGGGGTTATGATGCAGGGATCCCTTGTGGGCTCATGCTAGTAGAATCATGGCAGTTTGTAAGATCCTAACTGCTCTCTTGACTTTCTAATTAGAATGTTTCAATCAGGGATTATTTAAAAAGCTCAGGATTTTTTTTTAAAAAACCCCTCTAATGCAGATCAGATACTTACCATCAAATGGCAACACCTGTAGTCCCTAATGGCCAGGCTGGTCTTTGAGCTAATGATCTAGAACTAAAGGTGTCTGCTCTCCACTATTAAACCCTAGACCCATCCACAAAGCTTTAACCTAACGGCCAAATATTTACTTCCCCTGGCCTTAAAAAGAGTGCTCCCTGCTGATGGGATAAACATACTCCCCCCTTAGCCAGGTAATGGAGGAGCCCATGCAAGGGGGGAGAGACTGAGCTGCCAGTCCTGAAGAGAGGGGGTACTTCAGCTGGAGCTTGTTAAGGAGCAGGAACAAAGGAAGAAGTCAGAAAGAGGCTACAATTTTAAATGGAGGAAATAGAGTTTCCCTCTTCTTTGAAACAGGAATGAACAAGTTGGTGATGTCTTGAATTCTGCCTGGAAGGGAATTTCAGCTATGCTGCAAAGCCATTTACTGTTCCCTGAGTGAGAGGGATTATTTTTATTCTCTGCAGGGAGGAACCGTCTTTACATTCCTTTTATGGAGAGGACATAGGACTATGTTGTGTAATGTTCATAGGCTAAGGTTTGGTTTCAGGTAGATTCCTGGAAAGAAAGGGAGAACGTCATTATCTGAAGTGGCAGAAACTGGGTGTGAGGAGGTGGCTAAGGCTCTGTATAACCCCTCTGGAGATAGGAAAACCCCCTTGGTTTTTAAGCCTGGGGGAGGATTTAAGCATGAAATAAACCATAAGGGTGCCTGAGACGACTTAAGGCCCTAGTGGGTTCTGAGATGCCAAGCCAACTGAACTGTGCCATCGCTGGACAAGTTGAACATGAAGCTTGTTTATCCCCATGTATTTCAGGCACATCTGAAATAACTGCATGACTTAAGGGAAGCAACCAAAGGAAGTGACTGTTGCTGGTGAATACACCTGCCATTCAGATAAGTGGGATGCTTGCTGAGAGGGGAATGGTGTTACATGCTGAATATTAATAACTAGCTCTAAAATGCCAAAATCCTCTGCAGAGTTATAGCAGGGAACACTTTAATCTTTGGGAAGCTGACTGGCACACCTTCCCATTTGGAATAGTTGGCAAATTGAGTAACATTTAGATAGAAAGAAGAAGAAAAAAATCTGTATGGAGACTTTTCTTGGTGCACTGTTGCTTTATTATTTATAGCAATAATCAATAAGGAAAACTCCACTACCCTGTAACTCACCTGCAGCAGACTACAACCCTCTGCCTTGGTGTGTGGGGAGGTTATCTGAAAGGAGCTGTACCTGGCTGTGACAAAAATAAAGTCAATAAACTCAGATGTGATCAGCTCAGAAAGAGTTATCATGCGAAAAAGATGCACTTTAAATAGCAGCTTTTCTATGCAGCAGTCACCATCCTTATGGCTCTAGTATTACTTGCTGCATTACCACTGCCCTGGAAGACAGTCAGTAAAGCAAACTCCTCCTTCCTCTTGTTCTTCAAGGAGGCTTGCTGTGTGCCTATGCTTATCAAGTTCCATCAGGGCATACAAAATCACAGGGCATCACATAAAGCATATACACATACAGGGGAAAAGCTGAAGGAGAAAGAGCTATACCTTTAACAAAGGCAATACTACAGCTTCCTCCTGTAATCATCCCTGAAAGCTTTATAGAAACAAATCTCAGTTCAGAGGGCTGTGGTTTTGTGTGTGAGCCTAACACCGGAGTTTTGTGCATTGCACAAAGTGCCATCGAAGTTGTAAAGGATTCTGCTTTTTCCTGTTCCTGGGCTTTGCAAGAGATAAGATCCTTCCTACACGTTTGAACCATGAGTGGCTGTTCAAAGAGATGTAAGCATGGGATTGTTAAATTTGCCCAGACCATCTTTAAGCTCATCACAGGCACTCTCAACAAAGGTAAGGAAAGCAATTTCCATTCACTTAGTTTTGCTTTGCTGTCAGCTGTGCTGGATGATTTCTCGTGAATATTAGATTTGCTATTGAGATTATCACAGTCTCTTTGAGGATGCTCTGCTTCATTTCTGAGAGGCAATTGTTTTTAAGGAAGTTGCTGTGTGTAGTGAACAATGTAGTGATGCTGGGTAGCCTTATGTAATAGTTTCCAACTTCTGAAATTTAATTTGTATTGTGCATCTGTATTGGTACAGCCACGGATTACTTCATTCTAGTAAATTGTCAGTATATCCTTTTTCTAGAAGCAGTTTTGTGCAGTTTCAAGAAGTTTTATAGTACACAGTATTTGTAAATAACAGGCTTCGTGGCAAGTGATGGGTCAGTCTCCCACATGTCTAACCATTTTCTGATTGGGTGTTTATAGTATGCTTGTCTCATAAGCATTTAAATAAGTTTCTGTGGTTCAAAATGTAGGTCGCCGCGTATCTCACACTTCTTAGCATCTTTATCTTTACTTGGCTCCTTAGTACACCTTGCCATGTATAAGTAGAGCTCTAGTAAAGTTATGTTGTCTTTTTTTTTTTTTTTTTTTAAGGCCAAATTTATCCTAGCTGTAACTCAAATAACTTCTGATATGTTGAGTTGGTCAGAATTAGCCCCAGTGTATTATTTTTATGTCCTTTCCCCTGCAGGGATATTTCTCCCAGAACTCCCCTTCATTTATTTAAATTAACCTCAGTCATAGATTATTCATACCTTTTTTTAACTATTCATACAGAGTTTCTGTTTGTGCTTCACTTGCAATGTGTATCTTCAGTAACTTGTACATGGGCCTTAACGGCACAGTTCATGACTTCCCTAAAGCTTTTTTGGACTGGGATACTGAGTTTAGACCCATTTTTTAAAAATCAGGTATATTTGTAACTTAATATGAAGCTGGTGATTCTACTATTAAGAAGTGTTTACAATTATCTGTCTTTCTGTATAATTGTCTGAAGCTCTTTTTGATATTTCACATAGACATTGAACAGGGACATTATAAAAGAAACACTTGTTTAGTTTTCAGATAATTTTAGAAACCTCAGAAGCGTCATATGGTTTGATTTTGTTTGGAAAAAGGTGCTCCTGCGTGGATTTTTATGTTCAAATTGTTTCTTAGAAAAATGCACAGTATTAAATGTTTTCTTTTTAAATAGCATGTGCCAAATACAAGGAACTGAATTATTAGCATAGCTTCATTTAGGAGGGGCTGGGGAATTTATTCATTCTGCTCTTTGTCTATTAGAAGCAGATACAAAAATCTAATAACTTTATCAAATTAAATTACTGGCTTTAGAAAGCAATCTGCACAAAACAATGCCCTATGTTTCAACACCAAAACATGCAGTCTATTAATGTTTAAAATCATGCTCAGTTGAAATTTACTTCTCTCCTTTTTTTTAATTGTCCTCCTGCCATTATCTATTTTCCTGGGTCTGATGACTGTTCAGCATCAAATTTCTGTGACAAAGACAAGAGATTAAAAAAAGTAAGTCTGTCACAAATAGCTGTCAGACATTGGCTGTAACTCCTGATTGCGGCTAAGGTGCCTTTATATTAGGGGTTCTCAAACTGGGGGGGTTGGGACCCCTCAAGGGGTTGCAAGGTTATTTTGGTGGGGGTCGCAAACAGTCAGCTCCTGTACATGCTGTGGCTGCAATTGTCAACCCTGTGCATGGCTGACAGTCCAAGCCATTCAGAGCGGGGTGGCCGGAGAGCAGCGGCTGCTGGCTGGGGGTTCTGAAGGCAGCGCCACCCCCAGCAGCAGCGCAGAAGTAAGGGTGGCATGGCATGAAGGGACTCCTCACTTTTTGGAGGGCATCATCACAGCCTGAATATTTTCAAAGGGGGTCCCGGAATAAAAAAGCGTGAGAACTCCTGCTTTATATAAAAGACTCTAGAAAAGTTTGTGGTCAGAACAGTCACATGTTAACGATCCTAGTGCTGAGAGAGAAGGGATGGCATTATACTTGAGTGAGCGTCTTGCACCCTATGAATTAAAACTGGGTGCTTTCTAATCCGTATTTCTGTTGGGGTAAAGGATGTTACCATATGTTTCTCGAAGTCTAGCAGCCATAAGACACTGGCACTTGCCACGCGCAGTAACCAAACTTTGCCTCATTCACTTTCCTCTGATAGCATATTTCCCAGCAGCTGATCTGGTGCAGCTTATCTAATGGGAACATCTCTAACAGCCCCTGTGCTTTCACGGCCTGCACGGTTTTGGCAAAGGAGTAAAATCAACATTAGTGAGTTTAAGCAAAACAACACCCCCTCTGAACAAATGGGATAGATAACAGTAGAAAATGTAGAGGTGGTTTTTTTTTTTTTTTTTGGTCTACAAATCAGCAGCACTACAATTGTTCTGCTTTTCTCTAGTGTAAAATGATGGTAATGCATGTTCTGATTTACCCCCTTTTCCCTATGGCAATGTCTCACAGATTAGATATTAATGGTCCCTGAGGATTCAAAGAATATTAAAACTTTAATCACATATTTTCTTTAATGCTGCTGCATGAATTTCTCATTGGAAGAGACAGGCTCAGGAAGGAATAAACAGCATGAACAAGTTACTTTACTTGGGTATCAAAGAGCTGGTATAATTAAAGCTTCACATTTCCATGTCATAAGTTGGAAAACACAAACAAAAAGGAAAATGATCGTGAATCTGGCTCAGAATTTCAATTTCAGAATAAGTCAATTTCAGCCCTTTAAAAAAAAGAATTAAATCTTGGAAGACAAACTCAGTATTCCTACCATCCGAACCTGCTGATGGAACTTAAAATACATATATGATATTTCCTCAGTTTATTGACTAGTCCTACATTCTTGCGTATTCAAGAAAAGCATCCTGTGTTCTCATGTATCTCTTCCCCTCTTACCTTCCCGTTGTGTTAATGTTTTATTTATTCCCAGCAGCTTTTACAAGGAAGAGTTCAGTGCCACTGTAGAATCATTCCATCCCTCCCACATACACACAGGAGCATTCGATAGGCAATAGAGAGTGCAGAGGACATTACGGAGCTCAGAAGCTGCATCAGTGGGATTCAGTCTCTAGCTCTCTGTCACTTCTGTTTGTTGATTTTGGCAGTAAGATTCTTTTCCTGACTCTGTGTGTTGAGGAATGCTGCCTGAGCAGCCACTTTAGGAGTTCGTAATCCTTCCCCTGCCAACAGAGCCTGATGGGATTGCAGTAACAACTGGGATTGTGTTTTTTACATCCACAGTAAGGAAACGGGCATATTTATTGTTGATGTGTTAATGTCTGGTAGGGAGGTATGTTCAGGGTAGCCCACCTCAATGTGCCCTGGTTTTGGCCCATGATGATGAACATTTAAACTCGGAGCAGTCTCCAGTCTGTTGGAGCTAATAGTTTTGAAGAACGGGGGTAGTGGGTCTCCTGCTGTCTCATGGCCCAGCTCCAGCTTCTGGCCTGGCCAGTGGACTGGACCTCAGGGGGAAAAGGAGGAGCAGGGGTGTCATCTCCTGGCAAAGGGGGGTTAAGGCCAATCTCAGATCCCCACCGGGAAGAGGCTGTGCTATCCCTGAGTCTTGGGCAGGCACGGAGTGGCACCAAAGGGAATCCAAGAGAAATGCTCTCCTGGAGTCATTCAGCCTGGGACCGGGACTTGAACTCTGCTTTTTGGGACTGTCCCCTCCAATTCAGGATGAGTGGTCACTCTAGCAGGAGGGATGAGCATGAAGAAGGCACCAGGTAGTCAGTCTGTATGCGCGTAGCTAGGAATGTCAAGCTCTGTGCTTTAAGATGCTCTGAAAATGGCTGTTTTAATGATCCAAGTAAGTTCAGTGAGAACTGAGTCATCACATGTTGTTACCCAGCACGTCATATGTGAAACAGTGGCCAGGGCTCACCATGACCTGGGCCACATGAGGCTGGTGATGTCTGGTCACTATAGCCCAGGGTCTCTGCGGGGAGTCAGGACTGGATCCATAAAGGGTTTCCTGTGGAGCAGAGGGCCTATTCAACAAGAGGGCCTATTCAACAAGTCCTGCTCTGTGTTCTTGTGGCTGTACATGAAGACATCACTGACCTTGTCACGTGGCCTAGTCACAGGATGTTTGTTGCTGAGTGGCCAAATATGAAGCTGAAGCCAATTTGGAGCCTCTGGGGTTTCTACTGGAGTATTCTAATTCTTCTCAGACAAGATGTGAGATTATTGTACTGTCTAATTTGTCCAAGGTTTTCCTTTGCAAAAGTAGATGAATTACTGCATGCTATCCACACTTTCATCTTCACTCCCTGACTGCTTGCGTTTGAGCTATGCTATTACATAGCCTTGCTAACGGCTCTCATTTTTTGTTTTCTTGCTTTTCCCATCTCCGTTCTGAAAGGTAATTCATCTGGATCTGGTAATTTGTCCACTTTTCATACTTTTAATTGCCTAATTATCTGCTCCAGTGCAATGATAAAGTCTTCAAACATCTCATTCTCCTTGCAGACTCCCCCCACCAAGAGACTGCGGTCTGGGAAATTCTGTAGCACAATGTATTTTCCCCTTTTGCGTCCCAGGAAGTGGCTGTTCCTATGAAAGGTTGTGAGGTGGCAGGCAGGGCACCAGATCCCCTAAACACATGCACCCCGGGTTCTTCTTTCCATAATCTTGGTGGGACACACAGCTATTGTGCTAGGTTAAGCCCAGTGTATTGAAAATTGTAAACTGTTGCTTTAAATGCTCAGGGGGCTTTCCAGATCCTGCTTTCAGGCAGAAGACTGTAAGAAAGCATGCCGTCTGGGGTTGGAAGTATGCAGACAGCCTAGAAGAGTTGCAGGGGAGGGAAGGCAATTTATACTTTTCTCTTTCAGGGAGCATCCTGCTTTCTGCTCTCTCTGTTTTTGTGTTCTTCTTACAATTCAGAATACTACACAAGAAATAAAGTAGTATTACATTGCCCAAGTATTTTATGTTTTTATCTAACTTCTCTCTCTGTGTGCGCCATGAAGATAAGTCCTCCTTCATTCAGCATATCTACATCTAGAGAGAGGAGATCTTTCAATTAATTGTTGGTTAACTGTTGTGGTGGACTACTGAGTATTTCTATGCTGCCCTTGAGCTGGGGGAGAGAGTGAATCCCACGAGTTAAGGAACTCATGCAATAAGTTTTGGAGAAGGATCAACAAAAATCAGTGTGGGATTGGAGAGAAGAAAAAAAAGTGTCCGTGTCCCACAGCTGAGTGAAAACACTAAAGTAAAAGCAGCCTGTGCTTCAGAGTGCAATAGTAAACGCACTGTTGTACCTTCTCAGGCACATGAATGCTGCATTTTAACCCCCTTTGTTCGTCAATATCTTTAAAGCAGGAAAGTGGATCCAGAGCTCTTTTGAATACAATGCTCCATACGTTTCTAAGCGTCCTGAGAAATAAACAAAATCTGTTTCTAAGAAGAATACTTAAGTGATTCCTGAATGGGATCTGATGGCAATAAATGCCCATATTTGAGAAGAGCTCTCAGTGAAAGGGAGAATGGCAGTCTCTAATCTGCATGTCGTACTGTATGTTAAGGAATTCAATACTATCCATGACTTGTACAGGCTTCATTGATCCTAGATCTACCAGATAATGCTTCATAGATAAATAAACTGGAATCAAGCCTCGTCTATCTTCCAGTTGGTAGAAAACCCTACTCTACCTCTTTCATCTATCAAACGTAGTGGCAGGGTGGAGCACTTCTCCATCATACCATCAGGCAACAAATCCAGTTTGAAATGTCAAAATTTGGCCATAAGCCTCACTGCAAAGCAATATGAGAGGCACCGTTTCCTCCCTGTGGCTGATGAGCAGACATGGTGACCACACAACATTCACAATCACTTGTTACCACAGTGTGACACCTATTCTGACCATCTGTTTCCTTGCAGTTTTTTCTTAGCATGTAGAAAGCTTGTGCCTTGTATCCAAGGTGCAAATAACAGTTCAGCTTCCCATTATTACTAACATATCAAGTAAATTTGTTGAACTTTGTGCAGCTGACAAGTTTGTCCATAGATACTAATAGAAAACAAAAAACTTGTATACAAACAATAGTCCTAATTACACTACAATCTATAGCTTTGTGTCAATCTATCATGAATATTCAATATCCTAGAGACCTTTTTTAAACAGGGGGAGGAGGGGAGAGAGGGAAGGGGATACAGTGCAAAAGCACACTGTTTAGGTGTGAGCTTAGTGTTTCTCGGAGGATTTGTTTACCCAAAAGCCATCTGTATTGACGTGTTAATTTGTCTTTTAATCTACTTTACATCTGGTACATTTAAAGTGGGACAAAGATGACATTTAATATGCTACAGGTTAAGTGGGCCCAAAGTTACTAAAAGGAGGTACCCATGTGATAAGTGCTGTAGGTGCAAGTAGGCAATGGCTGAAAAAATAACTTGCATTAATCGGGTAAACCTACCCCCAAAAAAACCTTTTATAATTTACCTGTAGAGAGAACTATATCTTAAGTAGGAAAAGTTATCTTTCTGGGATGGCATGACCTTCCACTGGGAAGAGCCAGGAGGTCACCTGGGCAGAAGAACTTGCATGAAATAAGGTGACTGTAAGGTTGTGAGTCTCCAGAATTGCAATGCATTACCAACAAATTGTCCAGTAAAATGTGCAGCAGCCTCTCTCCTGTTCATGAACATTGCAGAACAGAAAGTAGATTTCTAAAACTTGTTTGCTGTCTGAAACTTCATGCCTTTCTTTAGTGAATTATTCTTGTGGTGCAGATTGTTTGCAAATAGTTTATTGCAAACTTTGTTTTTATGATCACCAAATTTATGAATGACCAGTTATGCAAACCATTTTCCCAATAGAAAAGAAATCACACAACAAAAGTGATGAGGATGATGAAGAACAAAGGAACATCCCTTCATATGCCAGTGCCGTCAGTGCATTGGAAAACACCTTTCGTTGGTCTGAAGGACAGGAAGACCATGATTCAATGCACCTTATACACTTGCCTGTTGTAATTTTGAGTTGCTCAGTTTTGTGAAATCTTCACTTTTTATTAACTCAATCCCCAATTAGTTAATAAAATAGAGGTTTTTCTGCATTCCCAATATATGTTTTTGTGGTGGTATTTCTGATCCATGACTGGGTGACTTAGGTAACTAACTAACATGGCATGACTGAATACCATGGTCAGATATGCAACTGAAATTCTCTCTTGGAGTATATTTAAGTTTAAAATGAACATTTTGTTAGTATTTGTGTTAATAAAGTTCACTAAGTCTAATGATAGGAGAAAGTGTATGTAGAAGACTTACAAATATTGTGGAATCCAAATTCATGCTCTAATTGGAATGAATATCCTTGTACAACTTCTTCCAGTATTTGTTCAAAATTAAAAAAAACAAAAATCTTTAGCATGCATATGTAATTGTGAATCAGTCTCCAGAATTTGACTTTCATTTCTCAGTTGGTTTTAACTTCCAATTTAATTCTTTGTAATGACTTTCTCAATATTTCTCTTTCAGAACATGTGGGTAGACTACCTTTAATGCCGATAACTAGGAGTTAAGTAATCTGAGGTTTAAAAAAAGTGATTAATGGGTTTTTTTATAAATGGGGAGATATGGTGTAATAGCCTCATACTGCAGAGAGAGACAATCTGCTACCATGGTCTTGATGAGGTGCTAATCTTGTAAAGCCAAAATAGAGATGCAAGAGCATAAAAATAAAACTTTATGTGATTTACATAATTGCATCTAGGGGAAGTTAATACATTTTTACTCTATTACAATTTGAAAACTGTTGCTAACTTTTTAAAATCGGTTGAGATACAGACACTTCCTGTATGTTTGAAATTCTGAAGATGTCCTTCAACTGCTCTGTAAAGCTATTTGGCAAAAGTAGAAAGTGGTACTGTATTTTGTAATACTTTCTTGCAGTGATTTTTTTTCTCCTTCCCCATTCACACATACTTATATCAATGTATACGCTCACTTGATTCCATATATTTTCAGCAGGACTTCAGTTTAAAATAAATAATTCAACAAACAAAGAACAAATAAAGGTCTCAGTGAGAGAACATGGTGCGTGTAACTCTCATCGTATCAGCAATATTTTTACAATGAGGATGCTTTGCTTGACTGAGGAAATAACAGGAAAAAAAGTGCTTAAAATTACTCCCCACAGTCCTGTTACATCACTACATACTCCACGACACTTAGTTTTTTCTGGAATCATTTTATTTGGTCTTTCAGAGCCTGCAGTGAGGACTGGATTCTCCTGGATGATGGAAGAAGTTATTTTTCTCTCCTAAGTTGCTTCAGTAACCATATAGTCATGATTCTGTTTGATTTGTTGGCAGTGCTGGACTCCATTGATCACAGACTGTTCTTCAGTTGTCTTAAGCGCATGCCTTTCTGACTTTCTAGGTTTGGTTTACTTCTTTCTTGTTTTCTAGACTGTATTTGAATTTTGGCATCATAAGGGGTATAGAGAGAGATTCAGGTATGTCTTGAATGATTAACTATTAATTCCTCCTGGCTCTGAAAAAATGGAAAAGCTGTCCACCTCTAAATCACTCAATAAGAAGCAAAGTCAATAAGAAAGTGGTTCAACTTCTGTGAGATGCTTTGTCTAAGCATCCCTGGTTAGCACTAATATAGTCCTGTTTGAAGAGGACTACGATAGTGCGAACTAGGACCTTTAAGTTTGCACCCGCAGCAACCACAGTGGAGAGTTACAATGCAGCACTTTGGTGTGCCCTGCAATTCACGTCCTCAGAGTCTAAACTGCAAGGCAATTTAGCCATGCCCTAAAAACCAAATAGAGCAAACTCCCTGTTATCCCAAGAAATTAACATTTTTGCAACAAATTATAAACAATAAATCTGTTTGCCTTGTAAATAAAATATGCCATGAATAATCTGTTTTGTCCCATCAATATGTTCTTCCTCCTGAATTAGAAGATGCATCTTGCGAGTCAAATCTGCATCTTTCAATATGTGGATGGTGTATTGCATTCGTTTGCAAGTCCTAAATAATGTGACATTCTTATGTTAAAATAGCTACATATATGAAGTATGAGCATTAGATTTGGAAGATTATCAGGGATTTTTTGGGTTTTAATTGTGATAAATTGTTGCACTCTAGAAGTAATGGAAATTGTATGGCATACAGATACAGGAGTGTTGAAAAATATAAACAAAAGTGTAACTTTGGATTATTAAAAGAAATGGCTTAAAAAGGATATCCTGCTTAATAATGTGGGCTAATACTGAAATACAGTTTTTGAAATTAGTCAAACATAAAAAGCTTCCGATAAGAAATTTTTTTTGAAGAAATCTGCTTTACAACATTGCCATCTACTGGATACCAATGGAAGCACCAGAGAAACAGACCTGGAATCTGAACACTCGCTTGGCACATGTTTAGTAGAAATCAGTGTGTGTCCCCCTCCAAAAAGCCCTGTAATCAGGATATATAAAACTGAGGTCACCAGTTTGGACCCGAGAGTTTCCATGAGGAAGATGCAGAATCCCTATTGAGGCAGATGCCCAGATCAGCTATGTGGACAGTACTCTATAATGATACCTTGAGTAACCACAGTTTAAATTTTTTATCTAATGCTGTATCCATGCTGTCCTTTATAAGTCACAGTACTAAGAGAGATTTGAATCATAACTTTAAGCAATGCTTTCGATCAGGGGTCGGCAACCCGCAGCTCCGGAGCCGCATGCGGCTCTTCAGCCTCGGTAAGCTATGTTTTGCGGCTCCAGACTATTGGCTCTTTTGATAGTAAAGGTTGCCGACCCCTGCTTTTGATAGTCTAAACTTGTTCCTATTGGACGAATCCATTCCAGTAGCTGGTACCACACACTTAAAAGTTCTTTAAAGACAAGTACATCCTTACCCCTTGGAGAAATACTGGAAGGGTAAACTGTGTTAGGTACTAAAGAATTGATGATCATAAGTAAAGGTAATAAATCTTGGTGATTTGCATTGGTTAGTGGTCCAACTGTATGAAACATGTTCCTCAACCATAATCTTTCATAATTGCTGGCAAGATTTTATTGGTATGTGCTATGTATACCTAGAATATTGGTTGTAACTACATTTGAATGGTGAACTATTGGTGTGGTTCTGGGTGAATTAATAATTTAATTGGTTAAGAGTAACCCAGTGTCCTGATTTGAGAAATATTGTTCAAGTTGAAAGTTACCTGAAAAGAATCTAGTGTAAAATTACTAAATTAACGCTCCCTGGACTAAATAAAAACGAAATCCTATTAGGTTCCATTCTAATATTGCCTAAAACAGTCATTAAACAAATAATGAAAAAAATAAAATTGACCCCCTCTTATGCTTACTTCACCAGTGATGGACTTCTGTGTTTAAAACAGATTGTGCTGACTATTTGAATGTATTCCATGTCGAATGCATGTTGTACAATTAAAATATATGAGTTGAAAGTAGCCTCAGATACAAGATTCAAACTAAAAATAAAAATATGCGTGTGGTTTGCCATGGATGCAATTTCTAGTATGCATGTGGAGTGCTGCAAAACTGGAATTACCATGTGCTTGGCTTACATTTTTTTTTATATATATTGTCTGAATTTTAAATCAGGATGTAATGGTGAAATATGTGATTTGGGGATATTGCTGTTAGGTGACCTCCTTAAATAGCTCTCTTGCTCCTGTTGATTCCCGTAGTGCAATCCTGAAAGATGCTGTTCCTAATCTGCGTGGGAACTCGTGTTGACCTCAGCAGAATTTGAGCATGAAGACTGAAGGTAGCATGCTGATGATGTTGTCAGATACTCCTGTAGCTTCATGAAAGCTCTCAGCCTTATCTCTGATTAAATAATAACCCCTTGCTCTTCACCTTCAGACAATATTATCTTATAATCATAAGAAATTGCTGACAGGAGGAGGGGACACAGTCCTTACCTCTCCAGCAAAAAATTGTGTGGTAACTTGTATTCGTTTCTGTTCTCACTTATGAAGGACAATGAATTCACATCACTAGATGGACCTGATATATTTAACTGAGCATTGCTAGCTTTTACCGTTTTTCTTTTTCAGTCAAAACTCCAGGAGGTTATCCATGAAACCCCATTTTGCTACCACAGGCTAGGCTAATGTAGTTCTCCATTGGCTGTCTTCCATATTCTATCTACAGTGTTCACAGAGTTGCACTGGCTTCTAATAAAATATTACTGAATTACAATGGCTGTTTGATTTATTAGATATTTGTGTAGGGCCCTAGTGTGCATGGATGTTTAACATCCCAGTTCTCTGTTCCTGTAATCTAATACACATAAAATATGGATCTAATCCTACAATTCTTGCTGCTGAAGTTATTGAGCCTGAATAAGGTCCATCTGGTTTGGGTCCGTACTAAGGGAAGAGGAGACAAAACTGGAAGGAAAGCATTTATATGATACCATTCAGTAGGTTTCATGACCTTATTTCTTGTGTCTTGTGACTACTGCTGTGGCACTCAGATTGGTTCTTCCACGACTTGCCATGTTGTTTACAAAGCAGTGGGTGTCTTTTCTTGAGGGTTCATGTCTTAAAGGAACTCTTATGTGAATGGCAGGGAACTCAGCATCTCGGTTTTGAAAATCAAGTTAAAAAGCAAGATTCTGCTCTTTCTGTCGGTTTGCGTGTCAGTATTGATGCTCCAAAGGGGTTTTATTTGAGGAGGCTTCTGTCAAGCACCTTGAGAGTCACTGCATGAGAGGCACTAAACATGTAATCCACAATGTCGATACGGTAACTCAGGATGCTGCGCTGATTCCTATCAGCGTCATGGCGAGCTAAGGTAACAAGACCTTTTCATGTTCACAAGGCCTGACGCATGGAGTCCTGGTGATTCTAATCACCCCTTTGAAAGTGTGGGAAGAAATGCTACTTGCATCAAAACACACCTTGGGGGAGCTTGACTTAGAGGTACTGACGCCTCCTGGTAAACACTGAGTTTAGAAACTGTTCTGCTTATTTTGCATTTCCTGCATTATTCTCCTATTTTTATTTTCAACACTAGAAACACTTGCAAGATCCACACCGACTCTGCAAAAGCTGCAGCCCAAGTTTGTTGTAGCTTAGGCATTAAGTGGAGGCATAAATGGCAGGGCCTTGTGAAGTCCCAAATCTCCGCATGTGCCGTTATAATTAGAGGGAGATGGGCCCTGGTGCTGGTCAGAATTAGCTGTTGCAGAGAGAACTGTGACTGCACAAAGAATAGTGTGTCTGGTATCAGACGAGGAATGAATGGCAGGAATGCATGAACTTCACTTCAGTAGCAAAGAACTTGTTTCATTACATGACCTAGTGATAGCAATACAAAGAGAGGGTACAGCACAGAGAGGAAACGCTTCCTCGGAACCCATTATCCCCCTCCCCCTCCACAAAACAATCAGTCAGATTTGTTTCTAAGTGTTTTTGTTTTGATTGTCATTAAGGCCTGAATAGCCTGTAAACACAGAAGAACACAATTCAATTGTATGCATAATTGTCTATTCATGTTGTAAATATCCTAGCTAGGAAACTGCCTTTAAATGCTTACCATTTTCTATCTGGCTCGACAAATAGCCTTGTAGTATGGAATGCTGCAGATGGAGTTACAAAGGGTGTGTGTGGCCCATGATATTGTAGATCATTGGTTTCGTGGAGGCTATTCTGTATGATTAATATTTCGTGGTTAGGATGGGCCAGCCGGAGTAGGAGCAAAGTGGAATCGCTATGGGCCAGGTTTTCAAAGCCATTCAGCACCCAGCTTTCACTGTGAAACTTTTGGCCAGACTTTCAAAAGAGCTGTGAAACCAGAGTGCCCGCCATGTGCATAAGTCTTCTGAAAACCTGGCCTCTTGTTGTTACACTTTAATTGAAGCAGACCTCTTGAAAATCAAGTCCTGTGTGTAGTCTGCTCTTCTGGCAACTTCTGTGTTGGGTTTGACTGAACTGAGGACATGATGGATGACTGCCCCTGAGCAGTCACAGTTTGTCTGCAGCCCGGCCTGTCTTATCCCTTAATGCGTGAATAGACAGGGAAAGATAACAGGCGTGGCTGTATAAGTGTATGGCCGTGTTGCTGGATGGATGATGGGGCCTGGAAGGAATGGAATGCCTTCTAACGTAGAAGAACTTGGCCTTTGTATTGTCTCAGTGCATCTTCAGCACGGGTCTGAAAAGTTGGTAACCCACAAAAGTGTGTCATGTTCTGCTCTTCTAGCAGGCAACATGCATAGGGCCCTGTTTATAATCGAGCATCTGCAGTCTAACATCACAAACTGAATTACCCAGTGTTCTCACTTTTGCTTGTACTTAATTTACCTAACTTTTAAATTTCCTGTTCATGCATGGAGCCGTACAGGGTATTTTAGAACTGTCATTTCAGAAGCTGTTTGTTTTGACAATGACTTTATTAAATATTATCGAATTTTACACCTGGGGGAATAAATCCTTCACGCTGAATTGAAAAAGGCAGAGAGAAAGTAATCTGTTCCAACTGATAATCTTTTCCAATACACAAAGACACAGTGCACCTGTTGCCTCAGCAAGTTAAGGACAAAAGTCTGACGAGCAAAAAGTAAGCAAAACCACATACATGATACTAGCATGGCACAAGCATTCTGCTATATAACATTGTTTTTCTGCCATGTAACTGTTCTTGTTGCTTTGCATCTATTCATTTTGTTTCCATGTTTTTGTTTTCCTGTACTTTGACAGCCCTATAAATGGAATTTCTGAGCGTTACATTTTAGCATAGGTAAATGAGGTATACTGTTGGGGGGAAAAAAAGAAAACACAAGGAAAAAAACAGAGCATGTGTGTTTTATTCATAACTGAGACCTAACTGACACATTCATCCCTAATATAACCCTGTCAACTTCAGAGGAGCTAAACCAGTGATGAATTTGGCCCATGGTATTTGTTTATTTCTTAATTATTATCTTAAAGTATGCACTGTGCAAAACCTCTCTCACGTTTCATCTTAGTAGTAAACAACATTAGAAAATCTTGCATAATGACCTGTCAATAGCAATAGCAATAACTAAAGCTGGAATTACTTTTCTTTGTCTCCGTCACAAAATGTGTCAGTTCCACTAAAATGGATCTTTTTGCTCACCAGAAAATACGAACCATGACCTAACATTTCTCTGACAATGACCTCAAGCAATTTCGTTGTACTCAACAAAATAATTTATATAAGGACTGCTTTTAAAATGTATTGAGAGTTACTAGAGCCAGAGAGATAATGCTACTTATTATGGACTTCCTGCAGTTATCACTCCACTCCACCTAAAGGTAACTATGTATAGTAGTAATAAGAATACCAAAATCTAGAATAGTGGTACAATCCAGGCTGCTCTTCCTCAATTCTTCTGAGTCGTCTTCAAATGCTCAGCCTGTTTATTGTTCTTTAGTCCCTCGGACAACTGAACTTCTGGACTGGGTGAGACGTTACTTTATATTAAGTATCTGTTCCAACATGGAATCAGCTTCTGAATTATTTGACATTTTAGCTCAAAACACATTTCTCCTAGACAGTGATTGAGTCTTCATCTTGTCCGGAACACATGACAGAGATGATGATTAGCCATCGATCCATCTGAGTTCTCAACTAATAACCTCATGCTTTGTAGACTGCCAAACAATTCTTGTTGCAAAGGGGCTAGATCCTCAGCTGGTGTAAATTGAATTCAGTAGAGCTGTGATGATAGATACCAAAGGGAAAATGCGGCCCAGTTATTATTTATTACACTCTTCTCTTGATGAGACTGACAGAGAGTGCTAATATCAGAGTTTACTTCTTAGCAGCTCCTTTAAGACGCATTTAGTGTGGCATCCAAAATCACTCGTTGTCTGTGAAAAACCATGGCCTAGATATTTTTCCCAGGAGATGAAATGGGTGAAAAAAAGCATCTGAGATGTGCTAGAGGAACATCTAGGATGCAGTGTGAATTAATCCAAACTTTTGTCATACAAAATATAAACATGAAGGCATTGTCTACACTAGGATGTTTTGTCGACAAAAGTCAGTTTTTTGTCGACAAAACAGTCCTGGTGTACACACTACAATGACCATTTTGCTGACAAAACAAAACCACCTATATGAGAGGCATAGAGCCTTTTTTGCCAAATTTCTGTTGCAAAAGACACTGCTGTATGTTTATGTCTCATAGACTCATAGGTCAGAAGGGACCAATATGATCATCTAGTCTGACCTCCCGCACAAGGCAGGCCACAAAACCCTACCCATTAAACAGCCTCCAGAAATGTCCCACAGTGCCAGTCCTCACCACTCTGGACACCTGTTTGCGCTCTGCTGCTCTGCAGCCACCAGTCCCTCCCTCTTTACAGTCGTGGGAAGTTTTGAAATTTGTATTCCATTTCCTGCTTGGCTGGCACGGAGAGCTCATATCTCATCTTCCCAGGTGACCATGGTGGCTCCACGCAGCAAACGTCTCCCACTTGGAGCACTCCAGAGCTGCTGGACCTGATCAGCATTTGGGGAGAATCGGCCATGAAGTCCCAGCTTTGCTCTAGCTGAAGGAACTTTGATACCTACGGCCAGATTTCTCGTGCCATGGCAGAGAAGGGCTCTGAGCGGAACACGCTGTAATGCTGAGCTAAAGTCAAGGAGCTGCGGCAGAGCTACCATAAGGCCAGAGAGGCAAACGGTTGCTCTGGTGCGGAGGCAATGAGCTGCCCATTCTACAAAGAACTGGAAGCCATCGTCCGCAGGGACCCCAGATCCAACCCCAAGATGCCTGTAGACACTTACAGGACCCCGAGGCCACCGGATACCGAACTAAACCCCGACAAAGAGGTCATTGACAAGGAAGTGGAGCTGGAGGATGACCTGGAGCTGGGAAGCAGCTCTGTTGCTGTGGTTGGGAGTCAGGAGCTGTTCTCCACCCCAGAAGGGTACAGTCAGTCCCATCCCTTCAGCACAGGTGCTCAGGATGCAGGAGAGGGGAGCTCTGGTAAGTGTTTGGAAGCTGATGCTCAGAGGCCTCAGCTTGTCTAAAAGATACAGGTATTTGAAGGGATAGAAATGTAATAGAAATAACACTTCCCTCCCCAGTGCTCAGGTGCAGAATGTGTACCGACCCCTTCTTTCTACCCACCCTTCCTCCCCCAGATATTACCGGTATTTCTCCACTTGCTGAGCAATAATTTAGCTCTGGGATTCTAACTTTGTCTATTCTCTAAATGAAGCACAATCAATTGTATCATATGAGGTAAATGTACTATTTTTTCCTGCTTGTGTTACTCAAAAATGGCAGCATCAGTTCATTTAAACCAAATTGTCTCTTCTGGGCCAAGGCCAAATGTGGAAAGCTTCAGTCTGAAAGGAAATTAAATTAAACCATTCATAAGCAACTGGCAAAAAGCAAAACTAGAAATCCAGGCTGACCTGCATTGTGTTCTACCAACAGATGCTATTATGACTCCATCTAACACCATTTTACTCCTGAAAGGTTCCCAGAGTGCGCTGCCGACTCCATTTTTGTATTCCTTTTAAAAAGTTGTATTAAATTCTAAATGTTAATTTGAAACCGCTAATTAAAACAGGGCCATTCATGAAATCATTATTTATTCAAAACACACTTTAATATCATACAATCTAGTATTCATTCATGTGAGTTTGTCATGTGTAGTAGTACAGAACTGTTTGATTTCAGAGCATTGACTACGAACTATGAGCTCTATGTAATCCTGGAACTGGTGCAGTGTGCTGACCAGCTGTGTGTGTAGTCTAGCTGATTTTTGGCATCTGATAAGAAAAGCTCAGCACCCAACATGATGATCTCTCTTGAAAATCTGGCTACTTATCTTGGTGCCTAAAGGGAGCTGAATTCACTTGAAAATCTGGTCCACAGAGCATAGCTCTAGTTTAGTGATAGAGATTTGTGGTTTTGGAAGCTCAAAGTCCTGGGCTGTCTGTCCTTGAAGTTATTTATGTCTGTTTATGAGCTGAAGATACATTGATCTAACTGATCCAAAACTGCTGTATTTGAACCCCCTGGGAAGTCCAAGTGCTCAGGACAAGATTTGTCTAAGCGTGTGTGTATTCCTGGCCATAGGATTTATGTTTCTCTTGCTTTTTTATCGCGTGTTTGTGCAGTTTGTCTTTATACTCACACTGATGTCTCTCTCTGTTACTGTAGTGCCAGGGTGTTCTCTTCACTTTCACTTAGTATCCAGTAGGAGCAGCTCCAATTCTCTTAGGCATTCCCTGTGCATTATCCTGTAATTTTTTTTAAGTTAATGCGAAAAGGCTTAGTAAATCTGCATCATAATCTTTCTCTTAAAAAACTCTGGATAACAGCTAAGAGACAAGGACTGTGGGTGCCAGGATTCCTATACGTCTTGAGTGTTGATGTATTATATCTGGTTAGTTAGTACTCAAACAAACTGAGTGTTTTCAGACACACACACAACTGAAACCATGGTCAATTAATTCTTCCTTCAGTATCAACACTTCTGATTGGAATCCAATACAGTAAAAAAAAATTATGTACTATTTTGACATTAACCAATGTCACCACAGGAATGCAGGTGCTGTGCGAATAGAACAGAATGGGTCCCCTGGACAAAAGCTTGAAAACTAAGTTAAAAACAACAGGCAGGGTGCAAGAGAAGATACTAGACAAAGGGGAAGGGAGAAGTACTTGAACTTCAAATGCTTATTCAAGGCTGCTCAGGACCTCAAATCCTGGGCTTTTTGGCATTAATGCTGAATTCAAGACATTAGCATAGGAAAATAGGTTATAGGCTTGTGACTCACTCAGCTGGCCACCAGAAGCAATACAATTTTTCAGTCTTAATTTTATGACCCTAAAGCATTGTCTCATAAAGATGGCTTAGCATTCCCAGCCAGAGAACAGTTTGTACTAAAAATCCTTCAACCTGTACGGGTGCTTGGCATTAGCCCATGGTTTCATTCTCACAGAATTGGGCTAAATTGTGCAGGAGGTCAGACTAGATGATCATATTGGTCCCTTCTGACCTATGAGTCTTTGAGCAAGTAGGTAGGCTCAATCACTTTGGAACTAGGAGCAGTCCCTATTGGTTGAGATCCCAGGAGATCCATGTAGTTTGTGTGAGCACCTGGCCATGAAAGCTGCTTCCAGAGGAACGAGGGCCCTAATGAAATATACAGCAGTTGAGATAATTTGCCTTTATTGTTCTCATTTTTATTCTTCCTGAGTCTTTCTGCAAAAGTTTTTTTCAATGCGTCAGATGGCTAAATCCACTTTCCTTCCTGCATGAACTCACAAGTACTGCAGAGTTCCTCTCCGTTCTCTTTTCTGTGGAGGAATTAAAGTTATATGCAATGGTGGTGTAGCCATGTTGGTCCCAGGATATTAGAGAGACAAGGTTGGTGCGGTAATACCTTTTACTGGACCAGCTTGTCTCTTCAAGTCTGGGAAATGTACTCAGTGTCATAGCTAAATGCAGTGTGAACCGATTGTGTAGCTGGGGTAGCATAAGTAGTTAACACATTTCATGGGACCATTCAAGGTGAAGTGGACAGTTAACACCTCTCCAGTGATGATAAGAGGGGGAAAAAGTAGTTGTCAGTTATAGGCTGTTGTAATTAGCCATTAATCCAGTGCCTTTATTCAGTCCATGATTTTAAATATCTAGCAAAATTATGAATTCCTAAATTCACTTAACTTGTCTCCAGAATTAAAGTTGATGTTTTTCTAATGGAAGTAGCTAAAACTCTTTGAAAAGCAGGGGGTGAAATCTCAAAAGGGAGTGTTTTTTTGCTCACACAGGAAACCTGATTTCTGGAGAGCACGCACAAACAAACAATACATACATCAGGTATAATCTTGTTTGTGTATTGAAAAAACACCGGTGTATGGTGCAGCATTTCAATCCCATGCAATACAGTACTTACAGTACCAACAAATTACAATTGCATGAGATGTATTCATGCTGTTGGAATGTAAAATGGAGATATTAACTTGAAGCTGTTGAAGAGGGGGGAGGCAATTAAGCAATTTTGATATCACTGCATTAATTTTGAGTAAAAAACCTCAATTTATTCCCCAGTTTCATGCTCTTTTCAAACAGAGATTAGGGACTCCCTAGCCATTTCCCTCATAGGTTAGTACAGGAACAGTCATTTCACTTTCTTGCTACTCTCCCTCCTCAGCTTTGAAATTGCAAAACCTCATCTTTTATCTAAAACTAAAGACTCATCTCAGTCCATTTGCATATTTTCTTTCCTAAATGTATTAGTTTGTTCTTAAATTTTGTCCTTGCTGAGTTTCCAGTAAAATAGTTTTAGGCAAGAATAAGTTACAGGCTGGAGGCATTTGTTTAAATGAATTTGAATTAGTGTCTCCAGACATTTACTTAGAACTTCTTTGGTGAGAGGCTTCTCGAGGGCAACTTGAGCCATCCTCTGAGGCAGAGTTAGTTGTAATGACTATGAAGGGGATTATTTTATTGAGAACACAAACTGAAATATTCTCTGGCTCGCTAGGTCCTAGACTGAGGGCTGGTCTATATGGAGTCTTGTCGACAAAAGTCAATGTTTGTCAACCAAACAGGTGTGGAGTGCACACTACAGTGCTCCCCCCACAGATAAAACTCCCCTGCTTTGGTGACAAAATAAAATGTCCTTGCCCAGGGGCATAGAGCTTTTTGTGACAAAGTTTCAGCGACAGAGTGTTGGCATAGAGACACTGTGCTGTAACTAGGCCCCAGAAGCTATCCCACAGTCCAGTATGTGCTCCTCCCCTTTCAAAGCCCCAGGAAGTTTTGAAATTGCTCAGCATGGAGAGCTCCATAGCTACTGCCCCACAGAGCACGTGGGCTCCTGGCAGCAAACACAATCCTGCCTGGACTTCAGGGGAAGGGGTGGATCTCCTGAGCCTGTGGGGAGAGGAGGCTGTGGGAGAACTTGGAGGGTATCAATCCTGCTCTTCTATGGCAGGCATGCTGGTGTACAGGTCTCCGCTGGCTTGGCTTGGGGGGGTCAGGGGGATACCAGCAGACTGTGCATCAGCTTCTGCCTCAGGATTGGTCGTTTCCAGCTGCTGTATGAACTTAAAGACACAATGTGCGGACACACTCACTGTCCCCAACACACACACACACACACACACACACACACACACACACACACACACACTCCCCCTCCCCACCCCCACTTCTGTGGGCTTCTTGTGTTTGTCTTCAGCAATGTCAGTCTTGCTGACAGAGCATTTGAAAAGCAGCTGTCAATCTACTAAGATGCCCATGGAATGATGGGACTCAGAAACCTTCATCATGTGACATTGTGTCTCCCCCATTGCAAGGCCTTCCCAAAGCACCCTGCATGCAGTTGCACAATGGGATAGCTACCCACAGTGCACTGTTCCCTGTGTTGATGCAGGAGCTGGTAGTGTGAATATCCTCACTGACACAACGAGCATAGTGAGGACACGCAACAGCAGTTTAATCACAGCGGTGGCTGTATGCCGGCATAACGTTTTGAGAAAAATCTGTACTGTAGATCAGTTATAGAAGGACCTGCTGATTATGCTAGACTGGCCACTTCTAGAAGTGTGCACAATTTAAGAGGCCTCTATGGCTCCTCTTCTCTGCCCATACCAGAATAAAATGTCTCCAGCCTATAACAACTGCTGGGCTTTGCCATTATTTCATGTTTACGTGCCCAGCAGATGTGCTTGTGGAAGAGACCTGAGCCTCAACTAGTTGGTGTTCACTGCATATTCGTTTTCTTTCAGGAAGTGGTACATAGGTAAATGGCTTCCAACTCCTGATCTGCCCCATCCCCCTCCATTTGCAATACTCCTGTGCTAGTATGCTAGCTGAGCTCGTGGAAAACTGCTCTGCTAAAACAACTTACAATTGAAGCTGGCTGAATTTTTTTTTTCACAGAATCGTATGTAGGAAGATGAATTTTTGTGGCAATATTTCAGGAGAATGTGTCAATTTAGATGGAATTTTCAGTGAAAAAGTGTCTAAATGAATTGTTTTGGCTTTCTCATTTCAATAATGTCATAACAGTTTATGTAGCCTTATTAGAATATAACAGACAAGGTCAGGGGTTAATAACTTTGATGGGACCAACTTGTGTTGGTGAGAGAGACAAGATTTTGAGAATTACACAGCGTTCTTCTTCAGGTGTGAGAAAGCAACTCCCAAATGCAAGGGGGAACAGATTGTTTAGCATAAATAGTTAGCACATATTGTAAGGGATCATTTGAGCTAGAGTAGCCTGTAACACTTCTGCAGTCATAGGACAAAAAGAGGTGGTTAGTGGGTTGCAGATTATTGTAATTAGCCATAAATCCATTTCATAGACTATTACAGATATGTAATATTTTCTATTAATATTTGACATTCTCCTTAAATAATGTTTTGGTGTTTTGGAACTGACATGTTTTGGAATTTCTGTTCATGAGACATTTTGACTTTGTTGTGATTTGAAACAAAATCAAATTCCCAAATGGCAGAGGGATGGAAATTCTGGTTTCCGACCCATCCTGCTTATAATGATCCCTATTAACAGCTAGACTGATGTGTAAGTGGCCAAGAGTGAAAACAGTCCTGCTGCTATGTGGAATGAAGGAAGTGAGGTGAAGTTCTTTGTGTCTGGAGCTGAGTGAGCAGATGCTTGAGTCAACTGCTGTGCGATTCTGTAAAGAATTATTGAAGGAAATGCTTATTTTACCATTTAAGCTACACGCCAGGCCTAGCACTGCTGACCTGCTTGCAGAACTTCACCAGAGGCTTCTGATGAAGAAAGGTTGATCTTATTTTGCCAGATTCCATCTGTAGTTTCTTTAACTACTGAAATACTGCTGTTGCTGGATTCCATAAGATAGGGAATAAGTACAGCTGAGAATTCATCAATAGAAACTATATCCAATCAGGAATGTGCCAACTATTTCTTATGGCAAATGATCTGAAAGGCACAAGTGAGTCTGATGCAATGGCTTCCAAAAAACCAAAGGAGCTGGGGACTGAGAGAAAATAATACACTTAGGAATTTCCACACATCGGGCTGAAAAGCAGGAGTGCAGCATCTGGCAGAAAGGAGATGGGGAAGGCATCCAGGAGGGCTTTGCTATTTGCTACA
The DNA here is from genome assembly GCA_007922155.1 of Mesoclemmys tuberculata. Taxonomy (NCBI): domain Eukaryota; kingdom Metazoa; phylum Chordata; order Testudines; family Chelidae; genus Mesoclemmys; species Mesoclemmys tuberculata. Next base: position 5,287,770 of record ML675615.1, on the reverse strand, counting down.
TCGCTGAACATTATTTGCACTTGCTGGACTATACATATGATTAAACATACTTCAGGCAACGAGTTTTCCTGGTAGAAGGCACAGGTGGCTACCCTAGAGATCGGCTATATACTGTGGGCAGGGAGAGATGGGGAAGAGAATGGAGGTGAGGTAGGCCCTGCATTCAAAAACAAAAAATATCCTTAAGTGGGAAATGCTGCCCTTTCTTAAAAGGGAGTGACCAGGCTTTTGGTTGAATTTTTAACCCGATGCATGGGTAGCTAGGTGAAGTCACACTGGATACAGCTCTATTTGTCTTGACATCACTGTCTGGGTGAAATTCACCCCAGGGCTTAAATGGGACATAAATGGTGGATAGAGTGCTCGTTGGTTCTCTGCACCCTAGAGCAAATTTCATTCTCTGCAGAGCTGCCTGTAAGTGAGGTCTCCACCCTTGTCCTTCTGCATTAAGAATTTGCTTCTGAGTTTCTTAATCCAGTCCTGACCAGATTTACCAGACCAGCACTTTGCTGGGGATTAACGTTAGATGAGAAATAAACCTACAGGAAGGTCTTGAGTCCAGGTGTCATGACTTCCTAGCCAAAGTGCAGCAACCTTCCAACTCCCTTCTTACCTATGACCAACTCTTTCCACCAATGCATACTTACTTGTGCCTGTCTGTGACCTCTCTCTCTCGCCAGCTGTGGCAGTTTCCCACTAAATTGTTTGCAAAGCTCTGTGTGTCTGGTGAGCTGCAGTCCTCGAAGCGGGACCAGGAAACCAGGCACTGCAACCCTTCCAATGAGGGAAGGGTCCTTAGCGAATTCATCTTTCTTTGGTACGGGCCCATTTTCACTGGGACTGCACAGGACCACAGAGAATAAGGGATAGCTCCCTGGCTGGAGGGTGAGGCATGTTCATATTTTATGGAGCTTCTGAGAGGATGTGCTCTTAAGGCCATCACTTACTGTGGGTTCAGCCAACATAATGGAATGGGCTAGCCTTCCCCACTAGTTGCAGGAGGGTGTAGTTTGAGAGAGAGGCTGAAGGATGAGGAGCAAAAGAAAGTCTCTTGTGGTGGGTGGTCCACTCTCATGGAGGCAGGTGCCACAGTGTCAGACCTCCAGCTGCATTTGGACATTTAGACAATGTGGTCACAAATCATTCCTTTGGATACCTCTAATGTAGTGATAAGAACAAATGTGGTACCTGTAATATAATTTGTGTTTCGTTTCTCTGTTATTCCTGACGGTTCCAAGCAGAAATATATACCCTACCAATATCCTACCAATACAACATTATCAAAACTTCATTATCATTTTGCTGCTGTGGTTGCGGTGATTTGTGGGGCTTGGTGTCCCACTCAGCTTTGAACAGCTTTATAGTTGCAGCATGCCTGGCTTTCTCAGAGTGCTGCATTTCCTACTGGACTATTTTGCATGAGACATGGTTCCTTTTGTGGTGTTCTCTTGCTCGTGAAGTCTTGAATGAGTTAAAATAAAACTGCTTCTTTAGCCCAGCTCCCTGACGGCTGAAACAACAAGAAGCGCTTCTTGGCAAAAACAAATTTTGTGCTGCATTTGAAGATTGAAGTTGAAAATGACAGGGAAGAAAAATAATGCTGTCATCAACTCTTTTATTTTCCTCCTCTAAAGCTTTACCTTCAAATGCCTTTCACACTCCTCTCAGGCTGAGAAGTGTTTCTTACCTTTTGAACTCTGACTGCTGAGCTGAGGAAAAATAGGTTTGCTTTTCCTTTAAATACCATAATGTGAGACATATTGGAGCGAATTTATCTCTCACAGATGAAAATGCTATGTTTGTCTCCATTGTAATCCGTAAATTGGTTTATGGATCCAAAGTCCTCCAGGGAATGTCCCAAATCCAAATGATGTGATTGAGTGTTAGATTTTGCATTTAGATCTGAGTTAGCTGAACAATGTCTTTAAAAAAATAATTATGCATAGCCAGGCTGTTCAACCCTAGCTACACATCTCAGGCAAATTAACAGTTGCAGTTATTCCATCTAGACTAGGGTGCAGAATAAATTATACTCAGGAAATTTGTTGCAGACATGCCAGTTTTAAATAGCAGAACAGAGAGGATGGGCTAAATCCTGCCAGTTGTGATGTAGCTACAGTCAACTTGACTCTGAAAAAGATGTAGGGTCTCTGGTGGATAATCAAGCAAATACGTGCTCCCAATTTGATACTTAGGCCAAAAGGGATGATTTGATCCTGGGGTATACAAACGGGGGAATCTTAAGTACAAGTAGAGAGGTTATATTACCTCTATAGTTAGGGAACAGTTATGTAGTAATGGGCTCTTAAATGTAGCAGAAATGATCCAATGGCTGGAAGTTGAAGCTGAACAAATCCAGACCAGAAATAAAGTATACATTTGTAATGGTGAGAGTAATAAATTGGAACAATTTACCATGGGTCATGGTGGATCCTCTGTCATTGACAATTGTTAAATCACAATGGGATATTTTTCTAAAAGATCTGCTCTAGGAATTATTTTAGGGAAGTTTTATGGCCTGTGTTATAGAGGAGGTCAGAATAGATGATCCCAATGGTCCCTTGTGGTCAAGGAATCTATTCATCTTAACTCTGCAGAGCTTGATTCCTTACTACACTGCTCCAGTTTTACATTAGAGTGCCTCAGTTAATTTCAGTGATCTTATGCCATCATGAAACTGGAGTGTCACGCCCATAGGATGCATGCATCTGGCCACGCACATTTTTTGTGGGGATTGCAGAACCATAGGCCTTTAATGGGCTGACAGCACCTTCTTGACTGAATTACTAAATCACTATGTAATTCCAGATCAGATGTAGAATTGGGATTCAGGCAGTGGGAACTTGCTGTGATTATGATAATTGTGGAAAATTCAAATGTTTGCTGCTGAAATAAGCAATAACTTTGGGTATTTTTTTAAACTTATATTGTAAGTTCCCTAGGGCAGGGACCATATTTATGTTCTGTTCTAGCACAACAGGCTCCTGGTCCATGACTTGGGTTCCTAGGAACTACTGCATTCAGATAAATGATGATAATTATATTGAAGAGCTACTACTGCTCAAGGAAACAAACAGATAATAGGTTATATGGTCATTCACAATTTTAGGACTGCACCAATAGCTCCACATTGACTCTGAAAGGGAGTGGCAGGCAAAAGAGTTTTCTGGAGATGCCCTAATCTTCAATCATCAAGTCCAGCAATGCTCTCAACAGCACCGGCCATGTAGCCAACCACCTAGGACTTTTTGTTTTTAATTGGCACCCGAGACTCAGTCATTCCCGCTCCCCTAGCACTACCTGGGAGCTGTAATAGGATACTTCTGACTGAGCTGTCCCTCAGCAGCACAATTTGTGAAGACCACCTATGCCTCTTTGGCCTCAGCTCCTGTCACACCCAGAGCTGTGCAGCTCTGGCCCAGCTGCCCTGCAGCATGGCTGTGGGGGTGAGGACAGGTTGGTTTGTTTCTTCAAGCTTGCTCCCAAACCAGCAGCCAGGTGCTGCTTCCACTGTACAGCTTTCCAGGGGCATCCCCTTTTATAGGGCACCCTTCACATGCTATTAGCATTGGCTGGAAGCCAGTGTATCTCAGGCCAGCTATTTGTCTGCTTAAACCCCATAACTATTAGGGTAGGAAAACTTCTTGCACCAGTCCTGACCCTTGGATAGGGTTCAGCCATGTCTGTAAGCATGTTCTCGTTGCTGTTCTAACATCATGCAGTGAGTGAAAAAAGGAGGCAATAGCATTTATATTAAAAAAACCCAAACAACTAAAAATAACAACCTGTTGTGTTGTTTATACAAATGGTAAACATGTAAGTTATCCAGGTCGGTGACTGTAGCTTAATCTGCCCATAAAGCATTATTTACTTACTTTGGTGTTTTTATTCATGGCTTTATGATCGTAACACAAAATTAGAAGCATTTAAAATATCTCATGGGCTCTATTTTGGAAAGACTTAATATACTCTGGAAAAAATATGTGATTTTCATATCTCCAACTTACTTAAAGCCATTATGTTCACCTCATGCCCATCCCTGTATAAAGGCAAGCTTGGATTGGAATGTATTATTTGCATATGTCTTTTGCAGCAGCAGTGTTTTTACAAGTCAGGATTTTCAAATGTGTATAGTTCATTGACCCTTTAAAATATTGATGTGAAATGCTTGATGTGTAGAAGATGTTTAAGGGCAATTCAGTGGTGCTTGTGCTGTGAAGAGCACTCTGTAAATACACGTCAGGACGGCTGACTACACTCCGCTTTTCCAAATAAATTAAGAAGTAAATTGTTGAGGATGCCAGACAGCAAGAACTGTCTAGATTAATGGCTGGCTTTTTATTGTTTGGCTTTGTAAAGAATCAATGTGTTGATCTATTAGATGACAGTTGGTTGTGACACAGCTTTCAGTGAGGGAGCTGTCTGAATGAAATCCCTGCTCCAGAGGTCAGGAAGGGTCTGATTGATCATCTTTTTTTTGTTTTTTTGATTAACAATAAATGTCTTCTGCCAGCGTAAGCCAAATTGTCTTTTTTGGCAATGCCCACACATGGATGGAGAAATCTGCAGGCCCTTAACTTCCCCCTAACTAAGGATGAGAGTTGAAATCCTGTCTTTGAATGTAGAATAGATCAGATTCGGATCAGAATCTCTGGACGCTGGCAGCAGAACAGTTAAAATCTGGAATAAACTTGTAGGAATGGCACACTTAGATCAGGCAAAACCCAAACTAAATGTAGAAACAAGACATGCTCTAAATGGAAATGAAGACCATGGAAGGACCCAGTCTTTCACTACATGAATAGTCCCTTTGACTAGGGGATTATTCAGACACTTCAAGTTAAGTGTGTTTTTAAGTGCTTTGCTTGACTTGGGTTCCAATCCTTTCGGCACTCCAGGAACAGAACTGTCATGGAAATCAGTAGATGCTGTGCAACTGGGCACATGAGGCATTGGTTCTTAGTGTCAAGTATATTTATCATATAGTAAATACGATCTACGACGCTTAAAACCCTTTAACAGTGCACAAGCAGAGCTGACTGCTGCTGTTGAGGGTGCAGAAGAGTTTCTATTCCAGGCTGCAGCTCCATCAAATGTCCTGGGCCTGATGCAGGAATCACTTGGTGAAATTCTCTGGCCTGTGTTATGCAGGCGTCAGACTAAAATTATCAAAATAGTCCTATCTAGGCTTAACATCTATGAACTCTCCGTTCAGTCACGTGGTAACAGTTTGAATTTTTCAGTTTTTTGGGCTGACGTTTTTCATGATGCCTCTGTGTGTGAATGGCTTTCTTTCGTTTGTTTTTGTTTCAGCACAATGGTTCAGCGACCTTTGCGTATGAAGAGTGTGTGTGTGTGTGTGTGTGTATCTGGGGAGATACTTCACTAAATACTTAAATACACACACACACACACACAGCTTCTTCTCATTTTGAACAACTCTGCAGAAGAAGAGATCAGGGTTGGCAGTTGAATTTTAGCTTAGAATTAGTCCAGACTGATAAGCGCTTACGCTTGTTCCAGTGAAAGTCAGTTTTATGAGCCTTTGATAATTATGTAGTGAGCAGGGCTAATAGTTGTGGGGTTTTTCTTTCTGAGTTTACCAGCAATTAATAATCTTATCAGATGACAGAAGTCTGTATCCAGGCATTCTGGTAGCTGCTGTGACATGCGTGGCATACTTAGCTGCAGAGAAGTGAGGAATTATGGAACTGCCTGGCAGCCACTCCATAAAGTGTATCCTAAAGTGGGTTTGGAATGGGGTGGATTTTCTTGTCCTCTTTTGTTGTTGTTGTTTCGTTTGTTTTTTAAAAAGTGTCTAATGGGTGCACAGACTCACAACATTATGGTTTTTATGCCCTTTGGATTTATTATGTAGGGTTTTCTTTGTTTATGTTAGTTTCTCTTCATAAATTTGCAAAAGGAAGTCTTTGAATTTGGGCTCTGTCCATGGCAGCTTTACTCTCCATCATTGACTGGTATACATTGTCTAGCGACACAAAACATGGTAAAGAGGTAACTTCTGATTTGTTGTAACAAGTATGGGTGGTTGAATTGGATTTAAGGTCATGTTTAGCTGTTATTCATCATGACTAAAAGCTTAAAGCTATGCCCCAAAATCTGATCGATTAGGGCTGAATGCACAGGAAATATTTTCTAGCAGGAGCTACACTTTTGCATCCTATTTTATACTAAAATAGGAAAAGGCGCGTGTGCAACTGCTGATCGATGAAATCCTCTCTGGCATCAGCTTCATTTCCAACACCCCACCAACTGCTTAAGCATTTCAAAAAAAAGGGGGGGGGAGGGGAAGGGGAGAACAAATACGCCAAAATCTTTATTGTGCAGCATTTGAGGTTGCTACATATCCAACACAAATGACATATATCTCCAAATGCAAGGAAATGAAAAGTTAAACTATCTAAGAGCTTATCCCTTCTACTCCTCCACCCATAAGCGCACAGATGCCATTACCCCAACTATCATACAATACAGATTCTGCATCACAACCTTAACTGAACCCCAGGAAGTTCCACATCAGCCTCTTTAGTTGCTCTTCTGCACCTACCCCTTCACCAAGCTACCCCTTCCGGCATGACCAATTAGTACATCAAACATCCTCAAAACTACCAGTGCTGGAGGTAAGATATTCTGGATGGATGTGGATTGAAGGGGGCCAGCATTAAGCAGTCTATAGCCTGCTGGTGAGTGGAGAACATAGTGATAGCTACAAAACAACAGAGCAAAGAAATTAGGAAGTTGGGGGGGACAACAAAACAACAAATGAACCCACAATAACTCCACAAAAGAAAAAAACGAGAAGGAAAAAAGAACCAAGTGGAAGGAAAAAGAGAGGAAAATATGTACAGAAAGTGATTGTGCCCCTTATTTAGGAAACGGAGAGATTCTGTGCATGTTTCTGCCAGTGCTGCATTTAAACAGCAAAAATGCAATCAGTTTTATGACTGACTCTGTCATTGTGCAGGACATGTTTTCCATGGATAGTCCTGCTTTGGGCAGGGGGTTGGACTAGATGTCCCCCTGAGGTCCCTTCCAACTCTAATATTCTATGATTCTATGATTTGGAAGGAGAACTCCACATCAGTTCTCTTGATCTACTGTGTCTAGGCCCAGATGTGGGTTACACCTTATGTGCTCTTAGGCACAGCATCTTCAATGCCATTCCACCCACCCCCCTGCCTACAGCTGGCCTTCATGTTTTTTGTGTGAGGGAAATGTGGGGGGAGAGAGGGGCTGGCTGAGCCAGCTCCACATGGGGGGAAGGGGCTGGGGCGACTGGCTCAGCCAGCTCCGGGCAGGAAGAATATGCTCAACAAGGGCTCCGGCTTATGGCCTGGCCAAGTGGAAGGGCCTCGGGGGGAAGAGGAGGAGCTGGGTAGCAGGACGGCCTAGGGAAAGAGGAGGAGGAGGAGCAGCAGGAGGCCGGGCCAGAGTTCTACCACTCATCCAGGGCCCCTAAAATGGCTCGGGGCCCTGGGAACAGGTCCTATTGGCCAGTATGGTAATCTGCCATTGTTTAGGCAACCCTAGAACACTGGCACCCCTAGGCACGTGTCTACTGTGCCTAATGGGAAATCTGGCCCTGACTGTGTCCAAGCAAACAGCCATACGGACTCTGGGGAGAAAATGAACTCAAATTAAAGCAAATCAGATACACATTACTAAACATTTGTGTCTTCTGCTGAATTTTATTTTTGTCCTTGTTTGTAGTTGCTTCTCTGTGACTGTGTTTGTATTCAATAGCTGATCTCACTTAACTATATGTCAGATACCTCTGCTTGGGAAAAGATCGCCATTCAAACAACCACTGACTTATGGTAGAAGGCATGTATATTAGCCCCAGGCTTAGCAAAGCCTTATTCCCTGGGTGATTCAGCTGGGGCTGCTTAGGCAATTAAGGCCCCAGCACTTAAAAAGCCTCCAGCTCAGGCAGGCGGTTTTGGGTTGTGGAGTTTGGAGTGAGAAGGAGTGGAGGACGGAGGTTGGAGTTTACAGTGATAGTGATAGTTTACAGCTTGGAGAGTTGCAGTTTGGAGTTGGCAGCTTGGAGCTGACAGGCTGCAGCCGGTGATCTACAGTGGCTTGGGGCTTCCCCTGTTGAAGCGCAGCACCGGGGCAGAGCACCCAGCTGGGGGAGCAGGGAGTGGACCATGGACTACCCCAGGGCAAGTAGCCGTACCCTGGGGCAGAGCAGGCCCCGTCCCCTCCCCGGAGCCTTTCCCCGGCTGCACCACCGGCCAGGCCGGAAGAGCACGAGGGCGGAACACCCCCCTCCCCCACCTTGCCACACTAAGTAACTTGTCAGGCTTTTGTTTTTAATGTTTGCCAGTTCTCTGACAATCTTCCTTTCAAAAGAGGCAAGAGCATGCCCCCATTCTGTCTATGTATTCCTAAAAGGAAAACACCACTAATTTGTGACCACATGAGCTGTGCTACAGTCCATCTTTGTCAGACTAGGAAAGGTCTGATACAGGCTGATGCCACTAGCATCCTATATCAATAACTTTGCTCCGGACTGCAATGGTGAGAGAGGCTGATATGATCTGAAGTTGAATCTGACACTTCTCTCCTTTCTACACTTTAGCTCTTAATTAGTCCTATTTGCAGGAGGAAGGGCAATTTAGTCCTGAAGGAGGTGTTACCAGATTTGCCCGTCACTTTGGAGTATGCTTATTTATTAGGGTTACCTTCCTGGAAGAGGGGGTGTGATTCTATTAATGTGCTGCTTGTGTTACTGGTGTGTTCATATGGTTACAAGTCCCCTCCCAGTGGAGCTATCCTGCAGGACCTCAGGTTTTCAGATTCGGATAAACCCCCCACAGATACACACAACCATTCCAGATTAACTGAGTGTGTCTGAGCAGCCCGGGCTATCAGCACTCTCAGCTGACCCCTTATACGTCCCTGAACTCAGCAGGCTGGGTGACACAGCACTGTCAGCTGTCACCCTCATGTGCCCGTTGCACCGCACCAGAATGGAGCACACTTATGAGCAGGCTGGGTCCAAACAGCACTTTTCAGCTGTTCCCCTTATGTGCCCCCTGGACTCAATCAGGCTGGGTCAAACAGCACTTTCAGCTGTCACCCTTATGTGCCTCTGGACTCCGTAGGCTAGGCAGAGCAGCACTTCTCAGCTACCCCCTTTATATGCCTCTTCACAACACAATTGTTCTAGCAGTAACCCCCTTGATAAGCAAACCCCATAGGATTTTGGGCATTCCAGGGATCTTTGGCTTAGGTAAAAGAAGCGTTGCTGCAGAGCAAGGTAGGGAAGCCAAGAACACAAAGGAGTAAATGCGTTTAGAGAGAGAGAGAAACTGGAAACCAGCTTGATTACAATAGTTAGTTTATTGCCAAGTGTATAAAACTTATGATACTAATAGTGATGCCATACAAGGAGAGAAAAACAATCTAACACTTACAATACAACAAAATTACAGTAGGGGCATTGGAGAAGGCTAGCCCAGGTTTGATTACAAAAGTAGAAAGTTATACCTGGATTAAAGAGAGAGAGAGAGAGAGAGAATTGGGAAAGATGGGGGGGAAATCTCACCACTCCTTGCAGCTCAGAAGTTCCCAGGAGACAGGCTGTTCAGTTTAGGGTCAGAAACACTTGAGGGAGAGGCAAAACCCACAACAGGATCAGTCAGGAAAGCATTTGGGTCCAGGCATCAGAAGAGGAGAGCAAGAGAGAGATTTGAACTTGGATAGGGGTATTTTGTAGAACCAGGTTTGTTTGTGGGTAAACAACGTCTCAATGAAGTACCCCAGGGTGATTTTCTTTATGCTGGACAATAGGAGCTGATCACTCCCAGCTATGGTCAATGTTCCTTGGGGGAGCTCACAATGCAGCCAGGCAGATTCAGTGTTTTGCATATCAATACTAGAATGGTCTGATAACTGCAGAGCTGGACGGGTGTAGGTGTGAGTTCATTTACATCAAGAGCAGAGATCTCCCATAATGCAGTGTGTCCCTGCCTTGCCAATCCCAGAATTCAGTGCGATTCCTGCTTTGGAGCTTGGTTCTCCATTTTTCATGCTAATTCTTGTTCCATCTTCGATGTAAATGAGGCTCCAGTTCTCCATTCAATGTGTTAATTGAGATGCCTCTTTTTACATCTTCTATGTAGATGAGGCATGGGGAGTTGTCTTAATCCTATCACCCTTGTTGAGAGGGTTTTAGGTGTGTCTCCCACAGCCTTTTCATAGCTTTTGTTTCTGGTTCAAGCAGAGGCTGGGGGGGATTCAGGTGAGCCAGAGAGAGAATAGGGGTTTTTCACCCTGGTTCCCCAAGAACACAGAGCTGCCAGGTAACAGAGGCATGTGGGAAACCAAGGAATGAACAGCCAGGTTTCATGTCAGTTTAATCCTTGGTAGCTGAGTGGAATCTGAAACCACTAGTTTCTGGGTTCAGTATTGTGGCTGATGCTGACTGATGCCATGTGTCTCTCTAAGGTAGAGTGAAGTGCTGCTTAAAAGAGAGGGTGCGACACACATAATGAAGTGAAGCAACAGAGGATTGCACCTTATATCTGTTTTTCTTGCCTTAAATTCATTTTGCTGCTGTCCTTGGGACATACAGTTTTATTGTTCTATTCAGAAGTCCATTCCTGTAAATGAACACTTTGTTTTGATTTGAGAGCACCTAGAGCTATCAGTTAGATGCTTTGAATTTAATCTCCCCTTTTATATTCTTGCCATTTTAAAGCCACATAAAATATATGCTACTGGCATTGAATGGGGAACTTAAATGTCTTGAGGGATAATTTGCTGCATTTCTATGCAGATAAATTCTGTACAAATGCAAAGATAATCAGTGCTGATTTGCAGAATGTATAAAATATAAAATCACGTTGTTAATCATACCCTGGAACTGCACTTTTTGCATTTTACTTAAAATTTGGGGAAAAAAAATCCTCCTGTCAGCAAAGTAAGTGATCCATCGAGTGTGTCGGACTTTGCTATTCAGCACATTCAGCATGCTTTCCAGAGCAGCTGTTTAAGGGTTTAAAGGAACTCCTAAATCATCAGGCCTAAACTTTCAGAAATGACCAGTTGTTTAACATACCTCATTTACTGTGTATCTAGTTTTTGGGACACCTGATTTTCATCGGATGCTTTCCTTTGGTGTTCAACTATGGTGTACAAACCTTTGGTGTCTTCAACTGAGGTACCCCAAACCACTAGTCCAGGGGTCGGCAACCTACAGCGGCTGAAGAGCCACATGCGGCTCCGGAGCTGCGGGTTGCCGACCCCTGCACTAGTCACTATTGAAAATTTAGTTCTTCATTGCCTGTGTGATTTGTGTCTTAAACTTCTTACCATCATGATTTACGTGCGCAGTAAGTTTTTTATACTGTGCCCAAGATGTCGAATATATACTAAAGTCCATCAGTGGACATGTTAATATATTTCCTGGTAGAGTTACCATACTCAGCCAGGAACCCAAGGATCTGAGAGGGCAGAGCTACTGAACTGCTTTCTCTACTGATGGGTTTTGACTGTGTATACCACAGTTTTAGCTTGAGCTGAGCAAATAATTAATTTTTTTTGGTTCAGTGACTCAACAGAAAAATGAAGAAGTGCAGTTTGTTTTGAGCTGAAATTGAATTTGTTTGAGCTTTCTTGACAAAACAAAATGAAAAAACTGTTCAGGTGAAATGTTTTGCAATTTCCCAGAACTTTTTTTAGTTTTTTGGATGCAGCTGTTCACTGAATTTGACTGAATTTGCAAATAGTTTTAGTGCTCCAAAAATGCATTTTTGGGGTAACTTTACTATTTGCTGAAAACATTTTGCTCAGCACTGACTTCAACATACAGCTCTGTACAAGAAGTGAGGGGTACTGGTAACTAACAAGTCTGTGCCACGAGGAACATAGGTACAGTTCATGTAGCAACTGAGCAAGAAAACAAAGGGCAAATGGAGTAAAAGAAAAAACAATTCTGCATCCTCCACTTTGTCTTTCCTTTACAACAGGCAACACAAGCAGAAATGAAATGGGTAAAATCAAGTGATTTAGACGTCCTTTCCATTGCCCTGATTTAATTTCCTGTCCTCCTCAGGCAGAATCTGCTGATGAGATACAGGTGGATAGATAGTGTCGGGACGGATCAGATATCACCTTCCCTGATTTGCCTAACTAACCCATTTTTTTTCTTGCCTTTCATCCATTATGTCTATTTGGGAACACAGAATAACTTTGTGGTATGTCTACGATGAGACTAAATGCCATGCAAGAGGACTTAAATTTTGTCAATAATGTTGGGTTGTTAGTAGAAAAACAAAAATGGGCTGTTGGGTCGGCTCTGAGACAGAGGTTGGCCCCTAGTGCCCTTACAATGTTGTCTTAAATTTTAGTTGAATGTTAATACAGAATTAGTTGCAATTTGTATTAGAGTAGCACCACAGTGTGCAAAGCACTGTCCACACACCCAGGAGGACCAAAGTTCCTACTCTAAAGAGCTCAGAAGTTTACTAGAAACTGAACATAGAGCAGCACAGTGCTGTGAGCTTTCTCCTTGCCATTTCCCAGCACTTTATCTCAACTCCACTCTGGGCAGGGGGAGGGGTGTGGTCAACCTTCCAGGTACAAGGTTAGGTCATTCCTTGTCGTCTCTGCTCAGGCTGCCAACTGGGCGACCATGCCTTTTGGGAAATGGCCTTGGGATGTGTACACCAAAAACACCAGCTCACTGCCCCTTCTCTACTGAATAGCTGAGAGAGCCTTCCATCCAACCTTCCCTTCCTTGAACATGCCCAATATCTCACACCAAGAGTTCTATGACTACACAATCAGTGGCTACAAATTACTATTAAAATCTCACTGCACATTAACCTGAGACCTGTTGGCAGCATTGTGTAGCAGGGAGAGACTGCTTGGTGCAGAGTTAATCCAGCTTTGCAGGGCAGACCCTGATGGGAGCATTGTGGGGCACTGGGCAATTATTACATGTCTACAGATAAGTACGTACATGCACTAAAATAAGTCTCCTTCAAGCAGGAATACCGTGAAGTTCCGAGGGCCAGCAATCTCAGTGAGTGCAGCCAAGGGAAAGTTCTGTGCCCTGAGCACCAGTTTTCAAATGTCTAGGTCACATACTCAAATCCTGACTGGATTGGGTCAATCTTGCTGAGAGAAGCTGCAATTTTCACTGTTTGCCTGGGTAGCATCTTTTCGCACAAGAATTAACAAACGGAAATTCTGCCTGTTCATAAAGGTTCCCATGTCTTTCTCCCTGGACATAGGGAATTGCTCTGTTATCTGCCCTAAACTGCCCCCTTTTTTCCCATCATGATACCCTGGCCACCAATCTCCATCCCAACATTTCTGAATGTACTGTGCAGAGTTCAGTTCTTAGGACCTTTGCACATTGATGACCACAGAAGTTCAGTCCCCTCCTCGAGGTATTCAGTACCTAGCAGGACTGGGCCTATAGTTTGTGAGGCATTTTGAGGAGGAAAGGTGCCATATAAATATGAAATTTACAGCAGCGTCTACAGGCCTCTTAACTGAAATCAAGACCCACTGTGCTAGGTGCTGTATAAACTCCTATTATGAGAAAATCCCTGCTCTGGAGAGCTTGCAGCCTAAATAGACAAGATGAGTGAAGAGTAGGAGAGGAAACAGAGGCACAAAGAGAGGAAGTGATTTGCCCAAGGTCACCCAGCAGGTCACAGAGAGTCCAATACAATGCTTTATCCACTGGGCCATGCTGCCTCATAAAGGATAATGCCAGCCAGCCCTTTGCTCAGGCTGGAGGGTATTTTGCTTTGCATTGTGAATTTCATTGTTCTTGGGAGGTGAAGACAAAGGCTGAACCCCCTTCATCAATTATTTATTAATAAAACCGCTGCACAGGAGCAGCCGGGGCGTTTTCATCTTGGTTGTCTGACTCACCAGGAGGTCAAGTGCATGAACTGTGGTTACAGTGAGAGGATGGATCATCTTAGATTTGAACTGAAAACCCTTCTGATGCTGTCTGACCTTTACTCCACCATTGTAGACCTCATGGCTTCCTTAACCAATTCCTTCAGCTTTCGCTTTGCAATTCCTACATTGGGATTCTGTATCTCAGCTTTAACTAATTACCCCTGCTTATTTTCCTTCTTTTGTTTTGAAAGAACACACACTTAATTTCATTAAACTGCCATCCACTTTCCCTCATTGGCCTGCAAAAAATAACAGATGCAAAGGCGCATCTTCATCACTTTGTTCAGATGCTCTTTGATATATTACTGGCATTTATATTTCATGTAGATGAAACAGTCTACAAATGTATCATAATAAGCTTTAAGTAGGGTTGAAGACAGACTGGAGATTCGAACGGCAGTTATTAGCAGATGGTGATTCATTAGAAAAAGAGTTAGAGCACAATGTTTGCCAAGGAAGGAATTGCAAGAGTTCACAGGAGAGAAATCTAGACAGTGGGAGGAGATTGTGTAATAGCACTAGGATATATTATAGCTCCATATGGACTGCTGTAGTTCAGATTCTGACAGCCTTTCCATTGCATACCTCAATGCTGAGTGATTTATTACAAGCTTATAATTGTTCTGTGCTGCAACTTCATAAACATGTTCACAGTTTAGCAGCACCCTTAACAGCAACAACAAAGAAGAACAAAATAAACCCTGGCTGATTCTCCCTTTGTAGTGTTAAAATAATGAAATTTTGCTGATGCATTATTTCGGCGCTTCTGTGGGTATAACTCTCAACCAACTTCATACTGTAAAGTTACGCTGTAATGGCCAATAGATTGCACAATAGAGCGTGTACTTGGCCCATTTAGTATCTTTTAAATGGTGATAGTCTTGGCAGTTTTTTTTTATTACACCTGTTTTTAAAAAGGCCTTTTAATATGTTTTTTGGAGCAGGACTCTGTATTTTTAATGCCTTCCATGGTGAAAAGTTCCAGAGGGGTTCCCTTAGTCCAGATTTTCACACTGTGGTTTCAAGGGAGTTGTTACAATCTGTTAGGTAGAACTCTACATCTGCATAATGTTAAAAACATGATTATGGGACTTTCCTTTATTTACCCCTTTAAAAAGACTAAATCCTGTCTCTTATGCCAAGCCCAAGGAATCAAGTCTGGAACAGTGGGGTGGAGTTATGCAGAGGCAGAGGGGAAGGAATCTTTTTATTCCTAGACTTTGTGCAACTGCTATCACGGTGACCAGGGGATCCTCTTTCTCAGCCTGGCTCATCTCTGCTCTACATTCTGAGCATGGCTGCCCAAAGCATCCTGCAGATATTTGCTTTGCACATGTGGTCCCTCCAACTTCTGCAGCCATCCATGCAGCAGAAGTGTGCTGGTTCTGCGGTCTTTGTGGTTCACATCGGGCCTAGGAGAAGGAGAGAGGATTTGCCTGTGGTGTATGTGGAGGTGAGAAGGGCAGCTCTGGATACTAGGCTGTAAAATATTCCAAAATTACATAATAGGAATGGAATGTTGGCAAGAGATTCACTTTGTGTAGCTAATTAATAGATACTAACTGCTAACCAAGGCCATATTTGAACCAGTGAGTAGAATCTTCCAAGACTGTCAGTCCCCTTGATCTTGTGATATATATAGAGGCACTAGTGATATCAAGAGTGGATTCCAAATTTAAAGCAAAATTTTGCAAACAGATCCAGGTTGATATTTGACCTATATATACAGAAAATGCTGCAACAGAAGAATAAATATTGACAATGGGATGCTTTAGCAAAACAGCAACAAGACAACGTACCTATCAAACATCTGTTCCTTTAATTTAACCCAATATAGTCAGACAGAACAAAATCACAGGTATCAACTCAGATGCACCTGATATTCATATAAATGATAGTTGGCTGCCTCATTCTCCACAGCATTAATCAAGCTTATTTGGGATTTTCTTTGAACAGTGAATCTGAATTAATGTGTGTTATGTAATTGGTTCACATTGTTGCCATTACACTCATGCTGTTTTGCTAAGTAGCTTTTCTTGGCACTTGCATCATGTTGGTTTTTCCAGTTGGTGCTTCCCACTTGAAAATTCATTTTCCCACCTGAATTGTGAATTGTTCACTAGTCATTAAGAGTCAATGAGGAGAGGTCCCCTTGTAAGAAGGCTGCACATGGAAAATATCAATGTATAGTGTCTTATTCACTACTTGCGCTCTCCAGGCTAGCATATTTATTGCTAAATACATCTTCCAAGTGATTAATTCTGCGTGGACGTCTTTTGCAGAAAACCTTAAAACAGAGAGATCCTGTCTTCTCTGTATGGGAAACTACAGATACATGTTCCCTTGGTCAAAGTGTTCCCTACCTCACTGTTAAGCACTGTCCTATGTCAGCTATTGAACTGACTGTCTCTCCCAATGTTGTGTGCAGTGATGATGTAGCTGTATTGGTCCAGGGATATCAGAGACACAAGTTGGGTGAAATAGTATCTTTTACTGGAACAACTTCTGTTGGTGAGAGAGACAAGCTGACTCTCCCATACCACCCACCCTGGGAGTGATTCTGTTTCAGTGCTTCTGTGTGTAGACAGAAGAGTTGGACAAAAAGTTTGTTCAAAAACTTGCTGATATGCTCAACTCATATAAGCTACTTCCCTGGGCTCCTGGGGGGAAATAGGGCCTCTTGAATTAACCAGTTGGGAAACACGGAGGCTGCCTTCCAGAGACCCATTCTTAGAGTGATTGAACCACAGGGGTGCACTCGGGAGAGAGCTGTGACATAATTACTGGAACATTATCAGCCTTTTTCCATGGCTTGGAGTTTTTCCATTATCATGCACATTCCTTGAGAGATGCATTATAAATTATAAAGCTGGAAAGGACCATTCTGATCATCTAGTCTGTCCTTCTGTGTTTCACAGGCCACAGGACTTCCCTGAGAACAAGGAAAAGGAATTCCTTCATTGTTCTATCAGCTGTATATAAATTCCCAGTGGGGCTTGCTGCCACTCATCCACTTTTCTGTTTCAAAGCCCTACTGTCTTAGGGAAATGTAACAAGCCATATGAGACTCATCTCCTTCCCAAATGCTAATCATATAGACAGCAATGCAAACAATACCTGTTCATGTGAACTTGAAATGTTGAAGGTTGTCCTGTGTGTGCACAATAGGCAATGATAAACTGAGAGAAAATTCCATCTATGGGTATAGCGGCACTGCAGTGTAAGCCCAGGGTTTGAACCCAGGCTCAAGCCTTAACTCCATTTCTATCTACACACAAATCATACTAACTTAGGTTCCCAGTCCCATATGGAGGTGGTGGGGCCAAGCCAGAGTCAAAAGCCCTCAAACCCTTTTGCTTTGCAGTGCAAACGCAGCCTGACTAGACTCCTGCTCTGAGTCTGCCAAAAATGTCCCATGCTCCCATGGGCCCTCTTTCTTTCTTTGTCCTCTGGACAGTCAAGTTCATGCACAGTCAAGTTTTCCCATGCTGCACCATGAACAAAGGGCTAGAGCAGCTACATTTAGGGAGGATGCTAGGAAGCCTGTGATATGGGTGGTTGAACTTGGGCCTGCATAATATAATGTAGATATTGGAGCCCAAGGCTGGGACCCAGGATGCAACAATTCCTAACCTGGGGTTACAAAACAGTGTAGACATTCAAGCCCTGGGTTAACAAATTGAGGATTTGCTAACTTGGGTTCTACTGACCCTGGGTTTACATTGCAGTGTGGACATACACTAAAAGTCCACCCCATGGAATTTTGCAGGTGCTGTCAATGACCAAATGAACAGAAGCTTAGTGTGTGTGCTGTAACTGAGGCAGGAATTGTTGGTGAGGGCTGCATCTTGTCTAAAAGCAACTTTATTGTCTTCAGTAGGTTCTCCTCAAATTCGTAAACTGGAAGCATTTCACATAACTTCATGATTATCCTCATAAACAATAATCTGTCACTCATTAAAAGATTCTTTTTAATTCCGAGGTGCAGCATGACATAAGTCTAGGGAAGTTGTAAGGGTTATGAATAGATTTTGGAATTGAAGAATTTCAGTGCATCTCTTTGAACTATTTATTCCCCCATCCAACCTGATGGATTTTCGTGAATGTAAAAAATCAGCGTCTTAAGCGATGTTCACCATGTGTTGTCCCAGTATCGTGCGGCTGGAGAGGGTGCCATGGGTGGGAGTAATAAATGTGGGGAAGGGGGCTGGCAGCCGTGCTGGGCTTGGCTCCTCATTGTTAAGGGAGAGCTGCCTAGCTGCGGCTTCCCCCCATTGCATGTGTAGAGATGTAGCTGAGCAGCTCTCACTCATGAGGAGCTGAGCCGAGCCAAGCCCAGCTGCGGCTCCGCCCTGTCCTGCACTGGGCTCCATTCCTCCCGGCAATCAAGGGCTGCCCCGCTGCTTTCGCTCATTGGGAGCTGAGCCCAACTGCGACCCCCTTCCCACCCCAGTTTAAACGGTAATCAACTGGTTAAAATGTTTAAACAGCTGATTAACATTTAGGCTCTTTACATCCCTAGTCGGTTTAGGGGAAAAATAAAACCTATTTTGCTTTGGCACAAGAGTTAGATTGAAACTAGAATCACTAGGTGAAGAGGCATATCGCAGAGGAGGCCACATGCCAGGCTGCCATCCTCAGAGCATAGGTGGGAGGGATGCTCAGCATAACCACTTTCAGCTCT
The DNA here is from genome assembly GCA_007922155.1 of Mesoclemmys tuberculata. Lineage (NCBI taxonomy): Eukaryota > Metazoa > Chordata > Testudines > Chelidae > Mesoclemmys > Mesoclemmys tuberculata. Next base: position 5,269,133 of record ML675615.1, on the reverse strand, counting down.
GGGAATGTCTGTGGTGCACAAGCAGGAGGGCTTAGGTTCAAATTTGGGCAAACAGTGGAATCAGAATCCAAACTTCTCTGGTTTTGCCTGCTCCCTATGCAAAGAAAGCTGTCCATGGATTTGACACCAAGTGGGACACTTATAAACCAAGCTTCTTTTTTGAAAACCATTTCCCACCAGATCTGTGAGAAACTCGGTGCACTAGCTTTTGGGGCACTTGTGCTACCCAAGCTGTGAGCATGCATGAACCCCAAATCTGAAAGTGCAATCATTCAAAACACATGAAACAATTGAGTTTATACCAAAACCTGAAATCAGGCACGTTTCAACTTGTATTTGCTTCCTTTATGAAGTTTCTTCCTTCTTTCTCTGCTATGTAATTTGCTGTTTTCCTGCTCTCCCTCCTGTTGTGTTTCTGCTCCTATCATGGAATGATTTACCTTGCAGCATGAGTATTCGTTAATACTGAAAAGACAGCGATATACTTAAAGTCAAAAATATCCTTGATAGAGAATTTGTCCTGTTTAGTTTTCACTAGTATCTGACTGACTTATTCTTACATAACTGCCTCCCAGGAGCTAAAGATGAGACTGTGTCTAAGCTAAATTTCTCCTTCCTAACCCTTCATTGTATAGTTCCCCGTGTTGCTTTGTTCTGCAATGATTACCTCTGTCTGTGGTTATCCTCTTTATGGCCTCTCCTCACCAATCCTGTCATCTCATTCTTAGCCTTAACAGTTTTTTGAACATGCAAAACAGATTGTTTCATGCTCATTTACAGGATGAATTTCATTGCTCTGACAGTCTTCCAGAGCCATTTGGCAGGCTCCACTGTATGATGTAAAACATACTTACTTGTACTGACTTTGGCTAATTCCTAATACCAGCATGACTACATGAGAGCATTCTTGTTGTGGATATTGCCTTCTCGGTAGTGGCGGTGCTGGGTGTTCCAGCAACTCTTTTTAGGCGGCAGTGACTTTTAGATTGTGCAGGATTCTGTATAGACCCTTATTCACACTGCCATATCCTGCATAATCCATCTGTGGGTGGGAGAGTGTGGCAGCTAAACAGGACCAGGGGTACTTGTTGTTAGGGGGATACCGGAAGGATTTTAGCAACCAGGGTGTGTGCATGAGGACTCTTCTGCCTCCCTTATTGAGCACACAAGATTTCATCTGGGGAGGCAGGTAGTTTTTGGAAACTGAGAGGTATGTTAGTCCCTGCTTTGCAGCTTCCAAGATGCATGGGAAGGGTAGAAAGCTGTCTGTCCGTTTTTTGGTGAGGGAGTGCATGTGGACAGGTGCTAGTGTTTCTGGACCAACAAAAATCTAATCCCTTGATTCAAAGGCAATGGGCAATTGTGAATTCTTGAATCAGTAGGTTTAGTTGTGCAAGCTCAGTGGCAAGAACGCACTGAGTTTGAGATTTATCCTTTGTCGGTTCTGTTTGGTTTTAGTAACTTCTACCTATTGGTGTTTTGCCACATGTTGAAATATAACTCGCCCTGTGACACTTGTTGGGTTATAATTATTTTTTCTTTGCATTACAGGAATATTAAGAGATGCCAGGAGGGATTATGCCTCCATTATGTCAAATGGTATGCAGACATATGACAGTCCTTTCCCTGAAGCACTGACAATTTATGGGAGGGGAAACAGGCACAGACAGGTGAAGTGACACACAGCCAATCAGTGGGAAGAGAATCCAGGTCTCTGAGGAATTTAAACAGCAGCTATTAAAGTTAGACATTTTAAAATCAGCACATCCAGATAACTTCCATCTGTGAGTTTTAAAAGAGCTGGCTGAAGTGCTCCCTAGAGCAGTGGTTCCCAAACTTTTCTCTGCCATGGCACACCTTGATACCTTTTAATTATTTTGAGGCACACCACCATATAGTTTCCAAATGAACTCATGGATATTCATGAGCCAACTCAATTCTTCAAGGAGTTTTTCAAGAAATTCCGTGGCACACCTGCGCAGGCCTGACAGCACACCAGTGTGGGAAACACTGCCCTCGACCGTTAATGCTGGTTTTCAATAACTCTTGGAACACCTGGGAAGTTCCTGGGGATTGTCAAAAAAGTATATGTTGTGCCACTGTTTAAAAAGGTTAAACATGATGACCAGGGTAATGATAGGCCTGTCACCTGGGCAGAATAATGGAATTGTGGATATAGGACTTGGTTAATAAAGAACGAAAGGTGGGTAATATAATTAAAGCCAGTCAACAGGTTTTATGGAAAATAGGTCATATCAAACTAACTTGATTTGTTATGAGATTACAAGTTTGGTTGATGACGGTAATACAGAATTGATGTTTCAAAGTGGGGTAGATAGGGAGCTAACTGTCCATGTAGACAGCCTCTTTGGCTTCTGTAAGGCATTTGACTTGGTACAGCACAACATTTTGGTTTTTTAAAAAATTAAGTGACACAGAATTAACGGAACACATTAAACATTAAAAATTGGCTAAGTGACAGATCTCAATATAATTGTAAACGGGGAATTCTCATCCAGAGGCGCTCTCTCTAATGGGCTCGCATAGGGATTATTTCTAGGCCTTATTCTATTTAATGTTTTTATAAGTGACCTGGAAGAAAACATAAAATCATCATTACTAAAGTTTTGTAGATGAAACAAAGATCGTGGGAATGGTAAATAATGAAGTGGATAGATCAGTGATAGAGTGAGACCTGGATTCCTTAGTAAGATGAACACAAGCAAACTAAGTATTTTAATATGGCCAAATGTAATGTTACCTACAAGGTGGGGTCTCTGCAAAAGTTTTGGGACTCATGGTGGATGATCAGCTGAATGTGAGTTCCCAATGAGATATTGGGGACAAAAGGGTTAATATGATCTTTGAATGTATAATCAGGAATATCATGCAGGAGTAGGGAGGTTTATTATTTCTGTATTTGGCACTGGTGTGACTGTTGCCAGGTCTGGTACCCACAATTCAAGAACGATGCTGATAAATTGGGAAGAATTCAAAGAAGAGACCCAAGAATGATTCCAAAACTGGAAAACATGCCATAGACTCAGGGACCTCTTTCTCTTCAGTTAACAGAGAGAAGGCTAAGAGTGACTTGATCACGGTCTGTAAGTACCTTTATGGGGAACAAATATTTGATAATGGGCTCTTCAGTCCAGTGGACAAAAGTAAAACAAGATCCAATTGTTGGAAGATGAAGCTAGACAAATTCAGGCTATTCAGAAATAAAGCACACATTTTTTAATAATTAGGAGGTCAGACTAGATGATCACACTGGGCCCTTCTGGCCTTGTAATTTATGAATTTCTTAGGGAAGGATTCTGCAGAGTCTATGCAATGTAGCTCTGAATTTATTAACGTTATTGTGGGCTTGGCAATAATAAGCCACTAGTGTAAGAGACCGAATGGTCCTTGTGCTGTTGCGGGAGGAGGCATAGGGACAACTGTTTTGATTCACTGGAGAGTAAAAAGTTAGTGTGTTATAGCTGTGCAGAGGATGGAAAATGCTTACTGAAGCCATACCATAACTAGATAAACTGTCGATATGTTATGGCATTTGCAGTTCTCACTGCAAGATGATGGAACAATTATTATGAAAAGAAAATGAACATCCAGATTTTCTTATTAAATATGAGCTTTGAAAAATAACCCATATAGTTAACTTTTGCCAGAATTATTTTAAAATAAGAAGAGACGTCTATGATGCCATATACTAATTGTTTTTCTATGGCAGAATGTTGGGTTTCTGTGCTTTAAATCTGATCTAAAATGCACCTTAAAAATTACCCTAAAAAGCAAAAGCCCATTTTGAAAATGGATGAGAGGCTGAAATTGGAGGAAGCCCATCTCTAGTACATGTCAGTAATTTTATAGTGGGTAGGGATGGATGAGTAAACTGGTTCAGATGAAATTAGAACCAAGCCAAACATCCACTCTAAACTCTAGAGGAACTGAAAGGAAAAGGTTCCACAAAGTTGGGTTAACTGTGTGCATATATACATATGGATTCTATGTATGTTTTCTTGCATCTTTCTACTTTTTAATTTCAGTCAGAGCACCTCTTTTGAGTCCTTGCTCTGTGTGTGTACGTGGGCATGGTGCTGGAAGAGAGAATTTTTCTAATGTGACAGTTCTTTAAGTCATTTACCTAAAACAGATTGCAGAAGCATAATTGTGATCATGAAATGAATATCTCCAAATGCCTGGCCAGAACTGGAAAGTACAACTAAGTGATCTCTCAGTCTCAACAGTTGTTCAGTGATTCAGGGTGAAAAATAGAGCCCAACTCCTCTGGCTTCTGAGCTGAACATATTAAGCTTCTCACATGTATTCTCTACTTCACAAATGTTTTGGTTCATGTGAATTTAATGGTGGTGAGGGCAACATCTGGGAAATGAATTCATCTAGGTACAGAGAAAGTACAGGCTGGCAGATGCAATGCCAGGATCTCCCGCATCCCCCTGACCTGGAGGGACTATCCCATTAAGAATAAGAAACTAGTCCATTCTTCATGCATATTTAATCTTCACTTCCCCTCCTGAGGATGCTGGCTAGGGTGCTAATTGCAAAGATGTCTTTTGTGAACACTTGTTCACAGGGGCTTGAACTAAAATGCCTCATGGTGCCTATATATGAATGGTGCCTATATATAAATCAAGAACTGATGGTACATACTCATCATATTCAGCTGACCGGGTTTTAAACCAGTGGCCTAGTGATTAAAGGCTTGTCTGTAGTCTCTGATTGCTTCCTGCCAGTGTACTCTTGTCACTGATCCACCGAGAACTTCTGGAAAGAAATTTAACAGGCTATAATGAGTGGAGATTTTTTTTATTGTTTCAGTATGCGCCTTGTCTTTTGTACAGAAAACAGAGGGGAACATTATATTTCAGTGCGAGGGGGGTTATTTTTTCCCTTTAGTGCTTGATGGATTTAAAATCTGCAGCCTAGCTCTGATTATTTTCTTGTGGTGCTGACACATCTGTTCACAGAATAGGTGATGGAAGGGCCTGTGCAATCCATGTCACCAAATACAATACAGATGGAGTACTTCAGATTCCCAGTGCATGCTGTAGTGAATTGGAAACTGAGTTGAGAACAACAGGCTGTCCTCTGAAAATGACCATCAGTGTAGCCGTCAGAGCAGCCTCAAAAGCCTGTACTTAATTTTGAGACCTTTCTTTGTTGAGGCTAATGTGTCTGTGCAAGGCTCGTGCTCGCTCTCTCTCTCTCTCTCTCTCCTTGTCTCTTAAGCTCACATGAATTCACTGCACTCCTTCTCTACAATATCATGGTCACATGACTTGCTGATTGTTTTAAGTACATAATCTTTACATATTTTTGTCCTCGCTGGTTTGACTTTTTAGTGTTATATGTCAGATACAAGTGGAAAGACAGCATTTTAAAAGGCAGACCTTTCATCTACTTCAAAACTAAACCAAAGCAGAGACATAATTGGAAAAGTTACTCTCTTTACAAAAATTCTACACCTTGAAAAAGTATGTATATATGTTTGTGGAGTGTTCAGAATCTTATAAAGTAAATGCTAACGTCTTAATTTTCAGAAAGGTGACAGTTGAGGATCATGCACTTTTCCGCACATATCTTTGTGTACTTTCCCTGTGCAACCAGCCCTTCTTCACACACCGATAAAGTGTGCCACCACATGTGTATGTTGTTCCAGGCAGTAATTGTGTATGTAAAGTTGCCACAGAAAGATACATGTGAATGTCTGGCCTCGACTTTCTGAAAATCAAACCCCAAACATGCAACGTGCTCTTTGTCAGCAAACTTGAATGCTGAATTTCTAACCTAGTTTCTGTAAAACAAAAACCATTCAAAACTCTCAAGAAATTGATGCATGAAAAAAAAACAACCCAGTTCTCATGCAAAAACGTTCTCATGCAATCCCTGGAAGCCCATACACCTGTTTTCTTTTATGTCTAACTCAGGGTAATCCATGGTATGTAAACTCAGACAATGTCTCTCTTCTCAGAGTCTAGAACAGTGACATGGGTCATTTTAAGAATTATGAAGTACAGACTGACTGTACTGGGGAAATGAACGTAGGTTGTTCTGTTGTGGAACGTTATATGTTTGTTTTATATTGTGAAGCAGAAAGTACAGAAACATATTGACTGACTTTCACCATGATGATAATCAAAACTCCACCAGTCAACATAAGGGAAGGCCAGAGGAAATAGGAGAGAAGCTCCTTTGGAGGATACAGCCTTTGTAAAATGACACTTTTGTCTCTTCTTTCTGGGTCGTAATAACAGGGGAAAGTCTGACGCCTTCTGAAAATTTCTGCAACAATATCTATTAGCATTTTAACTTCTTTGTAGTTCTCCAAGTTTCGTGGAATATAGGAGCACTAAAATGAGAAATCAAGATACTAGTTAGAACAATTGTTCTACGGCAGGATGTGCAGTGACGCAAGATTTTTCTTAAAACATTACTTACTAGTTTAGATAAAAGGAGATGTACAGATCTGAAAGTATCTCTTAACATTGTCTTGCTGTTACCTTTTGCTTCCCCCACCTATTTGTTTTTTGCACCTTGTTGCAAAGTTAGCCACTAATCCTACAAAGGATTATGCACATGTGTAACTTTATGCATGTGAAAAGTGATTTGGGGTTGGGAAAGAATTTCTCCCAAGGTCAGATTGGTAGGGATCTTTTTTACTTTATTCTGAAGCACGGGATGTGGGTTGCCTACTAGAATCATCGTGGCATATCTCACCTAATAAATGTCCTACCATTGCAGGGATGTCAGACATTGGGGACACCTCGGTCCATTCTATTGTCTGCCTGTGGCACAAACAGCAGTTCAGTCTCCTGAGGACTGAAATGCGTTCATCTGTCTAACGTCAGTGGGCTCAATATTAGGGTTATCTGAGTGAAACTCAATGGCCTGTGGAGGTCAGACTAGATGATCTAACGATCTGTTCTGGCCTCAAACTCTATGAACCTATGAAAAAGTGTTATTGGAGCCCGTGGGACAGGCTCTTGGAGTTAAGCACGTGCATAATTTTTTACAGACTCAGGGCATTTGATTTTAAACATAGAGACAAGGACTGTACTTTCGGTGTGTGTGCGTGAGTGTGTGCACCCTAGCCCCTGACTGCAGCTTCTGGTGCTACCACAGTACGTGCACATTAGTTGTGCAGAAATTCATAAATGGGCTGGGCCAGACACAGTGGAACAAAGGTATGTCACTGCTGATAGTGCTCTCACGGTCATGATTTAGTCTAACACTGCTGCCACGGAGCACCTCTATTAGGCTGCTGGAATAGGCTAAATTCCAGTTATCGAAGGCATGGCCAGTATTAGAATTACTTCAGCATCAGCTTCTTTCTGTAATTAACAAAAATGATAAACAGGCTGCACTACTGCGCCTGTCACAGACTTGCAGACCATCCCCATACGCTGCTGTTCTAACTGTTGCGTGCAGTGTGAAAGTCAATGTGAAACAACACAAACGACCTACTTATCCATTGGGGGAGAGTGTATTTTTAATTGGTTACACTATGAAATGACTTTGTAGCTCTCTTGTGCAAGAAATAGCTGTAAGTGTAATTATTTTATTTGTATGAATGTAACACCTCAGGGTTGTAGCTGTGATTAGTGCCCCTTTATGCTAAGTACTGAATGCACACGCAGTCAGCGAAGGATGGACAGCCGGTCCCTGTACTGCAGAGCTTGCAGTCTAATTAGGTGAGACAGACGAGCTGAGAAGGGAAATGAAGTCTGAGAAGTGAATTTGCTTTCACATTGTAACACAGCACTTCAGTGGCAGAATAAGGAACAGAACCCCATTCTTCTGAGTGTCTATCCATGTTCTTATCCACTGGGCCCACACTGCCTCTCAGAATAAATGTGTTGCTGGATTCTTAAGAAAGCTGTCTGCTGAGAGCCATTCTTCGCCTCTGTAACTGGCTAACTTAATGTGTAAGGGGCGAAAGCAGAGATCAGCTATTCAGTCATACCTTCTCATGGACAGGCAGTGGACTTTCAAATGTAATTGAGAGTTTATTTAAAGAGGCATAAAATCCATTCATTGCTCTTAGAAGACAGCTTAGCAAAAACTGTGCTGCCAGGCTTAATTTATTGAAGAAATTATACTTCCGTTCAGGTTAACAATGTTTATTGCACCATTTCATTAACGCCCATGAAATTGGTTTGGCTTAAATAAAAGCCCTTTACCCAAATCTCAGCTATGTGTTTGGAATGCTGACTGACATTAAATGACTGAAAATGCCATTTATTTCAGAGCATTAAGCCACAGGACATTTTCAGGTAGCCGAGGTACTACTTGTTTCCATTTCTCTCATCTTTTTTCCCCTCTTGAACAGATAGTGTTTGCTTGATCAGTTTAACCTAACCTTGGAGTATTTTAAAATATCAGCTGTAGAAATGCAAAAGCTTTATCCCAAAATTAAAAATCTAAACAAATGTAATGTAAACCAAATGGTATTTTCCCAAGTCAACACGATTGCAAGACTTTGAAAACTGAAAGCAAATCTTGTATATGCAAAAATAAAATTGGCCCATAAAACAAGAACACTCATCTCCCTTCAAATGTATTCCTAGATGTTTCAGAACTGCCCTTTGATAGAGCAAGACTGGAAGAGGAATTCTGAGTTCCAGAAGACAGGCTGAAATTTACTCCTGTGCAGAGATTCACTTTAAAGTCTATGTACCGTTAAAGTTCCATGGAAGTCTCATAATAAGGCTTAACTGGGACTTCACTGGTGCATAAGACTTGCTCTGGCCTCCTACGTAAGGATAAGTAGCACCCACAATGCTGAATATTGGACCCTAAGAGTTAACCACTGTCCTTTAACTTCCTCTCACAGACTGCCTGAGAGAAAGGAGAGTATTCAGTGCAATGGCCCTGAATGTCTGAGATTCCCTATACTTGGAGTTTCACAGAGGACAGTGAGAGGTTTTTCCCCAAAGCTGAAGGTTTTCTATGTTCACTTAATTTTTAATCTGGAAGTCTTAACGCCACCTCAGATGTGGGGAAATCATTTTAATACAAAAGTGAAAAGGGTCCCATTTTCAAAGGAGCTTTTGACAAAGCCTCTGCATCTAAGCAGGTTTTTCTTCTTGCTGTCACTTGCATGCAGAGCCCCTCTAATTGTGCCTGCGAGCAGCGATTCTGTTCAATGAGATACCATAGGTAACTTTTCAAAAACACTGATCTTAGAATTGCCATATGTTTGAACTATATAGGAACATAGACCTTGTCTTTACAAAGCTTGCAATAGCCTTGGAAGATTAATGTGCAGCATTTCCAAATGCTCAGAACTATCTGCATGTTTAAATCCCGTCATGCTTTATGCTGTTTAAGATCTATATTCTCCAGTCTTGAAGTGGACTTTGAAGTGGTGATTGACCTAAGTTGCCAAATTCAGATATGGAATTTCCTGAAGTTTTGGAAGGGTCAAAGGCAACTGGCATTTTGGTTTGGCTTTTATTTTGATGACTGTGCCAAATAAATAAAAATCTCCTAAACTAATCCTTAATGTTTTTCTTATATACACACACTATATTAATTCTATGCTTTGAACATTCAAAACCCACTCTACTCCTAACATTCTAATTTATGTTTCTCACTCAAAAGCAAGTTAAAGACAGCAAAATGGACTCAGACATCTATATAGAAGTCCTACACTTACCCCGCACCTCAATTATCCCATTTTGCAATGGAGGAAATGTCTATCTTTCCATGAGACTAGCAGCTAATTCACATACTGTACAGTAAGACACAAGCATTCACACAAACACATTTTGCTTATTTTTTTTTTTTTTGCTTATTGCCATCTCATTCTTGGACAGGATTATTTATTCCCTCTTAAAGCTAACTTGCTGAGTGAGACCATCAATTTTCACTTCATATGCCAGAAATGTCCCAGTGAGTGTTCAGGAACTCACTGCAGCATGATATTGTGCTGCTTTTGTGGCTGAAAACATTTCCCCCTGCTCCCACTGAAAATGGTGAAATTCTGGAGCTTTGGTTTAGCTTACTATAAAGATGGAGGCAAATGGCAGAATTCAAGTTTATATTCTGGTTTGACTTTTGAACATCCTAAAGTTCAAGGATGCTTGGATCTCAATATTCTGGTTTGCACATGTCCCGGGAGAGCTGAAAGCTTCTTTTTTGGGGGAAAAAAAGGAGCCACTAAAATCTTCCCCTGTTTTGGAACCAAATTCAACCCAAATCATCTTGTTCTGAAATGGTTGCTTCACTTCAATTTGCAGGCTGGGGAACCAGAACTTGCCATGATAACATTTTTATTAAAGATAATGTTTCAAAAATAGCAGGTACAGAGTCTAAACGAAAGAGCATTGAACATCCAGGCAGAAGGGCACAGTTGATTCCAAACAGAAGCACAAGTGGAGTTGTTGGAACATGTCCTCATGCCATTTCCTTTACAGACTGCCATCCCAAGTGTGACGTGCCAAGTCATTGAAAACTTTGGACACTCTCTTGAAATGAAGCTGATCTTGCAGTTTTTGCGGTTCCTGTAGCCCTTACTGGAATGGAGCGCCACCATAATACACAGTGCAACCTTTCTGCACAGGTTTTGTTTCAGTAACATTCCCATCTAGCCAAGGTATTTCCAAGCTCTGATGTGACAGTGGGAAGAAACAGTTGCAGATTACACCAAGAACAAGCCCAGCTGGTGGATTGGGTGCCCATATTCCTGGTTTGAGTCCCACCTGACGTGCACCAAACCTATTGGTATTTCATGTTTCCAAAGGCTCTGGGACTTCACTTTTCCCCCTTCTATCTCCCCCTTATTTCCTGCACTCCCCAAATGGGAGTGAACTTTGGGGCTTTGTGTTTTTAATCAGGACCATATTTAACCTCAACCTACTCCAGGGTTATTCAACAAACGCTTGAGCAAACTACACATGCTGATCTAATCTCTGAATTGTGCTTCATTTTACAGAGGTTTATGTATATTTTATGTTTATAAATGTTTAATAGTTATTTTTAGTTGATGTAATTGCTTTGCAAATGTTACCTTAAATATGTCTGATACCGTATTTATAATACATGCCAAATATGCACTATGAATTTTTTAATATTTGCCTTGGTCTAAGCATCGCATTGGCTTGAAGAAAGACTAACAAGTCTATGCTCACTTTCAGTTAATTCACTACTATTTTGCTTGGTTATAAAAATAACCCGTAGAATCAATACGAACAGCGATTCTGTTTAATACATTTAAATTCCAGTACCTTGGGATTTCTTTCCTGTGTTTCTTCAGTATGATAGAGCATAACCTCTTGTCCTGAGAAGTTCAAATGAACCAACACCTCTAGACAAGGATACCGGAAAATGTTTTCATCGCGTTCACCATTGTTGAACAAGCACTGCACTTTGTCCTTGATGTTGGTTTTGAGCAGTTTGCATGTAGTTTCTTTGGTCCAAATGCTATAAAACAAATCATACTGCTTTTAAGTGCTTTGTCTACAGCTTCTCCACAGTGTGACTCTCTCCAAGTGCTGTTGACAAATTTTCCACCAGGGTGTTGTTTCATCAGAGTGTGATGGGCTAGTGGCATAGCTGGAGCGTGTATGCGAGGGTTCTGGGCCAAATCCAAACAGACTAGTGGGGTGGGTTGGGGCTAAACGCAGTGCAAGGAAGATATGGATTTGTACTCACCCATGAGCCATGCATCAGGTGGATTTAGAGGTAGATTCTAACTCCCATGCATGAACAACCAAAAAAGTGGGTTGGTTTGTGTGAATTCTAGTACTGGTTGGTAAATATTTTGAATGTGGATGCATGTGTGCTTTTTCCCCCTCTGCACTTGCAGAGACCTGAATGAAAATTTTTACCTTTCATATTTTCTGAGATACAGTTTAGCATATTAGAGCTTTTGATGCTAATGTTGACTAATGTTGTTTGGTGACTCTTAAATCCTATGTTTACTGAGGGTTTTCACTTCCTTGTTTTTATTAAAAGGCCATTTGCATGATTCAATAAACAGGATCTTTGCACCAGGCTTTCAGCAGCTTGTTTTTTTTTTTTTTTTTTTTAACACTAACTAAACATATCACTGAATGTTGTTAACAGCTGTGGCAAGCTAGGAACTTCATGTTTATCATTATGCTGTACGCTGTGGCCACTCAGATCTTCACGGTGATCAAATGTTATCTTGCTCCCAAATCACAAGCCCCCTTGTGGCAAAAGAGGACCCTAGTAAAAGGACGAGCGTGTGTAAATCTACTTACATAAAGAAATCTGTCCAAAAACCCAAAATCTACATGCTTATTGGTATGACAGACAACCAGCTGCGGGGTGGGGAAGACACTAGCCTGAGCCCCAGTTGTGAAGCCCTCATGCTTTGGCTTCAGCCCCAGCGAGTCTAACGGCAACCCTGATGACCCCTTTAAAATGGGGTTGCAACCCACTTTGGGGTCCTGACCCACAGTTTGAGTTAATTACAAAATGCTTCCAGTGGTATTTAAAAAGAAAAGTTAAAGCTCAAGGCTATGGACCTGGCTTATACTGCCAAAGGTCATACATTCTTGCATGGGCTGGTTGGAATATTTTCATCTATGCTTTTTTTTTTAATTTCTTTTTTTAAGGAAATTCGGCTTTTTGACACCACACAAGAGCTTTTGTTAAAAAATTTCCTTTTTTGCTTGAAAAACTGAAAAAATTTTTTTCCGTTTTCGACATCCAAAAGCCAAAATGTTCCCAGTGGAAAACCCCTGAAAAATTCCATGAAAAATGTTGAAGAAAATAACAAGTTTTTCACTTTTTTCCCTAAACTTTTCACAGAACATTCATTTCTGGATCTGCTGTGATTCGAATCCTGAAAGGATTCCTGTGTCAGGTGCTTTCCTGCAACTTTATTGACTCTTCCTGGTTAACAACTTCCCTCTCCACTTCACATTGTCTAAAATCAGCTTGTAAGCTCTTTGAGGCGTGGTGTCCTTTTGATTTTTTTTATATAGCACCTAGCACACTTTTGGGCTTGACATAAATAATAACCTTGCTGACAGCAGAAAGATACAGCCTGGGGTTTATAAGAAAAAAGAACTGCAATTACCTCTTTGTGTAGGATGGCACAACTGTGATCCCAATAAAAAAGTACATCATCACTGAGCAGGCAACCATGCCTAGTCCCAGGCATAATGCTTTGGTTTCCCCTCGCTTCTGTGCGGTCACCAATTTTTTCCCCAACATGATTTAGTGTTATGAATTCTGAAATCTCTCGTTCTGGAGTGAAACATTAAAACAGGTAAAATGCAACCAGAATCATCATTGGATTTAATATTAGATTTAATACAGACTCCAAATAGATTCAAGATTGATTCAAGATATCACAAATTGTGAGGGCTTCAGGGGAAACTGATCCATTACATCTTTTTACTCTCATTGAAATTTAGACGGCAGTCACATAAGTCCAGTAAAAGAAAATACTATCCTATGTGAAATACCCAGCTTGGCAAATTAAGCGCTAGAGGGGGTACTGGAGGGTGAGTATGGACATATCTTGTGTGAACTATTGGCAACTAAATGTGGAAACCTCAGAAGCTGTGGTTTTCACATTTCTTTTCACTTTAAAAAAATTAGTAGTTTTATAAGCCTCTGACACTCTGCATTCCCCTGAAAATGGCCCCTTTTTGCAGCAAACCCCTCAATTTTCACAATATCAGACAGATATTTTGACACGTCTTTTTTTTTTGCATCAAAATGTTCAATATTTTAAAATGTCTGTTTTGGCATGAAAGCTACTATTTCATTAGAAACAAAATATCTGAGTCATGACATGGCCTATAAACTGTTAACTTCTCAGGAGGTTTTATGAGAAAATAACAGTCATATTCACCCTAATTCAATCTGCCTTATGCTGCTTTTTGTATGATTCCGTGTGCAGTGTGGACATGCAAAGGCCAAATGGCATGTATATAATCCTTCCACAATAAAAGCATTTTATACCAAGATATTTTCATTTTCAGACATTATTTTCAGTAGAAGTGGTGGTTCATCAGAATGGAAAGTGCAGTTGGCTTAGTGCAGTGAGGTGAACAATTCAGGACTTAAATTTTCCTTCATAGGACACAAAGGTTTACCAGATCCGTGGCCTGCTCACCCCACACCAGCCCTGAAGGGGTTAAGATGGTGCAGCTAGGCCAATTAATTTTACAGACCAGACCTGAGTGGAGCTAATCCCTGGAACTAGCCACGAGGAGATGCCCAGTGGTGAGTGAACCTCATGACATTTTGGTGGGGAAAGTGCAGGTGTGGCAGTCACCCAAATACAAGGGGAGGGTTGCATCAGTGAAGAACAGGAAGAAAGAACCATGGAATCACCCTGAAACTTTTATGGTCGAAGGCAGGTGCACTCTTCTGGGTTGGACTCCATTTAATGGGGCATAGAAACAGCCAAAGGGAATCCAGGCACTACTTATGCAGGTACTAGAGAAACAACAAAATTCTAAAACACAGGAGCATCTGCAAGGATATTTGTTGAAGCTGGCTGAACAGCAGTGGTATGGACTGTTGGAGAAAGGAGATAGCAGATGCTGTAGAGAACAGGGCTGGAAAAGAGGTACCAGGGCTATGAGTCTGAGACCCAACCAAGGAATGTTATGCCTTTGGGTGGAGGGGGCCCCAGCAAAGTCAGTGATCCTACTAATATTGAGATAAGAAGCCTTCCCCTGAAGGCAGGAACACAGGAAAGCTTTAAAGCATCCAACTTCTTGGGAGAGCAGGAAAGAGAGGTGCTGTTTTTCTTGTGAGGAGCTGGGATGTGAGGGGGCATTGCCCTCACAAGGAACAGAACCATTGCCCAGGGAAGGGCCAGGCCCTGACTCAGACCCTGCGGAAAGAGGTGGTGCCTTGCAGCATGGTCATCAGAAGCGTAGAGAAGGCTGAGCGGTCTGAACTGCCAGAAGGTGTGAAGGGGCTGGAAGGGAGAAAGGGTCTTACAAAGATAAGCCTGAAGGAGTCAGGGGCAAACAGAGACAAAATGGTATATGGTGGAACTCGGATCCTGTGGGAAAGGATCCTGTGGAAGTCTGTGGAGGCAGGGAAGGAGCTAGAGGAGAAGCCGGTAGCACAGGGCCGGCCGTGCAAGTGGCTGTGCAAGACCTGGAGTTCTAGCAGGAAAAATACGAGGACACCATGAAGGACAAGGGCAAATGGCTTCTCATGTTGGGGGACCTAGAGCAGGAACTAGATGACCTACAGGCCAAGCTCCAGCATAGCCATGGTTGGAGGGTTACAGTCTTGAGAGGGAGAGGATGTACTGGGTTCATCCTACTCCAGTCCTGAAGGGGTTAAAATGACACAGTCAGGGCCAATTATCCTCACAAGCTAGACCTGTGTGAAGGTAATCCACACATCCCACCACAAGAAGGCCCCCGGAGTGAGTGAACCCCATGACACCATGCTCATACAAAAGCCTTGCCTATGCTAGACCCTTTATTAAAATACCCCACTGTCATACAATCATTAGATGCAGCAATGCTGGGAGGATTAGCAGAGGAAATCTGCCAACACTTCTTGACCCATTAACTACTGTGTTCATCTACACCTGCTGTGGTTAGGGTTGGACACCATAGTGGTTTAGACCTTTCTACCTAGTCAGCAATAGCATTCATGTCCTTGCTGTTGCTGGTGGTAGTGCCACAGTGGGGAGTGTTAAGGAAAATGCAAATCTAGGTAAAGTGTTAGAGTACTTCTGTACAGCTGACTGAAATCAGGGGATTGGTGTGCTCTCATCCCCCTTTGTTAAATAGAATTGCAAATGATAATCTCATGGACATTGGTGTTGATTGCTATGGAATTGAAGTAATTGAAATTAATGAGTTCTGAAAATGACTGCTATTCAACCATATTCTGTTTGCCAGTTTAGCATGAGTGCTATTTAGCATCTGCATGCAAATGAGAAAGAGCACTATGGTTGAAGTTCAAGGTCCATCAGCATTATATATGTGCCAATGATGGCTGTCACCCCAGTATAATTTTTTAATTGAAATACGACATACTCGCAGAAATCATATTTTCAGCATACTGAAAGGATTTGTTGGGGAAAGGGATAGAAGAGAAGGTGGGGTGGGGACAAATAATCCAGCAAACTGAATTAAACCCACTTAGCTCCAGTCCTTCAAATTGTTGCATGTAGATTATCCTTGGACCTATGCAGTCTCATGTTGATGTCACAGAGCTTCTGGGCAGACACAGGGGATTTGCCAATGTGGCATCAAATGTTACCTCAGAGCAAACATCTGCAGGACAGAGCTTAAAAAAGGCAGCTATTTATCATGTTCATTAGTGGCAGATGGGTATAAAAAAGGTTGAGGCTCAAATTTTGCAACCAGAGGGTCCCTGATTCAACAGAACACTTAAGCACCTGTTTAAATTCATCCCTGTTCAGCAAATCATTAAGCACATGCTTAAGTGCCATTGGCATTTAACATCAAGGTGAAGTCAATGGCTAAGGCTGAACAGTTGCTCATGCACTTTGCTGATTATGAGTGGACTGTTGAACAGGTATGCGAGAATTATTCCCCAGTGAAGGGCTTAACCACATAACCGTTTTGTTGTTTCCTGCATTTTGGCCACAATCCCTGTGTTATCTTTAAATGGGCACCCCACCTTGCAAGAATCCACCTGACTTCAAAATGTCATTGCAAGAAACATTGCAAGAATAAACACCAGGACAATTGTTTTGGTAAAAGAAACTTGAGAGATGCCATCAGCTTTTGAGAGGAAGAGCTGAAGAAAACTGATGAATGGCTAAAAGATCATTAAAATAGAAATTATTTCATCCATGGCAGTATGGTTATTTGACCAGTTCATTTTGATAGTCAAAGGGAAAATATATGGACAGTTAAGACTTCGCTGCTATTAGAAAAATATTTTTATAGCAAGCGTTAGTATGCTTACTAGCAAAAAATATATTTTCCCATGGGATTTCAACCTGTGCTGATGCTATAATGTTGATTGCACAGCACACCCTGAGGTTAGTGGAACTGCAGCAAAAAAAAGAAAAAGGGTGGATGAAAGGTTTGGAAGTATTGAACAAAGAGATGATTGGTATTCTAAGATCTCCTTGGGAACATAATTGTTCTTCCTGGAGTAATACCATTTAGTTGCAGTATTGAATATTGTTCAGTTCAGTATAAAATTCCACCATAAATAGCTATTTAGGCCACCGTAAGCTATGCTTAGAGAGACTGGCTTTGAAGAGAATCACTTCAGTGAACTTCTAGTACAATTTGCTGAAGTTTCTAATACAAAAGTATCTCCTTAAATTGACAAACTGACATACAAACCATACCTGATTACTGAGGTGTGGTATGATGACAGCATTACATGCAGCCATGTGGGATTCAGACCTTGGGACTACTGTCAGTCTTGTGCTGCTTTGACCGATGGGGAAAAAAAATAGAAGAGAATATTTAGTGAGCTCAACCCCTAGCCCAGCCACACACTCTTCAGTGGCAGGACATTGATGGGCTGAGTGAAAATCAGAATTTCCATCCTACAGGAAATTCTGATATTTCAATCTTTTATTTTTATCCTGAAAAGTTGAACTCTCAAATGTTTTAATGGAACAAAAGTTCCCTAAAATTATGACTCAGACATGCTGAAATAGAACATTTTGTTTTGAATCAGCTTGATAGTAAACTGCACGTGCAGGCATGTGACTTGTATGATGCACCATGCGGCTTGGCCAGGAAGAAGACTGTGGTGCAACATGGAAGATGTAGTCTGGTCAAGGAATCTGGCCCAGAGAGGCCAATGGGGAAATGGGGTACCCGAATTACAATTCCCATGAGGCAATGCTGAAATGACCAATGCAGTTTAATGATGAACCAACTCTAAACAAAGTGCTGTGGTTCAGTTCAACAACCAAAATGTTTCAATTCAGCTCAAAATGACTTGCAACAAAATATTTTGTTTTGATTTTTCTGATGGAAAGCCAAAAGAATTTGGTAAAATTGAAATTTCCTTGCAGAAATTTTCAATTTTGCAGAAACTTCATTTTCTACTGAAAAATCATTTTGATGGAAAATTCTCAACCAGCTCTACTGATTAGATGCAATGTGGTCTAACAGAGATCCCTTTTAAATGCTCCAGGGAAAAGTGAAAGGACCCAGTGCCCCCAACAATACGAGTTGAGAGGAAAATGCCTTCCACAGCCCTAATGTTGCCATTTGTGCTTATTTTCGGAATTACAGTGCTTAAGTATCCATCCCACTTATACTGTGAGATAATGCAGGAGATAGTCCCCTCATCATATGGAAAACAAGAAGTTATTGCCCTTGGACCATTAACCAGACAAATAATGCAATTATAAGAATTGTTAACCAGCAGCTCTATCACTTAATGTCTGTTGCATCAATTAATTTGCACTTTTCTTGCATCTAATTATCCCAAAGCATTTGCCAGTTTGTTTAAGCCTCACAGCACCTCTTGAAACTAGGTAGCTAATTTACAGAGTGAAAAACTGAGGCACGGGAAGGCTAAGTGACTTCACCAGAGTTACACAATCAGTGGCAGAAGAGGAAATGCCAAATTGTTTGACTTCAGTTCCCCTGTGCTAACTGCTGGATGATCCTGCCTCTGAAAATTCCCAAAGCACTTCAGACACACTTCCTGCTCCACCCCAAAATAGTTAAATAAATGATAAATTATGCATGGACTGTTAACAGAAAAGAATAATCTAAAATGTCAGAGTCAGTGCTTCTCCAAACACCAGGTGATGGACCAGATCATCAGGCAGCATTAAACAGAGTAGCTGCACTGACTCTGGTGTTGCTTTCACCTGTTTATACCAGCTGCGAATATGGTCCCTAAAACTGAAAGTTCCTTTGCCTGTTTTTTATGCTTGTAAATTGAATGAGTGGATGAGCTACTGATGTAACAAAATTGTAAAACCACACATAGCATGTATATAGGAACCCCTTGTGAAGAAAAACTGGGGCTTTAAGACAGGACAGGAAAGTTCAGCGAAACTGACTCAATGCACTTATTTTTTTAAGCCCCTTGCATATACAATTAACCATTCAGATGTTTTACTGGGTCTTGTTAATGATGAAAACCCTCCATTTTCTGGCTTGGAAGACACAGGAACATGCTGTCTGTGCACATACGTGTGTGTATCTGTACAAATGTGTATATAATTGTGACATTATATACATTTTCCCAGTCTCCAAAGAGTTAATTATGGCACATCATAAACTCTGACTCATGTTTATGTTCCTTATTTTACTCTGATCTGCTATATCAGGAGCAACAATAAAAGAAGGCTCATTTCTAAGTTTTCCCACTACCAAAGTTAGTAAACATTTGACAAATGAATTATTATGAGACATTTAATTGGCTCGGGAAGCATTAGTGTTTTAAATCTGGAGATACTGACGTGGGGAACATGTGGATTTCAGTTCTGCTTCAAGTATAAATCAATGTAGCCATAATCGGAAACTGCTAGCATGCCTCCATAATTATTAGCAAAATATAAGCTCCAAATATTTTCACACTGCTCGCTCTCCCTAACCTTTTTGTTCAGTCTGGTTAAATTATACAACCGATTACTTGCGCAATTTCAACGTATAATCACCACGTTGGCAGCTGCTGGCGATAATTCTAAAGATGGGTTTGGAGCTGAATACCCAGATTTGATTAGTAGATGTTTTATCCTGGATGGGAGATCTCCCTCCTCCCTTCCTTCAAGGACTTTTTGATGCTGTGACCTTCCTTGGTTAAGGATGAAACTCCATTCATGGTTAATCCATGCTGCTCCTCGATTTGATGTAGGACTCACTAGTGATAAGAGTCCACAGCACTCAGGCACTTGTCAGAGCAGAGAAGGAGAAATTGACCCCAGACTCCTTCTCCAGGTGGTGAAGCCTCTTCTTTAGTGTGGAACTGAGGTTGGCAGTAAATATTAAGTGTTAATCATGAAAAAAGGAGGTTTATCCTGCACTAGTGAATTTCATATAAACCCTTAGCTTTTGGTTTTCAGATGAACAGCGGCAGTGGGTGACCAGGGCAGTGGTCATTTGGATCTGTGACGATTAACTAATAATACTTAAATAGGCCCTAACCTAACAGCCTCTAATTACTCAGCAATCTCTGAGTTTGAGTGTAAGCAAGAACCCACTGCGGGACCATTTGTATTTTATACAAAATAGCCATCTGTTTATCTAAAATGTTAACTCTTTAACAGCCATCCAGTTTTATTCACCTTGAGGCACTCCATTCTGGCCAGCATTAAAAAGAGAAGTACCACTTTCCCTGGCCTCCTAGAAAGAGAACTCCGTTTAGTGACCTCAGAGTGATTTTGGCCAGTTTACTGGTAATGCAGTTCATGCTTAGAATAAATAACAGGTAAATAAGGATGCAATCAGAATCCTAGAACTACATAGTCATGTGATTCTGGAGCGGATTAATTCTTGACAGCAAAGCTATAGGAGCCTGTACAGTTGTCAGCATCTCAAAATGGAATTATGGGCTCATAAATCAAAATTTGCTTTCTTGTTTTTAGTGTATAGATTTTTAAACCAGTTTGGATCCTTTCTTTTCTGCATCCTGCCCTTTCACCTCTTGTGGTCTGCCCTACTCCCCACCTCATCGTCAATGCAGCTTCACGTGATATGTCCTGGTTTGGGTATTTGGACTGACATTCAAAGTAGCTCTTACATGTTTCTTTCCCTATTTTTGCATCTCCAAGCCCTTTCCTACTTACTAGTAACTGTTACAATGTTTTGCCCATAATATTGAGAGTCACAGGAGTCCCCAGTCCTGAGAAACCCAATTTCAAACTCTTTAAATCAAAAGTAGAAATATTACAAGAAAGCAAATGAAGTCTCTAATCCCATTCTGTGTATCTGGTATTTAGAGTAAAAGTGATGTTGAACCACAGAAGAAAGGACATACAATTTTACATCCCACCACCGTATAGGACTCCTATCCAAAGACCTTGACAGCTGTGCCACTACAACATGACTTGAGTAGTTTGTATCACATCTGAAACATACATGAAATGTACATTTGATCATGAGATTAAGGCACAGTTCACATGCCACAAAACTAGACTAGAGGGGAAAAAAGCTGGATATTTATGTCAAAAACTGTAAAGCAGAAGTGAGATGTTAGGGAGTAGCAAATGGATAGTTCTGGTTTCTGATGCTTTTATATAATAATTTGAACTGCTCTTATTCAGTCTGGTGTCTCTGATATTTTCGTAAAGTACTTCTTCTGAACTCTCCATAATAAGATACAGCACCCTATCCGGTCATTTTGAGACTGGGGTTTCAAAGACGTCTGAGAGAGTTGCCGAGTTCCCACTGAACTTTAACAAGAGCTGGGCAGCCAACTCCCTTAAGCTCTTTGAAAAGCCCAGCCTCATACTCCTGAAACTTAAGGATACTTGCTAATAAATACTGGCACTGACAGAGCGGCAGTTTCCCCACATTGTTATTCACAAGCTATTAATGTCATGCATATTGAAAATCTCAAGTTATTTTTTGACTTATATCTGAGAGGGGAAAACTATATAACTACTTTCCCCCTGCCTTTAAAAGCTGGCTGTGTTTCTAGAAGCAGTAATGAATATTATAAAAGCTGTTGTTTCTGGAAGTACGATGGTTCTCAAAAGACAGCACTGTCCCACACAGTTCTAAGGTAAAACTTTCTCACAGTGGTACTTACAGTTGCTAGTGAATGCTTCTCTTTCAGAGTCTTTAGCTCATGATATAGTTTCTGTTGTTTGACTGATTCTGGTAGGTGAAAACCTTTCCATGCCAGTGATGAAACAGCGAAACCTAGAATTAAAAACTTTCCTTTCCAGGACTCCTCTGGGTTTGTTTTGCTGGGGCTGAACTCTGAGCTTATTTCCTTATTATGAAGATTTCTGTTGCCATAAATGGTAAGGTATGAGAGTGGGTGCAGCCCTCTTAAGATTAATTGCTGAAAAGTAAAAAGCCACAATGTTAAGACCAACTAAAGGCTTGTGACTCGCTTTTTCATTAAAGCCCCTTTCCTGTGCTCTGGCAGGGTAAAGCTAATTCAAAGCAGGCCTGCTTAAGTTCTCTTTATACTGCCAGGGCAATAGAAATTGACTTTAGTATAAAAGAGAAACAGGCCCTTTGAGTTCAATCTAAAAGCAACGACCCATTATTAATGACAATTTTTTTAAAGGATACTTTAGATCTCTGGGCAAGAAAAGTGAAGTGGCAATGAGAATGGATTTAAAAGCTTATCTGGACTTGTATGTGCTATTCTGAAGTAAGCTAATGGCATTTTAGTTTTATTTTTGGAGTTAAAGGAGCCTGATTTTTTCTAAAGATCAAAATGCCAGGGATATACCTAAGAACTGAGCACATGATTACCACTGTATATGCAAGCTGTGCTTTCTAGAGGTAGATGCCTGTCTGGATCTCTGCATGTACAAATCTAGGTGCAGAATTGTAGTATGTGTGCGCTAATATGCCACACAATCATGCCTTAGGCTACTAATATTTTGAAAATCAGACTCTTCAGAGAATTTAGTCCAGTTATAAGTAACAGACTGATACAGAATGAAACTAGCTCTACACAGAACCGGCATAGTGCATACACCAGTTAAACAAGCTTCCCTTTGCTGCATTTCTAATGTGCCTGAATCTTCATCTGGAAGGACAGTCATACTTAGCTGAAACTTTCAGGAAGAGTGATGTAGTGGCAGGGAATTACTTTCTATGTTTACCCTTGTTGCCCAGTAACTATCGAGTTAAGCCTGACAATTCTTTCCATGTAGGCCACAAAACAGCCACCAAATGCTAATTGTTGGGGTTTTTCCTGTTGATTTTGGCCAGAGTTGAGCTAATGGAATTGCAGCAGTGGAAATCAGAGCAGATTGCAGCAAATTCAGTTTTTTCTTGTAATATTTTTATATAGCATCACACTGGGAGCTAGATCTTAAAGGGCAAATGCAGTGTGTGGAATTAAGTAGGAGCAGGAAGATGGTGTTACCTCTCTATATAGCTTCAATGAGACTGTTATTGGATTACTGTGTCCAGTTTAGGAGTCCAAAAAATTATCTTGGAAAAATTAAGCTTAAAAGAATCAAGGACTGGAAAACATGCTTAAGGAAGCTCAAACTATATAGTTTATCGAAGAGAAGCTTAAGAAGTGACTTGGTCTGTAAGTATCTACATGGGGGGGAGATTTCTGGTGGTAAACTACTCTTTAATGCAGCAGAAAAAGTCATAACATGCTTCATAAAGTAACAATCCAGGGAGTTGGAAGCTGAAGTTATATAATTTGGACTAGCAATAAGTTGCAAATCTGTAACAGTAAGGGTAAAGCCATTAAAAGAAACTTATTTAGAAAGGTGGTAGATTCTCCATTACTGACATCTTTATATCAAGACTGGATATCTTTCTAAATCTATACATGGTATAGCTCAAATAGAAGTGAAGAGCTTGATGCAGAAAAACATTGGGTGAGATTTTTGGCCTGTGTTATGCAGAAGGTCAGAACAAATAATTATAATGGTCTCTAATAGCCTTAAAACTGATTAATCGTCTTTTCTTGCTGTCCTTTCTCCTCATCCCAATCTCATCATGTCCACAAACTAATGAACTCAGGTTGATTTTAGTTGAAGCACAGATTCATAGATTCCAAGGCCAGAAGGCCCATAGTGAACATGTAGTCTGACTTCTTGTATAGCAAAGGCCATGGAATTTCCCAAAAATTATTTCTAGAGCATACCTCTTAAGGGGAAAAAACATTCAATCTGTACAAGAAGGAATTTCCCTGAAAAAGTAATGGCAAAACTTGTGCGCTTCCGAGGCAAAATACTGATAGAGTGAAAAGATTTCAGTAGGTGTAGCTGGGAAGATAATCTTTTGACTATGTCGTATCGGACTACTGTGACCATGTTTGAAGTTGATACCTTAGACTTGTACCATGCTGATGCTCCAGTTTCATTGTTAAATGCTCCCTGTCCCCTCTTGCTCATACGTCTCTGGTTGTTACGGACAATATGGGCACATGCATACACGTACATTTTCCTATCTCGGTCGCATCTAAGCACAAGTAGGCATTGGAATAAACAAAAGCACACACACACAAAAACCAACTACATCAATATGGCAGAGCTGGAACATGTGATGGGATCAGAGATTCATCTGTGATAATCATTCCAAATCTGGGATGCCTCTCCGAGGCTTTATGGCACGATGCACATGGCAGACTGCTGGCTGTATCTGTGTGGGCCCCAGTGACTTCAGTAGTGCTTTAAGCAGGCACAGCCAGATCAAGCTTTTATCAAATCTGATCTGAACCTTTTGGGTCTTGAACTGAGCAGGAAATCTCATGAGATTTTTGTAACTACTGTCTCTGATCGGGTAGAAATAGTGCATGAGGCCATTCCTAAGGTTTGCTGACGCTTTAACTTCTGTTCCTGGCTGTAACTTGGTAGTGTGGAGGTAGCAAAAGTAACCAAACAATAGGAAGAAGAGTTATCCAAACTTTCCTGAACTTCCAATGTTAATTTTGGGTTCAGATCAAACCTCTTACAAAACTCCATCTCAGTTCTTGTTTTATCCCAGTTAATTTGTCCCCCTGTAGCTGGAATAGAAAAGGGGAGAAACTGGATGAGCCTTGATGGCTGTGAATTTTTCTAAAAAGATGATGACTCCAATTGGAGTCAATACCATCTGGTCAATATTTGACCGACCTGGCCAGTTTTTTTATGGATTTGCCAGTTGGCAGAAAAACAATTTAATCTGCTGGGGTTTTTTTACATTGCTCTAAAGATTTACATTATCATCATAAAACCCTGGGTTATCTAATGTAAAAAGTTTGTGTCCAGGTAAAGATGCTGCAGTATTCCTGCTTGTGCAGTTTAAGCGATAACAGATCACAACTGATGAAAATACAGCAGCCGTCTGCCCATCAACATACAAGTGTGTGAGATGGTTTGTGTCACATGAGAGTGAGGAGATGTGTGATGTTATCAATCTTATCTATATGTCTTATCTTGCTAGACACTGTAGTGGCTAGATACTATAGGAATGTGGGCGTTGTGAGGAGTTGCCTTGTAGTTGGGGGATGAGTTTGAGAGGGTCTTGCCTTGTGTTGGAGGCGCGGGTGGGGTGCTGTTTTTTTTTTTTTTTTTTTGCATTTCAAAGGTGGTAACCAGAAACTGGAGTGAGAAAAACACTAAGCCCTTAAACTGTTGAGGGACCTAAATTTAGAAACCACCAGCTCCAGAACCTTAAATTATTTAACTGTTGAGCAAAAGATAATTAGGTTAAAGATTGTGTGTGGAATTATTTTCGCTACATCACCATGCTTGGAAGTTTAAAACCTGTTCAAAGGGAAAAGTGATGAAAGAGAGAAGGTGTGGTTGTTTAGATCAAAACTAGAGGAAGGGGGAATGTGTAAACATTAGTCTGAAGGTATTTGTGAAATGTAATTAATGATGTGATTGATTGGCCTTTAAGCCTTATCTGGCCAAATGAGGAAGTGACAGGGTGGGGGAAATAATCTGTAATGCAAACAATTTGGGCTTTGCCAATATTAAGACCTTTTTGCAGAGGGCAAACATCCAGGACATTAGATTGTACTGCCTTTGATGCAAGTGAGAATTCCCTATGCCTGTCAAAAGTACTATGTGGTCCAGAAAATGAGGCTGAGATAAGGGGGATGCAGCCTGATCCGGTGGGATACTGAGTGTCTGACGCATCAACTCTTTTTAGTACCCACATACTACAGTGATAATTACACCAATGATACCTAGGTACACCAAAGTGCGAGTTGAGGGCATCCAAAACTAGAGTTGAGGGGAAAATGATTTTCCTATCTCTTAAGAATTAAAGATTTCAAAAAGAAATTCCCATTCTGAATGAGGTCAAAAAGTCAAAACCTTGAAAATATTAATGAACTGAAAATCCCCAAAATCTTTGGGGCTACCGATCATTGGAATGTTTCATTTTGTTTTTACTTTTTACATTTTTTTAACATTTTTTTTTACTACAAATTAGCTTAGATTTTAAAACAAAAAGTGTTTTTGAATCAAAAGCTGGCACTTCCTATTTTTGAAAAAGTTGAAATGGGACATGGTTTTTTTTTTTTTTTTTCACCAAAAATTTTGTAGGAACAAAAAACTTGTTGACACGGAAAACTTACTGAAGCAGAGTTTTTCCCATGAACAGTTTGTTTTGATAAATCATAGTTTTCTGACAAAAAAACATGTTGTTGAAGAATTCCTGAACAGCTCACCTCAAAACCTTCTGAGACCAGGTCTTGGGTTTCATAAAAACTGAACAAAGGATTATAGGTTAGAGGGTACCTCTTAATGGATAAAAGGTGATAATTATTACTGTATTTATTGATTTATAGAGGGCCATTCCTGTAGTTACACAGTAATCATGAAGCCTGCCTTAAAACAATAATAGCAAGTCTATCTATGAGAGAGGTAAGTCTTTAGTTTGGGTTTAAAACAAGAAACAGCACTAGAAAATTTTACTGAAAAGTTAGGCAAGGAGGCTTGAGAATTGGATAATGCAAAGAGAAGCATTATTATTATTATTAGCATGTACATAGTGCCGTAGTGCATGGCCTGTGTAGAGCAGGAGGGTCTGAGGTGATGTAACTTACATGTCAAGGAGCCAGAAGAAGGGGAGGTGGGCATTTTAACTAATACTTATTTGCTTTTTCTTCTGATCCCTTATCATCTAAATGAGCTGGCTGAACTATTCATTTTGGATGGTAAGCATTTGGAATGGAGCTGCTCATGTAGTGTGTCAGTCTGTCTCAAGCTAATCTTTACTTTTGATTTTTGATTTTTGTTTGCTCAGCTGTTTTGCAGAATAACTTTCAGCTTGGTGGTTGCCTGCCAAGGGTTGCTTTCATTACTTGTGGTGTGTGATTGGTTCTGTTCACCTGCAGGATGACTGAAACTTTTTAAGTGGAAAAATAATTAATATCTGGTTTGAATTTTCAGATGAACAAAAAACTTGTGGTTAAAATTAATTTTGTGATTCATGTTTTCATGGAGGAAAATATTATGACGCCATGAGTTACAGTGAACCATACCTGGCATTTTTATCTGCAAATATATACACATGGGCATTCCTATTCTATGATCAGTTATTCCAACCTCATCTCTTAACACTTATTTTATTTTACTTGTTTTATTTATACTTGTTGATGTGTAAATTACGCCATCATACACATGATTTACATTTCACCTGAAATAAAAGAAAGCACATGAGTAACTAAGCTGAGTAACTAATTTCTTTTTGTCTCTGATAGTAAGGCCTCTGCATGGAAAAGTTGTTTGCGTTTTTTGAGTATAAGTGACGGTAAAATTTTCCAGTGTAGTGAGTCTTAGGAAGGAGTTTGTTGCAAAGTGAGATGTATTACATACCTTGTTTTGGCCCTTATCAAGTGACCTAGTATACTATACATTATCATAAATTAATGTGCAGTGCTGGTAGTTAGTCCTAATTAAACTGTATAACTAGTATCTGAGGACAAACATAAATGTACAACAGGGTCAAGTGTTCCACAGATGGCAAACTAAGGCAAGTATCTCTTGCCATACTATAAAGAGAATAATGCTCAGAAGAAAACAAATAGCTCAAGTTGATTAGAACTGCCCTTTCGGCCACGCTGACCCTCCTTTTTTATTTGAACTATAGGAACATCTAATGTCTGTGCGGCAAAGCGTTTTTAGTAAGTGTTGCAGTTTATTTACGGGAATTCTCCTAATGCCTCTAAAGAGTCAGCGAGCTGTGAAATGAGAACACTTGTTCAGGGCTTCATGAAGCCCTGTAAAGTTATTAGCTTTCCCCCTCCTAACTGAAACACATTAATACCAGAGTACATTGTCATTTTTGATAGATATGATAAAGAAATGGAAAAAACTATGGCAGTTGTCCAAGGAACATTCAGGCAACTTGAAAATGATTGCTTAGTTGCAGGACGGAGAAAGAAATACCTTAAGTACAGGCATGTCTGGATCAACTATAGGCCAACATTTCTAACCCAGACAGTTAATGTAAAGCATCTAAATACGTGAGTTGGCTTTCAGGTTTTCTGAGAGCACATAAGTTCCCTGGAGGCTGTGGGGTGCTCTGCACTTGTGAAAATCAAGCCACATATTTACATGCATAAATATAGGTTCAGGTGTTTATCACTCAGGGCCCAACTTTGGAAATTTTGGCTCTAATATTTTGATGGTAGTTTACATAAAGGTAAAATAATTTTCTGGAGATGATCTTCCTTTATGTGTAGATATTGTACGTAGAAGAATTCACTTCTGGGTGATGTTCTGAAATTTGCTGTACTGAAACAGGTGGAGGTGCTCATCTTTTCCAGGATCACGCCCACTCTGAGTTTACATCACATCTCCAGTCATAAATCAAATGCACATCCTGGAGTCTGACTCCTCTTTGTTTTTATTGCCTATGGTTGTCAGTGGCATTACACTTCATTATACTGGTGTGAGTGAGAGGAGAATCAGGTCCTCTATACACTATTAATAATACCTAGCTTTTTTGTAGTACTTCTGACCTGTAGATGCCAAAACATTTTACAAAGGAAGTCGGTCTTCCTATTTTACAGGTGAGGACACTGGGGCAGGCACAAAGAGGTGAAGTGTCTTGCTCAGGTCACCCAGCAAACCAGTGGCAGATCCAGGAACAGAACCTAGGTCTTCTGAGTTCCTGTGCAGTGCTCTTTGAGATCATGGGACTCTCTGGATTGGTGCTTTGTGGCGGACATCATGGTGCCTGCTGGTACTTAGGCAAGGATCTTGTCACAATATATACTTTCCAATCCCCAAGTGACACAGGTTTCATGTCCTTTTTGCTACCATATTCCCAGGTGCACTGACAGTAACACAGTCAGTCCATCAATTGTCAACACAAAGCCAGGAATGCAGATAGTTTTGCTTTGCTTTGAAAGTATCAGCGTATCTTAGGCACATAACTTGCATGTTTCATTTTAATATGTCAGAATGCATCAAGGTGCAACCAACAACCAAACTAAAGGTCATGTGCTGAATTTTTCCTGTTGGTGGTGAGAGTTTTGTGCAAAAACTGAGGGCAGTAAAACCTTTAAATAAGCAAAAAGGTAGCAAGAACTATAGTGTTCATGTCACTTTAGCTTTTTACACTCAGCTACTGGGTTATTATTTGCTGAATACAAAATTCAGCAAAGCACTCTAAGAAATTTAATGAGCAGCTGCAAAGTTCACACAGACCCTGGGTGCCCAGCAGGCTACTGCTAGGTAAATTTAGAACTCAGTTGCCACCATCTAAGTGTTTGTGTAAACAAGCCCAAAGACACTATTTGCTTCTGTGGTTTTTGATTTGTTTCTGTGTTGGGATTATGACCAGTGTAAACCAAAGAGGAGGAAACCTCGTTATGGACTGATTCATTACGACTCCGCCTACGATGCAGAAAGCTTCGGAATGTTTCTGTGAGCCAGTTAAAAAATAGTTCCCTTCACCTCTCAGAAAGGAAGGCTTTAGAACTGTTTGTACTATGACAGTAAATGGGAATCCATGATTTACTTTGCCTGTCATTTATCATCTCCCTTCTGAGCTAAAGATTCTCAGTGGTGCTAAATCTCTCTTCGTGTGGGCAGCTGGACCAACAGGCCATCTCCACCAAACGCTCAGGTGCTGCAAGAAGTGATGTGAGTAGTTCTGCAACTGGCACTTTCTGCTCTGAGTTCAAATGGAATAGATGCCCTTGTGTGACGGTTGAGGATGTACTGCTGAAAGTGACTTCTTTTGAATGAGAAATAAAACCATGGTTCTGACAATCTGCACTCATTAAAGACTTCATGGTGGGACTTGCAAGAGAATACAGCTCTATCTTCAATATTCTGTGTAATGTACTGATAATTCTGTATTGACCTTACTGTTTCAAATTGGAGCATGAGCATGTAAATAAATCTGTGAGGTGGGGGAAAAGACACTGTAAAAGCACTATTCATTTTTGGTGCTTGTAGGGTAAAAATCTGAATTCCTTCAAATTCTCTGACTTGGTTATTGGATCAAATAACAATAATTGCTCTGAAAAATAGACGTAAAAATGAACTTCTGGGGTTCTTTGCTTAGCAATCGCCTCTGTGAGCCATAGCTCTAGTGACCCTGTTGCTTGTTCAAAGTTTGGTAGTTTTAAGTATTCACCTATTTTTACTCCCTATTGTGGAAGGAGGTGTGTCAACCTCCTTGAGCAGAACTCTCATGGACGTCAGTAGGAGTTGGGTGCCCATGCATGGAGTCAGTGCAGAATACTCTCTAGAGATCTGCCCTGTAGAGAGGAGACATTTTGTCCTTTGTGTCAATTTCATTATCGCTGTATAACAATGTAAAGCAATGGTGAAGGTGGGGTTTTAGAGTTTTTTTGCTAAAACAGTGTTTAAAAGAGCCTTTTGCTGAAGAGAAGAATGAAAAGATGCTTAGTTTGGAAACATTTTTATCCTTCTACCAATTTAAAATATGGAAGAATGAAAGATGTACCTAACTTCTGCTTTTAAAAACAAATGTTGGGAGTGGTCCTTATTTCATAAATGGATGTCCATAAGACTAGAACTTCAAAGGGGGAGAGTTTTAAGGTGGATTGAATAGCTTCCTGTGCTCCTGTCTATGGATATGAGAGTGACCGTGGGCCATATAAGAACATCCCACAGTGTACATCCCAGACTGAATCTTATTTCAGTTTCATAAAGATCTGGTAAACATTTAAATTCTTGTGAATCTCTTCTTTACATGTGAGAACAGCAGCAAATACTGGGAAGAAAGATTTTCATTTTCATTGTTGTATTTCCACTTGATCAAAAGCAGGAAGTACTAGAAATCTGGTGAGTGTTTGAACTCATGGGTGGAGCTAGGTGGGGGGAAAAAAAACAATTTCAGGTCAACCTGAAATGAATTTTTCTGGAAAATTTTGGTGAAACAGAATGGCAAAAAAAAAAAAAAAAAAAAAAAAAAAAAATTTTTGTTAAGCCAAACTGTTTTAGTTGACCAGAAACAAAATCTTCTTTTCCAATTTTGAGGTTTTAAGGGTTTTTTAAATGTTATTTTTTTTAAAGTGAAATTGAGGGAAATTCCAAAATAAACCATTTTGATAGCTCTGAATTATTTTTACTGAAAAAACTGGGCAAAATCAGCCCACTCTGTGAATTGTTTCTGTTCACACACATTTTTCAGCTAAAAAGGATTTTTTCATGAAAAGATTTGCCAAGCTCCACTCATGAGATTTTTAACCGAATTTGACTGAGAAAGTCCCTCATGCTGGAATCTGTTCCCTGAGAGGGAGGATCCCTGTGCTCACGCGGGGCCCATTTGAAATCAGCAAGACCTCACATGAGTAAAACCTTAGTTTTGTATAAACATTAGGAGAATTGAGGCCTAACATGGTGGTGTAGAGGAGTTTTGCTCACATAAGGAGGGAGATGAGGTGTTAAATACTAATTATTCTTAACTGTTTTACCCTCATATGTGGATTACATGCAGGGCCCCCACATGGGGTTGGGGGAAGGGTACACTTTACTGGGGCCCTGGAGGCCCTGGCCCAGGCTGCAACCCCCATTACCATGAGAAAAAAAAATTTCATGGCTCATGAGAATGTATGTATGGGATGAGGGACTGTGGTGTGTGTGGGAGGGGGCTCATGTTCCAAGTTTGTACTGGGCCTGAAAAAATTATGCTTGGGCCCTGATTATACAAGAGGATGCTTGCGAAGAGCTATACATTTCCAGGAGCTTTTTTTTTTTTTTCCCTACACCTTGTCTCTCAGTGTAAAGCTGTTCTTTTTTTTAAAAAAGAAATATCTGGTATAACCAACATTTAATACTGCATTTTTAGTGGTCCCAGGACAGGCTCAATCCAAGATGAGCTTAAAAATCCATCCCTTTATTAGTAGTTTTATTAAAGGCTTTTATGTATTTCACCAGAAGCTGGTATGCGATTTTATGTTTTTTAAGTCTCCTGATGAAACTCCATGTCTCTTTATTTCAGGGCATTTTAGTGGTGAGAGAACCATTTAATCTTCATCTCTCCTTGTAGTTGTGCAGCAATTGTGAACTCCTCCTGGAATTCTTTATGTTCTCAGCCACATTATTTTATCCCCTTTTGGTTCTTTTAGTCTGCTGGTTTTTAGTTTTGGTTTTTTTCAATGAAAAAGCCATTTTCAGACTGAATGAAAGAACACTGTGAAGGATGAAAAATCCTCTCTAAAGCCCCGGAATAATACATATTTGTGATGAATTATGGTAAATTGCAGTCTTCACACAGGACTGTGAATTTTGGGAAGCCCCTTCAGTGGATTTTGGATCAGGCCCTTGGGAGCCTATCTTGATTTTTTTTTTTTTTGTTTCCTGGGCTATTTAAGGGCAGTTGGATTTCAAGATCATTCTGGGTGGAGTGCGGGGGGCAAATAAAAGACCAAATCTTGCTCCCAGTCGACTCTACAACATAGGATTTTTGCCATTTACTTCAGTGGCAGCAGGTTTTGAGCTTATTTGCCTGTGATGTGATTAGTTCCATTGAACATACATAATGTGAGTAAGGAAAGCAGGATTTGGCTCCAAAGAGGAATCTAAGAGTCTAGCATCTGTTATAGCATTGGGTTAACTGAAAGGTAAAATAGAATGGAAAAAATTCAAGAACTTATGGTACACAAAGCCAGAAAACTAGTCATAAAGATCAATGACAATAGTAGTTCTTCTCTGACTGGTAGGTGCATGAATAGTTCTTGTCTGTGTGACAGCAACCAAAGGCAAAATTAGAGCTTATAGACCTCATTCGCCTCTGTTACACCAGTCTGACTCCATTGTGTGTAAGCAGAACTTGGCCCACTGTAACTGCTGACTGTCAATTTACAACTTGAGACACGAGGTGGCTGAGGTAATATTTTTTTATTGAGCTAACTTCTGTTGGTGAAAGAGACAATCTGTTGAGCTACATGGAGCTCATCTTCTGTTATTTCCAATAACTAATTAAATTAACCTTGTCTTTTTGCTGTTTTCTCTGGATAAGAAACACCCTCTGGAGATGGTATCCCATGATATGAGCTCACTGTTTTAACAAGAGCTATACATTTGCAATCTGTTTCACTGAATCAAATGACTTAAATGTGCCATTTTCCGAGCTGTCATCACCATCTTGCTCTTGGATTCATAACATCATAGATTTTAAGGCCAAAAGGACTATTCTGATTCTGTGGTCTGACTTTATGCATATCACGGGCCATAGAATTTCACCCAGAGATTCCCGTGTCAAGCCTATAGCTTCTGGTTGAGGTGGAACATCTCTTTTAGAAAGACATTTAAGCAAGATTTAAAGACTTCAAGTCATGGAGACCACATTTCTACTCAAGATGTCACTTTTCTTCTCTGACACCAGCCTGAGGCTGCATTGCTCTCTGATTCTTCTGCTGCCTCTGTCTATTAATGCTGAGAAGATAATATGGCAAAATATAATAAGAAATAAGTTGGTCAGGTATTTAATAGGAAACTTTATGAAGGCAGTAGGTTTCTTAATGGTTTCTGAGAGATGATGAAAACTTAAAATTTGTCTCTTGTAGGGCTTCAATATTTTACCTGAAACATAGGCCTGGTGTACACACAGATTGCACCAATTTTACTAAATCTAGTTTGTAAATTGGAAAAACTGATTTAGTTCAATGGTATAATGTCTGTGGAAATAGACTGAGTCGAAATCACTGTGAAATG
Organism: Mesoclemmys tuberculata; assembly: GCA_007922155.1. NCBI lineage: Eukaryota > Metazoa > Chordata > Testudines > Chelidae > Mesoclemmys > Mesoclemmys tuberculata. The sequence goes on along the minus strand of ML675615.1, from coordinate 5,235,406 downwards.
GTTTCACTTTGAAGTCGGGTAGCTGAAGTGGGTGGAGGAAAAGGGAAATATGTGGATGATGAAGCAACCTGCATGGATCTTGGGGTGAGGAACACAGGGTACAGGACAGAAGTGTCTGGAGGAGGCTCCAGGAAGCCTGTGTGTGTGCAGGTGGTGAAAATGATAGGTATAAGTTCAGCTTCTCTTAATAAAGAGTGTTTAGTTTTAGAAACGTGGAGTTCTCACATGTTATTACCGAGCACTTGGCTCAGAGATACATTTATAAATTCCCTTTCATCCAGAAGGACCCCAGACTCTTTACAGACTATGCTGGTGCTAGGGCAGCTTGCACAAAAAGTGGTGTCTGAGTGAATCATCTTGTAAGTTTTAATTTGTTTGTGAAACATGCTGTGCTGCTAATTAACACTTACCAAGAGCAGTTTATACCAAGTGTTCATTTTTGGCATGAAAATGTTTTCATTGCTGGTGTATTTCCAGCAAAAACCGTTACGGACAATGATAGCAGTTGCATATGGGAACATCTCTACAATTTGTTCTATGTAACATGATGGGGAATAAATACAAACCTGCTAATTACTCCTCTAAGTCACCTCCACAGCTTGGCAGGTATCCTAACCTGAGGACTAGACAAAAGATTTTGGCAGGATTCTGCAGACTTTGCAACTCCTTCCTGTAAGATTGTGCAGAGATGGTGAGCCCATCTGATAGGTCTGTATGGATGAGTGAGACATGAAGGAGTGTAATGGGCTAGTGGATTGACATATAATCTTTATGGCCTTGTAGTGATGATCTGGGCATAAAAACCTGAGTGTAGAGAAGTTGGCTGGACCTGGAATTTGCCTCGTAAGTCCCTCTAGAATGCAGATAAGAAAATGGCATGAGACTGAATTGTTTCCTGATCTCCCGTGGCTTCCTTTCAAAGCCCAAGAAGGTAACATGCCCAGACTTTTAAAAATCTGGGCTCAAACTGCAAGCACTCATGGGAACAGTATTAAAGAACCTGGACAGCATGAGGGACTGGAACTCTGTTTGGCTCTTTATGCCGATAGTATCTGCTGTTATGGTATCAGCTCCAGTTGCTTAAACACTTTGCCTAAGATGCCAGCACTATGCTATCACTAGATGGAATCTGGCCTTTTACTGTCTCCTTATGCTCTGTTTATAACTGTGATGCTGAGACCATATTGTATTGCCTCAACATGTGCTGCAAAAATGGAGTGTGTGCTAATTCCCCTGGTTTTTCATCACATACCTATTGACCCCTCCTCCTTATTCTAAGCAGATTCCTATTCCATATAGTTACACTTCTCATTCTCCAGAATTGTGCCTTATTTTTTTCTGTTAAACCGTTATTATGACAATGATGACTGTGAACGTGTCTGCGTGAACATTTAGTTTGCTGCAAGCTGGGGTGGAGAGATGGAAAGAAGCTGCAACATGTTACTCACAGCCTCATCCTCCTCTTTCATCCCAGTGACAGTTTCAGAGATCAGCTGTCTGAATCTTTGGTGACTCTCCTGATGGAGTGATTAGTAATATCAACTAATGTTGATCATTGGAACCTGGTGACACTTGGGGTTTCAGGAAGCTTATATCCAGCCCACACCTCTTCCTAGGCCTACCTCATCACTGAGCCTGTGAATTGCTTTCAGAAGTGATGGCTTTTCAACTGGTGGTCCCACCCAGTTGGCAGGCCTGAAACTTAAATCACTTGACTTCAGGAGGACAGGAATAGCTGCCATATCACAGTTTGTTTGAGCAAGGTCGCCTATGCACCAAGACTTGGCTAATTTCTCTTGTCCTCTCCAGTCCCTATTTTCCAGCAGCTCCTAAGCATATGGAGCATGTCTACACCAGATTGATCAACCCTCTTGCTCTCTCCCCCATGCAATTGGACTGAAGAGCAGTGGGAGCTATGTAGGTTCTGGAGCTGTATTAATTGCAGCTGAGCCTCACTAACTTCTGTTGCCATAAGGGACCCCTCCAAATAGAGCTGCTGTGAAGCTTTGGTCTGTTGCTCCCTCATCTGCCTGAAAGGTGTAAGATGGGATCCTAGTGGGTGCTGACGTGCTAGTGTTGTGGGAGTAAAAATCATCATCATTAGTTTGCCTAAACAGCAGAGGCCCATTGCAACAATCCCCTATGGCCTCTACCAATGGCTTTGCTGCATTTGCATCTGATGCCAGCAGATGAGCCATTGCTGATTTGTTGCAACCAGGTTAGCTGCGGGCAACCGGGTAATCTCTTGAAGTTTAGGGCTGGCCGATGACCAGAGCATATGTTCAGGATGCATTTAGTTTAAGTAAAAAGG
>ML675615.1:4854045-5232901 GCA_007922155.1 Mesoclemmys tuberculata | reverse complement strand
CTGGTCATCTCCAGCTTGGAAGATCTTCTCTCGTATGCATGCAGGTGACATGAAGTGCCTACTTGGTTAACACGTCCTTAGGAGAGAAGGGGTATAAGACTTGGATCATTCCTAAAACACGGTGATGTTGGTGACTGCTAATGGACTCTGGGGCATCTCAGGGAGGAGTGCAGTTACAGGGCAGCAGCAGGATGAGGAGTCGTCTGTCTCACTGATTTAGGAAGGGCATGTGGTATTTGTGAATAGACTCAACTTACTCATCTTTCCTAGAAAATGCTCAGGATTTAGATGGGAGGAGATCTAAAGGCAGACCTCAAATGGGCAGTAGCAAACCAGATAGCTGACTCCAGAAGATGAGTGAGGAGAGAAATAAGAGCAGCACAGGGCCTTCTCCCACCCCAGGATTCTGTTAAAAGTAAAGGACCTATGAGGGATCATTTCCATGGCTCAAAGCTGCTGCCCTCCTTTATTAATAGAGAGATGCAACAGGGCTGTCTCAGATCAACTAACTTCTCAGTTAATCAACAATACACACAAAAGCCTTCCATTAGCACTAACAGAACTAGCAGTCAGAACTAAAATGGGTTGACTTTTTTTGAGGAGGAGAGGGGGGGAAGGGAAGCATTTATGTAAAAAACATTTTTCAAAAACAAAACATGCTGCAAAAAGCTGACCTTTTAAAAAGTTTCAATATTTGCAGAGTATTTAATTAAATTTTTATGAACATAGTTATCAGCTTTACCTTCTGCACAGTAAATGAAGTTGTATTTGAGTTTTAATTTAAAAAAAAATTCTTTTAGAGATCTGTTTCAAACCCTGGAAAATGGAAACAGTTTTACATTTTTTTAGATCTGTAATGTAATTTAAATAAAAGCATTTTTTTAAAACCAGCTCCAATAAAAACGATGTTGCTTTCTATGCAGCATAGTTTACAGATACAGATTAGGCCTCTGTGTGGTGGTAATAATTATATGCCCCTACTCATGTCACTATATTCAGACAAGTTGCGCCCTGACACATACACCATCTTTCATTGAAGTCAATGGTGCTTTGCATGCATTGTGAAGGCCTATCCCGTTGGCTGGTCCCATTGGATGGCAAATACCAGTATTACAATAATGGCTGGCCCTCTGTGGTAGAACATGCACACTAAGATATTGGCTGGTCCTATGGATGACTCACTATTTGAATTGAGGAATCCTGTTCTCAGAGCTATGCAACAGGTCTTTGCAGTCTGCATCTTCAATGCCAGCAGGAGCTGTTCTCTTGTTCGGCCGTCCACTAACAGCAAGTCCCAAAGAGCATTTGGATTTACACTGCTTATTTAAAGGTCCTAATATTTTTTTTTAAACTGGTTGTCTTTTGATGGAATAATGAATCTGTCTACGAGGAAAATCTATTCCAAAGGCTAGCTAAGAATGAAATCTGAGTTATGGATATCAAGTCTCTTGCTCTTTTCCTCTCCTATGGTGGCAAAATACAGCAGGTCTTTTTCGTTCCCCGAAAGTCCCAGAGGAAGGTGTCATTATCAATCACTTGAATGTCCATCAGACTAGCTCAGGGCCTCGGCTCTCTCCTGTTTTGCAGGAATTTTCCTGACTTGCAGGTTGAATTCCATGGACTGAAATTGAGTTCCTGTTTATGAAAAAGAAGTTTGAAATGTACGGCTCCAGGGTTGTGGGTGTTCTTGGTGTTTTATAGACAACTAATGATGACACATCCCAAAGAGCTTAAAGGCTAATATTGGATGATGGAAAATGCACAACGATGGGCTGTAGTCACAGGAGAGTTGAGGGTGCTTGACTTGCGTCAATGGATAATCTGTTATAAATTGCTTCTAGGATAGTGAGACATCTATGTTTGAAACTCTGTGGAGTCAGATATTTCCTGTACACACAGTAACACCTCGTAACTAGCAGTTCTGTATTGGAAAGAATATTTTACATCTATGCTTTGAAATGGATTTAAGTATAAGTAGGAACCAACCTACATTTCTACTTACCTGAGATTCGTTAATGTTTTCCAGAATCCTTATCCTGTAGATCATGAGGGCAGACATTGTCAGTTACTCAGTTATGGATTGTTATAACTGAGCTGCAAACACTTGGCTTGGTGTCCAGGATTATCACCTCAGATATTTCACCATAGAAGCAAATTTGCTGATGATAAAGGATTCAAAGCTTTCAGTGAGACAGCCTGCATTAGAGAGGGGCGGACAGTTTTCTATTCTGTTTTACTTTTATATCTTGAAATCTTATGATCTGAGAGAGATTGCAGAGAGTAATGCTTCATAGGGAAGACTGGTTCAAATTTGGGATATCATGTACCTCTTAATGACTTTCTTTCCCCCTGGGTAGCTATGTTGGTGGGAAGGAGGCAGATGTGGGTGCTAATTACATGTGTGGAACTGGATCTCAAGGTCTGCGTATGTCTGTGCCAGGGTTACTAAGATAGTGGGTTATGCTGAGTAGAGAAGACCATACAGGACTGTTGCATTACAGAACAATGTCACTTTCACCCAAGGCCCTTGGGCTGCTTGATAATGTCTAATGACAGAGGCTGTACAACACTCCAGTGGGGTAGGTAGGAGGCTATCTCCATTTTAGAGAATAATACTTGCCTGGGATCATACAGAGAGTAGGTGACTGGGCTGGGAGTAGAACATACAAGTCCTGTGTCCTAGTAACCAAATGCACCTCCTATATCCCACCCAGTCCCCCCCAGAAAGTGCATTGCATATGTGTAGAAATACACAGGGACACTTTCAGAAAGAAAAAAAAAACACAGGCCTGTCTCTGTCTCTGCTCAAGTCATAACCCTTTTGTGCCCATCCACTCAAGCCCTGGATTCCATGAATGTAGGGGCTTCCCACGGCATAACGAATGTTATATCCTGCTTTTGCCCCCAGTTCATCACCCCAAAGGATAGGAATACAACCTGAGATCCACCCCTTAATGATCTCCCATCCTCCTCCTCATGGTGAGATGAGTTAGGCGCCATTAGGCTGGTACAGATGGCATGGAGCAACTCCATAATCTTGGGGAAGGATTCCTTTACCACCTCCATCTCACCATTGCACCTCTCCCTCACCTTCTCCCCCCCCCCAAAGGCTTCTTGGGCCATTTTCTATGTACAAAATTTTAATTTTTCTGCAGAGTAGTTCCCAGTGCAAAGCTCCTTCTCAGTAAGGGTGAAAGCCATTCCAAGTACAACACAATGATTCATTTACTTACTGCTCCATGGTATCAAATATGGGGAAAAAGTCACATTTTCCTGATTTTGCTTCATGCAGACATCTGTACGCACAGCTAAAAGCTCCCTCTTGGAATCTACCACTTTGCATGGCAGAGGACTAGTGAAACACAGAGAGGCAGGTAAAGTTCTGCAACTCAAGCTTTTTTAAAACAAGATCTGAAAAAATTCCAAAGCAGAGCCTGCAGGGATCTAGCTCTTTAATCTATATTCATTTTCTTTAAACCTCAGCAGCCTTTTTAAGTAGTGTCGTATATTTTTATGTTCAGAAGAAGTATCTTCCTGCCAACTATGGGTCAAAAGGCTTAGTCATGAAAAATGCATGGTTAAAATAATCTGATCTTTTTTTCAAGATTGGACTGTCTGTTCTGTATGTTGGATTTTAAGAGAGAAATTTTGGCAGTATTTCTACCTTAGTTGATTTGTTTGCTTTTCTAACTCCCAACCTCCACTGCCTCAGCTCCACATTAGTGAAATTTACTGGCTCTAATGGGTGGTCTCTGCCTCCTTACTGCAGCATCTCTGGAGTTCAGCACTTTTTTTTCCCGGTAGCCTTTAAAAATATATTTCTGCCTCATTCTCAGAGATGCTGAATATGTACAATACTGATTGAGTCCCAGTGGGAGCGGTAGCGACCACTTCCAATTGGGTTACATCTCTCCTATTTATTCCCTTGTTTTTCATATTAAAATATTTTCACATCTGCACAGGCTACATATTTTGTAACAAACTTCGGAGCTGGTGCATGGACCCTCTCCAGGTGGATCACTCAGTGTGATGCTCATATGAGTGAATAGCTCATCCAGCTCCTCTCCTGTTCGATGACCAGAGTTTAGGCTCATGTGCAGCTGATATTGCAGCTGAGGATGAAGAGAGTTTACAGTGCTGAGGTGCCGGACCATATCATGGATTAAATTGGCCCACTGATTTTTGTCTTTCAAAAACCAAAGGCTCTACTTTTTTTAGTAGCAATTTAAGCTTGAGAAGAGAAGTTTGGGTATCATTATAAGGGCTATGACAAAATATTTGAAATAAGCCTGTCTAAAAGGGGGAAATCCATATACTGAATTCTTTTTATTTGGAGATTCACTGACTCACAAGAGTCAGGATTTCTGAAATCTGAACCAAGTTCTGCACTTGAATTTTGCAGATGCTTATATTTTTATAATGGGGATTACCCCCAAATAATGGATTTGCCCACTGCTGAATTTGTTTTTTCCAGTCTGAATCTTGTAAATTTGGGCTTTATGTATAATTTTAACATAATACTAGGAGACTGGGAAAATATTCAAATGGTGGTGCAAAAATTCCGAATGCCCTCAATATCTGGCGTGATATTCAGCTTAAAACTTTTTATAGGGTCTCTAGGTTTATGGGCAAAATGTAACCACTGATGAGATTATTGGTAACACCAAATGTAAGGAAAGTGCACTAGAAATCATGCAAATGACTCCAAAATTTTTAATCCCACTACTGCATTATATTGATGGTTGCTGTTAACTTTTCCTCACTTTTGTTGGTATCTGAGAGACACTTTTCAAGGTGATGCTAAGCCAGTGGCTTTCAGAATTACAAAATCTAATTCCAGAGTCTCCCTGCATCTAAGGACTATTTATTATCAATTGTTGAGGAGCAAAAGAACGTGAATAAAACATTTGGGCATAGGGGTATTTGTCAGTGTGCTTACAGTACATACGTTAAGCTGCCCCTGGTTTCTTTATGCTTGTGTCTTCGAGCAAATGGAAAAGAAGGATTAGCTCCCAAGTTGTAAAGGGAGATGTGGGTATAAAATTCAATAGTGATAACTAGGGTCAGGCAGGAAATAGAAGAGTCCCGGTTGCATGGGGGAACGGAATAACTAACTGCACATAATGAATTGTACTCTAGTGTCTTCAGAGAGCTGACTGGTCACATTATTCTGGCTCCACTGCGTTGCTTCAACCTGCTAAGCTACATTAAAACTTAAATATTTATTCATATTTTCCTAATATTACTTTTCCAAATGAGCAAGTGCTGTAGACAAGGATGTCATATGATTGTGATTGGGTGGGGAGGTGCCGTGAGATTCTCACAGATGGAGGCCACCCTGCTAAAAACATTGAGAACCTCTCATAGACTCATAGACTCATAGACTCATAGGTCAGAAGGGACCAATATGATCATCTAGTCTGACCTCCCGCACAAGGCAGGCCACAAAACCCTACCCATACACATTTATAACAACCCCGAACCCATGACTGAGTTATTGAAATCCTCAAAAGTGAGATTTGAAGACCTCAAGCTGCAGGGAATCCACCAGCAAGCGACTCATGCCCCATGCTGCAGGGGAAGGCGAAAAACCTCCGTGGCCCCTGCCAATCCGCCCCGGAGGAAAATTCCTTCCCGACCCCAAATATGGCGATCAGCTAAACCCTGAGCATGTGGGCAAGACTCACCAGCCAGCACCCAAAAAGGAATTCTCTGCAGTAACTCAGTTCCCATCCCATCCAGCATTCCCACAGACCATTGAGCAGACTTATCTGCCGATAATCCAAAATCAATCGCTCAAATTAAACTATCCCATCATAACATCCCCTCCATAAACTTATCAAGCTTAGTCTTAAAGCCAGATAAGTCATTTGCCCCCACTACTTCCCTCGGAAGGCTATTCCAGAACTTCACTCCCCTAATGGTTAGAAACCTTCGTCTAATTTCTAGTCTAAATTTCCTAATATCCAATTTGTACCCATTCGTCCTCGTGCCTATATTAGTACTAAACTTAAACAATTCCTCTCCCTCCCTAACGTTAATCCCCCTGATATATTTATATAGAGCAAGCATATCCCCCCGGAGCCTTCTTTTGGCCAGGCTAAACAAGCCAAGCTCTTTCAGTCTCCTTTCATAAGGCAAATGTGCCTCAAATGTGCATGTCCTATTCCTGTCCCATGCTAGTACAATGACACTTATTTCACCTGTTTTCAGATACAGTGGTGCTTCTAATGAGAAAGGCAGTTACTGTGTGATTGTGGAAGAACATCTCTCAATCTTATTATTTGTAGAATAGATGGGAGTGTTGTATACTAACTCTGCCAAATATGTTTAGAAACTGTCTCACTTTGTTAAGGATTCAATTGAATGCTCTTTCAAATAACTCTATTATCAACTGGAAGGATCTGAAACAATATGCTGATGTTTTTAAAAAATAATCTGAACACCGCAAACAGTGAAGGAAGAAAATGAGATATGTGCATGTCTGTCTCTATCAAAAGGAAATAAATTGAAGAGGATTAAAAGCTTTTGTCTGAGAACTCCCCATGACTCATTCAAGCAAGAAGAACCCTCCACCAAGATGATGCTTTATTTGTTACTTGTTTTGTCTAATATTGATAACCCAGGATGTTCATCTATATACAAACATGCTTCCTCCATGGTAATGATTTATTTATTTTTTTCAAATGTGCTCACAGCACCAACCTTAAATTCTCAGTGCATTGCAAAAAGAAGCTATTTTAATAAAATATTAACATATGTGCTGTTGTTAGACATGAAAAGATATGAAATAAGAACACAAATACATCTCCAACTACCTTAAAATGTCAAATGTGTGAGGAAAATGAGGCCCTGGTATCATCTCTCTGATCCTTCCCACATCACTTTTTTGAAATGCAGCTAGAAGGACCACTCAAATAACTAAGTGAACACCTTTTCTTCTTTGTTTTTCTGCCTCTTTTGTATTTCTATATATTATCTATTCTGTTGCAAGTTCTTTGCTCTGCAGGAATATCTTTGAATACCAAATAGCTGCTTTAATATAATTTGGACAAGAAAAGCTTAGCAACCTACTGGTAATATTTTAAAAATTGTTTAACTAAGAGCAGTTAATGGAATTTTTTTCACCTCATTATTCAGTCTAAATTCTGAGTACTGCACATATATTGGAGGATATCAGCTGGGGGAGAACCTCTTGCCAGGTGAAAAAAAGGATCCGTTGTTCCATAGGGTGCTGTGTATATCCCTGTGTATATCCCTGTCTGTCCATCTTACAGTTGTATCATCTTACCATGTGTATGTACACTGCTCTTTGGGGCCATGCTTTCCATAGAGAAAGAGAGAGCTTGTGGTGGACTCAACACATTTCAAGCAAGCGTGAAAGCCACCATTCAGGAAAGTGTTTACCCATGCGCTTATACCCAATATTATTCAGCAAAACACTAAACACATACTTAATTTTAAGCATATGCTAACGTCCCAAAGACTTTAGTGACCTTTAAACTAAGCATATGTTTAGGTGTGTCTGTTGAATAGGAATTCTTTGCTCGATGTGGGATTGACACTCCAACCTTAACCACACCTAGTGAATTTCTTACTGTTTTTTCTTCACTTTTATTTGGAACAAAGGGATGAATTCTGCACCTTTAATTGGCCACAACTTCCCCTGACAGGGATACTCCTTTTAAGAATCACAGGATTTGGTTTACAGGCTTTAGGGAAGTAGAGGAATCACACACTGATCATCACAAATGACCCTTTTGGTATGGGATCTTAGCAAAGACCAGGCATTCAATGGATCATGGAGGAGGCGTTCCCTTGTCCAATCCCATGCAGGCAAGGCTTTCCAAAATAGCGTTGATGCACACTGGAGGGAGAATGTGTGGGAAGATTGTGCTGCCATTGCCAGTGCTAGGGAGAAGCAGAGAAGGACAGGTTTTCCAGGCATGAGCAGCTGTACTAATTTCAGTCAATTAAGAGACACACACAACAAACAGCAAGAGAGTTTGGTGTGAGTATTTCCCTTCTGGAGCTGCGTGAATTTTTCAGTCTGACAGCTCTGAAAAATCAAAGAAAAATTTGGGTTTGGGTCAATCAATCAAAAATATCAGAAAGGTCCGTTTGGGGTTTGTTCCAGAGTGGGGATTCAAACCTGTGTCTTTCACAGCCCATTGGAGAGCTCTATCCATGGGGCTAAAATTTCAAGGTCAGAGAAGAGGAAAAGGCAGCAACAGCATGGCCACTGCCACTGCTTCCCCCCTCCTCTGACAGTGGGCTAGTGTGTATTATGGCTTTCCCAGAAACGGAGATTATAGTTGAACAACACTTGGGGTAAACTGGACCTCAAATGGTGCAGGAATGTATGGGTCTTAACAAGCCAAACTTTCATTTAATTACAATGGAACATTTCAGACACTCAGCCTCTGGCATTAGACCCGAAATAATGAACCAGAGTTCGAAAGGCCGAGGAAATGATATTCAGTTGAAATGAGAGAGGGAAGGGCCTCTGAAGGGGTAAGTTAGAATTCACTGAAGCATCTGCTTCGCCCCTTCCTTGGGTCTGGATTCATTTACAGAAACAAAAAAAAGTGTAACAGCACAAAATCCCTTCAGTGATCTGGGTCTGTTATCCTATGTCTTCATTCTGAACCTTTCCTTCTCTTTGCTTCAGATACTACTCTTTAAACCAGTTGTCTCTGTTGGTGTTTGTATTAGGACATAGAATGAAGGTGTCTTCCTTTGACAGGCTTTACATTTGCTAAGGCCAAAAGCTACATTTCACTTTGCAGTATATTGTGGGATATATCTCCCTTGACATGAGTGAGCATAATATAATTTGAGTTACACTAATATAATGTAGATAATGCTAATGTGATGTGTAATTAGCTTAATCTGGTGTGCAATATAACATATACATTGGCTAACAGCCGTACCATCCACCAGCCTGCCAATGTTCTTCAACCATTTTCTTGAAGGAGCATTCCTTGGCCCCTCTTCTGAGAATAACGATTTGTGTGTTGCCAACATAAATCCACCAGGAAATGGTCTGAGACCATGAATTGTCTTCACATAGGCCTCCAGACAGCTGTTAGATGGATGATGAATTTTGGTCACTGCTGACTGAAGCCTTGATCCATGCTGACAGATCATGATACCCACATATAGTCCCACTTATATTAGCAGTACTTCATGTGGGTTAAGAATCTGTCTCTGTAGATTGGGGCCTTAGGCTTCATTTGAACTGGTTACTTAAAGATGAAAGGCACCGTCTACAACATACAATCTAGGGAACCACCTAGCAGACCCTTGTCAAATGCTGTGCAACTGATAGAGCTGTCCCTTTGGCTTGACACACCATTCTGCTTAGTAAGTCAAAGCCTTTCTTTGTGTGAAGGCCAGCTTTGCTTTAGAAATTAACCATCTGTGAAGCCATTATGCTCAATCCATCATTAGTTCACAGTTTTACAAAGGTTCTATAAGGATGTCACACTTTTTACATAACACTAACATCAGAGTTCAGTGACACTACCATATTAGAGCAGACCTGGGGTTGATCTAGACTGTACTTTAACAATGCTGTTCTAGGAGGAATCATGCTCCACCCTGGGCAGATAGACTAGAAAATAAGGCACTGGAGTGGGAATTATGAAACTTGTTTTCTATTCCTGGCTCTACTACTGACCTTCTCTTTGATCTGTCATCTCTTCTCCGCACTATGCCTCCATTTCCCCATCTTAAAATGGGAATATTGATATTTGTCTTCCTTTGTAAAGTGCTTTCAGATGAGTGAGGGAAAAGGAGAGCTGAGTGTTACAGATTTTGGCAGAGCAAAGTGGATGTTGCCGATTGTACCGTTAGTGTCGTCTTACATTTCAGAATGCATTTTAAAAAGTTTTGTAGTGAAATTGACAAAAATAGTCCTGGCTGAACTTCTCCAAAGGTTTCCCTACATTTCTATTCTGACGCTTGGCTGAGCTTGGGAGAAGAATCCAATCTCTACATTCCTCCTGAGTCTGCAAAACAGGGTCTTCCAAGAACAGACTCAAGAATCTAGTGATGGTGCAGCTGATTTACTGGTCCACTTGTTAGACGTTAGTTCAGTCCCCATGCCCCTTTGTACATATTAGCCTTTATGGCAATATGGGCCATTTTAGTAAAAAGAGAGGTGTTTTCCAAATTTATCCAAGCTTTTACACACCATGTTAAATTCTGTCTTTGGGAACAGAGAGGTATTTTTTAAGACATGTAGGGAATAAAGTAAACTAGCTCCATCATTTGCTGAATCTGTTTATAAGCGTTTGCCATCTCTAGTTAGTGTTTTTGATCGAGTTGAAAAAGATTCTAAAGACACAGTGGTTCAGTGATAGTTTGCAAGAGCTGCAGTAGAAACCTATAACCTACTTCCAAATAGAAGTGCTCATTCCAGATTGCTAGAGTGCAAAAAGCCCACACGGTTCCCCACAGTTTTCTTAAAGCCATGTGAATTCTAGTCCTGATACCTCACTAATCTCCACTGCTGTGTTATTCCCCATCCCCCACCACTGAGAAAATCTCCTGCTCAGCAGCATCACCTTGTCCTCACTCAGGTTAAGGCTAGCCACCCCTTTGACAGCCACATACTTTTTTCCCCTCAAGCTCTGGAACAATAATGGTGCTGCCAGGTTTGTGCACTGAGGTCAGACAGGTGGTGCTTCTCTCCATTCCACCTTAGGGAGCACATTCCTAGGCAATCTCTGCTGCAGTTACCTATGGATGCTCCACAGGTTTCCTAGGGAGCAAGGAATGGGGAAACAAGCACAGTTTGACTGCAGCTGCTGCCTCATGGTCTTCCCTTCCCTTCCGCTTGTTCAACCAGAACTATGATCTCCTCACACCACAGGAAAATAAAGGAAGAGCAGGCAGAGAAGACTTTCACTAGGGTCTTCTGCTCCTCCACTGGGGGTCTATTGCTGCTCTGGGATCTGACTTCAACTCATAATACTCAATGCAATGAAGTCTGACATTAGTGACCTGAATTGTATGTGGTGAAACAATTAATCTAATCGGAAAGCACTTTCCAATTAATTCTGTACACACAGGGGGTGCTTGCAAATGTCTAATTGATCTAAACATTGAATGGGAGTGAAACTTGGTGTTGCTGAAGCTGTTTGTTCCTAACCAGCCAGTTATATATAAAGTAATTAATAACTTCCTCCTTAGGACAATTAAAAATCAACCCCCCCCATCTATGTTCTGTAGCACTTCATTGGAAGGGCAGCCTGATTGAGTAAGTCGAAGGACTAACCTGAAGGCATTTGGGAGCGTGAACAAAAGTTAGCTGCTTATTTTACAAGTCAGAAACTGCTTGATTTTTTTCTAAATTCAGCTGCAGATTCACCCTGCAGAGAATCCAGCACAATTAGGGACGTTAAGCAGTTGGCCCCTAAAGCTATTAGGAAATGGCTTTGCATTCCAGTGAGATAGTATGCTTCTTGGGGTATGGATCATTGAGTTATGTTATGAGTTTGTACAGCATCTAGCATAATGAGGGGCTGATCCGTGATTGGGGCCTGCAATAAAAGTAATAATGAATAGTTTTGCTTTATCTTTTTTCTTTGGGACTGATTCCCCAGTGAAATCGCAATCATGGGCCAGGCTCTCTGGTGTGTCCTGGTTGCTGTGCACTGCTCCTCCTATCCCAATGAACTATAAAAATGTTTTTGCCAGCCTATTAAGTTAGGTTCATGGCTGCTTTCTATTGCTTTAATAACACAGTAAGCCATCATGTACTGGTAAACTTGGCTTTGTAGAAGCAGGGGACAGTAAATCCACCTGTGTATTGCTGGACTTGTTCAGTGACTTGATCTAATATTGGTTTATTGGGTTGTGTAATATGCAGAATTATTGTTTGTGGATAGAGAGCTTAGATGAAGGCATTTAAAAACTCTCATAAATGAATAAAGCAAGCATTGGTGCTGTATCCATTCTATAGAAAGCCAATTTAAATGGACTCAGTCTATTTGTCTTAATCTTACAAAAACACTGGCTTGTCTTTGTTTTGAGCAAAATTCAATTCTTCTGCCAGGAAGATTTCTAGGGTTAGATTCTGCTAGAAGGGCTGTGCCTATGTGGAAAGGGTGAACTTTTGGTTATGTTTTGATATGTTATTTGTAGTGTTGTTGTAGCCATGTTGGTCCCAGGATATTAGAGAAACAAGGTGTGTGAGATGATGTCTTTTATTGGACCAACTTCGAAAGCTGGTCAATAAATTATGGTGTTCATTCCATAATGGAACTAGATCAAAATTGTTAAGGCCACAGATAGACAGCAAAAAATACTTCTCGGTGTGCTAGATTTTATTTTAAGCAAATCAGGTGTTTTCCCCCCTCCCATGCTTTGGGTTTTTTTGCTCATTTAGAAGAACTGTAAAGGAGAACAAACGGGGTAAGATGCGCCATCTACTAATCCCTTCCTGAGTGATTAGAAGTCTTGATATTTATGCTTTCATATTTAATACCATTTTTATAGTGATTGCTTTTTATGTATGAATTTTTTATATATCCAAATTGCATTCTGTATTGGTTTGTTGAAGCAGGAAGCCAAATGTAAAATAAATAAATTGACTCTGTTCAGACATTAATGCTGAGGTTCAAACTTATTAAAACATGGATTGAGTTTGTGTTTTAAAATAGTCTCTGCTGATCAATCTTGACCTGAAACTATGGTTTGTTTTTCCCTTTGGTTGGTAGGCACTATTGTCAGTTTCCAGGGTCAAACTCCCATTAAGCCAGGTTTAACTGACATACCTAGTGTGTATAACTGGTGACTAGCATGTTTTATAAATATTTTCCCATAAAGTATACAATCCATTTATACCCTAATTTTAACTTTTTTTTATGGTAGGTTGTTGAAGTTCAAACTTATCAATTTTAATTCCTGTTTGAAAGGGTCTGGCGCCTCTAAAAGGGAAGCATTTGTAAATTCTAAAGCAGTGAAGCATTGTAATCTAAATTAGATTAAAATCTTTGCTGTAGCATCCAGGCCTGAAAATCTTTTGTTGCCTGCTTAATCATCCATGGTACATCCCTCTTCACCAACTCAAACACAGAAGTTTTCAGATTGAACATTTTACTGTGCAAGAAAGTGTAAGCATGAACAGCTGGCTTTAAAGGGACATGCATTAAGCCAAAGAAATAAAGTTCTCTTCGAATATTTTAGTTAAAGAAGTTGAAGGAGAACTTTATTTTTATGTTAACATTCCATTTACTTGCACTGTTGGAAACCCAAACACTATGGTTTATAGAAATGGAAAGTGAAATTGACTGAACAAACCAAGCTGAGGAAAGTGCAAATGGCATACATGGTGAAACAAATCATTTAAAAATATTTATCTAAGGCTACAATTTAAGGTGTTATCAATAATTAGGATAAAGAACTGTGTTCAGCAGAATAACTTCGTTCTTAATTGCAGAACCGTGCTAAATAAAAATCCTGAAAAATTGTCAACTTCATACAAAATTTAATATTGGGCAACATTAGATGAATATTTCAGACTCTCAAGCTCTAGCTAAATTTCATGTGTTCAAGCTTTGGTGCACAAAGATTTTCTGAGGATGAACTTTTTGTAGAGCGTCTAGACTGAGATATATTTGCTATCCACACAGATGAAGTTTCACATAAAACTTCTGGGGGAAAACCACAAGGTACAGAAAGAGAAAGGGAGAGAGAGAGAGATTAATGCCACCTTTAAAAGGTCTTTTTGTATTTGTTTGAAAAAAACAAGAGATCCACCCATTGGCATGTGACCATTCTTACTACACCTCAAGGAATAACAAAAAATGATGTTCATGCAATGTGAAGAGGACTCCAACAGATTCTGAATTTAGGATGTATTAACACATGGAGTAGTAACTAAAATGCTGAATTTCAGTTCAGCAAATTATTCTGAAGACACTGGATTATTTAGTTTATTGCATAAAGAGAAAGTAATGCTCAAATATTCCTTTGATTCCACCTCACAGTGTGCTCTTTGCCGGTGTAATCATTGGATATTTTTACTCATTTCAGGAATGGGCAAAATTGGCTTTTCTAATTCTTTCTTCCTGAATTTATTTATTTACATTTCTCTAAAAATGTCACTGGTGCCTGTAGCTTTGGCGTGCAGGCAGCACAGTAAAATTAAAAGCAAACAGATCAAATGTCTAAGAACAGGAAGATCAAAGGGAATCACTTTAACGATGAACTGCAGCGTACAGCAATAAGCCCAGATTTCAGTGCTGAATGGCCCTGATAACCTGGCAGCTTGAGACTTTCACTGTGGAAATAGCTCTGAACTGTCATTACTTTGTTTTTGCTTCTATGAAATCCTCTTCATGCTTCCTGATTCACAGAATGTGCTTTCTACATTGAAACAAATAAACCAGTAGGTGCAACAATGGCACTGGGAGATCTGGTGCTTTGGACTAGCAAAATGTTCAAAACTGTTTCCAGGCGCTAACTAACCTGAATGCACCTTCCTCCAAAGCAAGCCCAGAGGTGGGCAGAATTGCTGGTTCAGTATCTTTCCCAAATGCTGAGGGATTACAGGTGAGAGCCATTGGAAGAGGCACGTGGGGAGAGAATCTTCAGTGGAATTTGCCAATTTCCAGTGAAGCCGACCATCTCATTCGCCAGCAAACCAGCCAGTGCGTGCCTTCCCCTTTGTTTAATAAAAGAAAGGGGAGGTCAGATGGCCACTGACTTTTGTGCGTGGAACGTGAGATGAGCAAGATGAGGAGCCGTTGCGGCAGTTGCTGGTCCAGTGCTCTTACACACAGGACTGTCTCCCTGCTAATGCCACTGCTCATTCGCTGCTCCCAAAGTGGGTGGGGCAGAGGCAAAGCCATAGCCCCCCCTCCCACCGTCATGTCTTCACCACCAGTGAAGATGATTGGATGCTGAGGGGAATGCCCACACACCCTCCCTATTAGCTGTGAGATGTGACTGTGCCCTAGAAGGCACATTCTTTGCCACAACTCACTGGTTTTGCTGTGGGTGAAATTCTGCCACTGCAGCTCCACCGTGGGGGCAGAGGGAGGCTGTGGAGCAGGCACATAAGAAGTTCTATTATTTTTACATATGTTGGCACTGGCCTCAGCGATGGTTCTGCATATAGCCTAGCACAGTGGAGCAGGCGGCTTTGGGACAGGGCAAGGGAGAGGATGGGTGAGGTCAATGGGTCTGCAATTATAATAACACCTCGCTCTTATTCCCTATGTGATGTGTTAAGAGAGAACCCCTTTATTCAAGCTCTGTGTAGGTGAACGTGTGTGGAATTCATTCAGAATAAAAAGGCTCAATAAAAGTAATAACAACAAATTCCTCAATACCTTGCATCTGAATGAGTGACAGTTAGAAGGAAATTGACTGTTACACTGTGTAAGCATTTCCTGGTTGCAACATAGTAGCAGCATATTGTGATCGCAGAGTTAGATGCTATAGTTTAACAAAAAAAATCTTCAACTAAATTTATTCCCAGCTCTTCTGCCATAATCTGTCAATTATCTTTGCAAGGCTACAATAAAAACAGATTGCACTTTCACAACTGATCTCATATAGATAAACTGTGATTAAGCTATTGTGGAAACATACAGTACATTCTACAAACCCAGGGAGAGAAACTAGCAGGGCAACCTAGTTGAAATAACCTCTGTTTCTCCCACTAGGAAATTTACAATACAACTGGTACAGTACTTGACGACTTGCTCCTCCTAGATATCTAGATTATCTCTTCAGTACAACATTTATGATCTCTTCATGCTGTTTCAGGCTGGGGAAAAAAGAGCTTTTTGTTGTTATAATTGCTTCCTCCCCGAACAAACAAAATGTGAACACAGTCAACAGATGGTTATATATTGTGTCTCAGGAATTGGATTTGTGGTGTTGTAGGGACAAAGGACCAAACAAAACAACATGCACTATTAACACAAAAACAGCAAGCCTCAGCTCATTGCACCAGTGATAGCTTTATTGATTTTTGCAGCGCAGTACTCGGAATCATTTGCTATCGGGCTAAGAAGAAATAAATGTCCTGACTGTAGCAGATCTGCCGGAGAACCCAGTGGGTAGTGACCTCTGTAACGTGGTTTGGAAGTTAAAATGTATAGGACTTAGCGTTATCGATGTGCTTATTCCTCACAGTCATCTTAAGGAATGTTACTTACAAGAGGATTTTCTTTTTTCTCTTTCTCTTTCTGTAGACATTAGCTGAGTGATTTCTAGATGCAAGAGTTTGGAGGCCTTTTCATTCCAGTGTGTTATCTTTGGACTGAAAATCTGTTACTGAAAATGTCAGGAAAAACTCTCTCTGGGTTTGATCCAGCTGGAATTTGCTTCTGTTGCTGCTAGTCTCTGGAAGCTGGATAGGCCTAGGTGGGAAGGTCATCCCAATCACAAAAGTAGAAACCACTCCTCTGGAGGCTGCATTAGGCATTCTGTGCTATTCGCTTGCTAGAGGCTGAGAGCTTTTGACACTAGCAAGCTTAATTCTCCTTGAAAATGATAGGAAATTACAATGAGTCCATTCAACCAGTGCTCTGCCATTCTAACATAAGTTAACTGCAGAAAGCTCTTCCTTAATTTCAGATGTGCAATGAGACAGCCTCTAGGCTGGTATTTTCAAGTTAACAGAAGGTGGTTATTATTATTCATTACTTGTTTAGCCTTTTACAAACACTTAATACATTTTCACAGCTCCTCGTGAGGGTGGGTAAACTAAACGGCAGAGGTTAAGGGAGCTGACTAAGGCTGCACAATGAGTCAGTGCCAGAACCGGAGCTCGATCTCCTCTATGTCCCATCCTATGCTCTAATCACTAGACTATTTTGCATCCTTACTAAAGTGAGGGTAGAAGGCATATGTAAAGAGACTGGTCCTCTTCCTGATATTGCAATGAACAGCTGGCTTATGTACATGTTTTGATAAAGGGATTGTTGCTGAGGACATCAAAATGTGCAAAATTAAACATCCAGTTCAGGCAGGATTTTTTTCTGGGTAATATTGTTCTGACCATCTAGAGTATTTGCTAGTTTCTAGTTTTCCCTTAGGGGAAGTAGTCAATATATTAATATTCCTGTAAAGAGAAAACATAGTAAGCTATGAATAAATGTAGTGTCCTTCCTAGTTTTCTATTAGTCCTGGAAACTATAGATTATATTTATATAGGTATTTGCTCTCCACCTCAAAATGAAAAATCTTTTAAAATTAATACAACATTTATTTCCCTGAATGTTCAATTAACAGGTGATTGAGTTATTTTAGAGCCAAATTCCTCAATCTGTATTTTATAAGTGTCATTTAAAGTTATATCAGTAGAGAACACTTGTTTTTGCTAAATGCATTTAAAAAAAACTAGAAACAAAGAACATTTTTTCAGGTAGGATTTTCCTAAGTGATCAGTATGTGCCTAACTCTGCTCCCACTGAACAGAATGGTAGAACTCCTATTAGTTTCAGTGAAGATGGAGTTAGGCTATTGCTGAACAAGTGTGAAAATCTCATATTTAGAGTCTGAATTCTGTATCTGAAATATTTCTGTGAAGTCCTAAATCTTCCAGAAATGGAGGGTGTGCAAGAAATACAAATGCCAACCTGTCTCCATGAGGGAATACACAATTGCATATATAAGTCTGATTACTGTGCATGAAGAATTAGCTAGGCAAATGTGCAAAATGATTAGCACTTGAACCAGTTACTCAAGTTCCCACTAACATGCTGCAGCTGTCCATATGCATGTGTTGTATGTACCACCAACTCCTATTTTTATTATACTACTGCAGCACCAAGAGATTCCAAATGTGATGGTGGCCTTACTGTGCTAGGCACAATGAGACTGTAGTTCTTCACAACATAGACATCTTATCAGACAACAGATAAAAGGTGGGAGAATGGAAGTGCTGTTATCCCGTTTTACTGCAGGGGAGTTGAAGCACAGAGAAAGTAAGTGACTTGTCCAAGGTCACGTGGGAGATCTGTGACAGGGCTGCAAATGGAATCCAGATCCCTTGTGTCTCAGTGTAGCGTTTTAACCTTCAGGGCATCCTTGTTCAGCAATCCCTAGTCTCACAGTGACAGCCTCATTACTAACAGGAAACCAGAGAGCTAACTGAGAAGTCCAACTTGTTGAAATAATAGTAGCTGAGCTGAGCTTTCTTTAGCTAGCTGTCAATTCAAATGTGCAACCAAACCAATACAAGTCATGTTCCAATTCTTTCTGGTTGGCTTAAAAATACATAGACATTTAGAATCATAGAATATTAGAGTTGGAAGGGACCTCAGGAGGTCATCTAGTCCAACCCCTGCTCAAAGCAGGACTATCCTCAGTTAAATCATCCTGGTGAGGGTTTTGTCAAGCCTCAGCTTAAAAACCTCTAAAGATGGAGATGCCACCACCTCCCTAGGTAATCCATTCCAATGCTTCACCACCCTCCTAGTGAAAAACATTTTCCTAATGTCCAACCTAGACCTCCCGCACTGCAACTTGGGACCGTTGCTCCTTGTTCTGTCATCTGCCACCACTGAAAACAGCCTAGCTGCATCCTCCCTGAACCCCCTTTCAGGTAGTTAAAGGCTGCTATCAAATCTCCCTCATTCTTCTCTTCTGCAGACTAAACATGCCTAGTTCTTTCAGCCTCTCCTCATAAGTCTTGTGCTCCAGCCCCCTAATCATTTTTGTTGCTCTCCGCTAGACTCTCTCCAACTTGTCCACATCCTTTTTGTAGTGGAGGGGGAGAGGGGCCCAAAACTGGACACAATTCTCCAATTGCGGCCTCACCGATGCCAAATTGAGGGGAATAATCACTTCCCACGATCTGCTGGCAATACTCTTACTAATGCAGCCCAATATGCCATTAGCCTTCTTGGCAACCAGCTGACTCATATCCAGCTTCTTATCCATTGTAACCCCCAGATCCTTTTCTGCATAACTGCTGCCTAGCTTGTCGGTCCCCAGTCTGTAGCTATGAATGGGATTCTTCCGTCCTAAGTGCAGGACTCTGCACTTGTCCTTGTTGAACCTCATCAGATTTCTTTTGGTCCAATCCTCCAATTTGTTTAGGTCCTTCTGTATCCTATCCCTCCCTTCCAGGGTATCTACCACTCCCTCTAGCTTAGCGTCATCTGCAAACTTGCTGAGGGTGCAATCTACTCCGTCTTCCAGATCAGTAATGAAGATGTTGAACAAAACCGGCCCCAGGACTGACCCCTAGGGCACTCCACTTGTGACCGGCTGCCAGCTAGACATGGAGCCATTGATCACCTACTGTGGATGCCAAAAGATAGTTCTGACCTGAATGGACTCAGAAACTTCTTCAAGACTGCAGTCATTTCAATACGGAAGGTAAATAGAGAAAGCATAATCCTCTTGGAAAGCCAAATGCTGCGGCTAGAAGAACTTTTTCACGATTTGCTGACTTGTTCTACACTCACAGTTGAACACCATTTTTGGAAACTACTTACCAACCTGTATCTCTGTAGGATGCTCACTTGCTGTACTTATCAGAGCCTTGCACTGTCTGAGTAGTAACAGGTAAATCCTGAGAGGTGCCAAACGACGTCCTTTCCAGTCTATTCCAACAGCGTTCCATGCACCGAGTACTGTGCCACATACTTTCAGGGAAACTTGAGAGCAGCAATACTGATTTTCAGCTAGGAGACAATCCACTGAGAGCTCTCTTCAAACTAGAACAGAAACTAAATTGTAGGGGGAGAAAACAAGGTTTGAACAGTGCATTTTTTTGGGCTCTACAGCGTGTAGTAAACCAGTAACAATCAATCTCCAAGCAAATCTCAAAGTCCTTGGAAGATTATCCTGTAGTTTGAGATTTCATGAGTAGAACATTATAAATTCTTCCGTGTCTAATTTAATCCAATTACTTCTCGTTATCCTCTAGTTACCATTGTAAAATAACCCCACTACAGCCCAGAGACACCTCCTTCTCTACTCTGTCAGGTAGTAGACTTTCTGGGTAGAAAGGGACTTCAGACTGGTAAGTGCTCTTGAAATGTTGGCCTTCCACAATGGTTGGTTGTACTAGAGATGTAGTTCCTTGCACTTCTTCTGGTTATGATGAATATGATCTCAGGTAATAAAAAGCATAAGGAAATGTAAATGTGTCATCGATTACAGATTAAGATGTTTTATTTTTTGGTTTAGCAATGGAAATAAACTGACAGTAAAAGAGAACCAGATATGGAGAGGGAGCTGGGCATTCAGTTTGGCTGACAATCTTTCTTTAGTTTGCTCTATAATAAGGTGCTTGTGGTGTTTCAAACCACTTGAGATGAAGAAAACAAAGTTAATTTGATATTAGTGTTTTCTAGCCATGCACTTTAGTCTTGGAGGTATGCAATTCAGCTGCATGATTACATGTTTGAGTGAATGTTAACAGACCTGTGCAAGGCATCAAATACTTTAAATGTTTTAGACAAACTAACTTGGCATACATGGTGCTATGTACCCTTAACTCTCAGTGAAACAAATGGAAACTGAAAACGCTCAGAACCTTGCAGGATTGGACCTGATAACTTGCCCCGTCCCCAGCCATTTTGGAGCCATTGTAGCTTCCCACTGAATCTGTGTGGTCACTCTCCTCCATGTATATATATGGTAAGTCCCCAAACAGTTAAAATGAGAAGTTGATCTTTATTTCCATGGGCTTTTCGATTGAGAGCCTGTGGTTATCTTTTACCCAATTTGCATCTGACACTGAGAGAAGCCAGAACTTCCTGCCTATGCGCCTGAAATTGTTCTTTTTTCACTTTCTATGGGATGTGATTTCTTTCTCTCCTAGCAACCAGCATATTCTCTTCCCTATTTTTGTATTTAAAAAGTACCCTGTTGTATTTGTATCTTAACATCACTGAGCAAGGCAAGAATGTAGCAAAATAGAGAGAGAAAGAGGCTGATTGGAGGGATTAGGGGGGATGTGCACCACTTCCCTCGTGATTTATGTATGGCAATGTGAGGGACAGCATCGGGCTCCTTTAGTGAAATGCTCTGTAACGGCATTACAGGAGATGAAACTATCGCACGCAGCAGTATGTCAATGTAGTCCTTCTCTTAATTAAAGGAACAGCTATTCAGAAAACTGAGTGGAAGTATGTTTAGGGCTTGAGCTAAAATATGCATATCAAGCTTTATTTTGTACTTAATCAGTAACATTAACTTTGATATCACATCAATAATTGTAAAAAGTGTACATAAGACCATCAGTATTTGTGCAGGGATTATCTGATAAAATCTTGTATTGAACAATAGCAACACCTTGTACTTAGTGTTTTCTGTCAAAGGATCTCCAAATATTTTACAAACATGAATGATTCAAGCACCTACCCTGCAATTGGATCCACAGGGACCCGTGTAGAGCCTTGACAACTTGCCCACATAGTCAAGATTCTGCCTACATGGATCAGGCGTTAAACTTCATAACAATTCAAAATGATAGGTACATGTTATTTCCATTCCTCAGGTGGGAAAACTAACATACACAGAGGTTAAGTGCCTAACTATCTGAAGATCCAGATGAGGATCAGCTCCTTTGTTTTTAACTGTTACATGAGATGTGCCAAGATTTAAATTGAAATTAAATCTGATTTGTTAAAAGAATGTTTTATAACCAAGCTGATTTTACACCTAGAAACAACTTTTAGTCCATATAGGCTGCCAGGACTGTGATGAAATTGGATCCAAATAGCTTGCTATACTAGGTATCCAGGCCCAAACAGATTCATACAACACTTGTGGTGTACTCTGAGATAAACTCTTTTATTGCTCTCTTGCACCATTTCTTGATCTTTCTTACTATGATCTCATATATGATATGATCTTTCTATGATCTAATTTCTTTCTCTGATCTCTCTTCATGATCTGTTTCCCCTCCCATTAACTGCCTTCTGGTTTCTAATCAAACACAGACAGCTACACTGATTTAGAGCAGCTAGGGATATGGCCCATTATTTGTGAATAACTGACATGAAGACATTTGAACGGGAGACTGGTCTTTGCTGCAGAACTCTCATTTGGAACCAGATTTAGAACACACTAAAGTCTGGGCACGTTTAGATGCAAGCTTTTAGTTTAGGTCTCTCTGAAATCTCAATAATTTTGGTCAATTTCTGGATCTGATTGTTCCTTGGTCAATCTTTTTGTCAATGTAGTTTCTTCTAAGTTGCAAATGGAATGAATAAGTCATATTGGAGAATATTTCAGCTCTATGTGTAGTTTAATATCATTGTAGAAGTTGTTTTTGCTTTTCTGATCCCTTAAACTAGTGGAACCTCCTACTTCCCCTCCTCCAATGTTACCTCACATAGATTACATCAGAAACATGGCAATATGATAACCTATTGCAAAAGTGGAATTTTCACACTGATTTTCTTAGCTAGTTTCTATTTTCTTTGGGGTCAGTCCTACCGACCTGAAAATCAAAACCTTATGTAGAGTAGAAAACAGATGCAACTCAAAGCAGTCCCTCTCCCCCTTTCACCCATTTAAAAACCAGTAATCATTGCAGAATTTTTGTCAGTGATTTACTGTAGGTTGAATGCAAGCCTTGTCCTTCTAAAATTAGTATTTTACAATGGGAATATTTATAATGATTTTTAAATGAGCTTCTGTTTTATTGCTTCTCCTTTCTAGTCATTTCCCCCCCTTGATCTCTTCAGGGTTAATTTTTTTGTTTAAAAAGCAATTCTATTTTTTTATGCCAAATACAGTTCAAAATAATTGAGAGTACTACTTGCTTTAGTTGTGTGTGAACTGGAGTATATGTAACTGGATTAGAATGAAGTCTATTGGTTACTCAGATGAGCAAAGTTATAAATCTGGCACTTTACAAGTTTCTAAAAGGAGTCAGATGTTCAACTCCCATTGAAATTTGAGTGCCTCACCCCCATGGACACCTTTGTAAACAACTGCCTATCTACCTCTGTCGTATTAGGCTATTTCAAAGAACACTTCTGAACCAGTTCTGCTAATTGATCCAAATTACATAGAAGTTTTATGTTTCTTTAAATATGAATAGACAAGTACTATGGACAAGGCTGAGATTATCAAGATTTACATTCACTTGTGATTAAGTGATAGGAATATACTTTTCTATTGCTTTTTAAAAGTTAGCCACAACAACTAGCCAATGCTGTTGAGATAGTCAGACTTTGATTTCTTTTGCCCTTTGGGATTATATGAATCAAATTTTTTATCAGCATTTGCTCTTACGTATTCTAATGGACTAGAAGTGGGTGACAGATTGTCTCACTCATATTATGGAAATATACTATTCCTGAAAGTCACTGTGTGCTACTTGTTATGTATTGTATTTTGTCATCTGTGTTGTACTATATAATTTCATTTGTGTGTGTATGTGAGTTGGTAAATCGTGCATGGTTGTGTTTCATGTTCCTGTTTGATTTCACTGTTTGGGTTATTTATGGCCATTATAGTACAGCAGGAATCATTTGGAATCTTGATATTCACTACAGGTAGACGTTAAATTGAGTGTAATTTTTTCAATATTCCCCAAGCATATAGAATACCACATAAACCACAGGTAAGACAAATCTCACGGAGCATTAAAAATCAGTGTTTGAATGGTACCCACAGTATAATCCTGTTTTGTTTTTTAAAAAGCTGCTGCTACACAAGGTTTAGAATGGTTTGCTCAAACATCATATCTATATAACAACATCCTATGTTAATAGGGTTCAATTGCTATCTTTGGAAGATGCAAAATTAAATTATCACGAGAATGTATATTTTTTCTGTTTAAGTACTGTAAAGCACGAAGGATTCTTTCTCCAAGAATCAGGCAGCACAGACAATACTGAAGAGGTTTATTCACGATACCGGGAAGTCTGATAAATCAGCTTCAACTTCATGGTGTTACAGTGGTCAATTATATACGCTTTCTTATCGATTACATAGTATGTTTAAATGCTTTATCTATTCACTTACAAATACAGACATTGTCCCGTCCGGAGAGAACAACAGTGATAATGGTCATTCCATACGTGCAGAGACACTTTAATCACTCTACTTGCATTAAGGATTCTAGGGCTACACTCGGGGTGGGGGTAGGGTGGAGGAAGAAGAGGGTGGAGCTTACGGATAGGTGGAAGACAAGACCGATTTTATAAAAGCAAATATGCTGTTCTCATTGGAATTAGTCACTAAGAAGACATCTGGCTTCCTGAGCCACCGGATGTTTACACTAGCAATTGTCCTTGAGACTCAGGTATGCTTGTTAGACATTTAAATGAGTTTTGGCCTTCAACTTATTAGCTAAAAACAGCCTTAAGCCTTACAGTACTTATGGAGTTAAATAAAATCTGACATATTAAATACACAAACCATCATGGGAAAACTATTTGCATCAAGTGATCACATTTCTATAATTACAAATTGGGGTGGGATTAGCGGTGTGAAAGTAATAATCTCTATACATTCTCTTCCCATAGTCCCAGTGTAGCTGAATATTTCTACTAAAATAATTGGTGGTGAAAGATTTAATACATGTGCCATTGGCTTTGTCATCATTAGGCTTCCCAGTTAATGTCCTTTGAGATCCATGGATGAAATTCACATCTTAGAGCTACTGTTAAGCATCTTGACTGGCTTAAATTGCATAGCTCAATTGAAGTCAGTGCAATTTACCATTTATGCCACTTTACATCAGTGGAGGATCTTGCCCATTGTTTGTTTCTGTCTGCAGACTCAGGCAGATCATGCTGCATTGATTTACATTTAGGAAGTTTGCAACCAGAGTCCAGACACTTTTTTTTTTAAAGTGACTTTTAAGTTCTGCAGAAGTTTATGAGGGCACCAGAAACATCCTGGTGCAATGCTCATTACAACCTCAGAGAGCACATGGGAAGAGCATGGGCTTCCATTTCTGGTGTTTTACTTTATAGTGACACTATGCCTGTGAAGTGCAAATGGCAGCAAAAAACCCCTAATACTTTCTCCTGAGTATTGAAAGAAATGCCTGGTGGCATCGTAACAATGAATTTCATCATAGCTGTGTTTGTCGTGGTGGTGATTTTCACCAGGGACCTGTGACAATAATATAAGCCTCTGGCAGTTGAGCATAATGGAGCTCCTTTATGAAAGCCAGGAACTGAATTGGGATGATTTCAGCTGGCTCTCAAATCCAGCTGTCTGCTTACCAGTCACTTAGAGATGCAGTGCTGCAGGGAAAGATGGCTTTGCTGTGGAGTTGGATTCTGTGTGTGAGAACCTGAAGGCATAGTGCTATAGGAAATGTGTGTTTATAAGGTACTGAAACCAGAGTAGCTGTGTTGAGCTGGGCTTATGTGAAAGATATTGAGGAATCTGGGACTCTGTGATGGGGAGCATTTAGTGGCTGGCAGGGAAAGTGTTAACAAACCCTCCCTGAGGAAAGCCGCCACCACAGCTCTCTGACCTCACTTGCTATGGAGCTCAGCCATGAGGAAAATGTTAATGGGTTCAGCACCTATGTAAAGGGATCATAAGAACAATCAGTTCCTGAAAATCCCAGATGCAGGGCTGAGATGATCTAGAAGCCAGACACTCTCGCTCAGTAATGGGGAATGTAGAGGATTAAGGGACAGACAGTGGTTGCTTTACAGAAGTGGCCTGTAGTGGAGCGGAATTGTTTGGGCATCCTTGGCTCAGTTTCTAATGGTGAGAATCTCTCTTGTGCAATGACTCTGTTCAAATGGCAGTGTGGGTTACCATATTCACTGTGCCACCCTGATTTCCAATTTTAAAATATTGTCTTTTTGCCTGCCAGCCCTGAGATCTGAGAACTGGCCTAGGATCTTTCCAGCTTGTACACATGACCAGAAAGAGGCACTGAAAGTCAAATGATCTCCTCAACTACCTGTTCAATCCCACTACTTCAGATTGTGCCTTCTAACACTTGTGAAACTCCATTGTCTTCACATTATGCCCCTGTTGACATCTGTGCAAACCTATGTAAAGCTCATTAGATTGCAAAGGCTGTGCTGAGGGCAAAGAAACAAAGTTAGATTAACATGCAGTCATGTTGCTGAGGTATTCCAGGGTGATAAGAATTCCTAGATGATTTAACTACCGAAATAACCTTTGAAAGGCAATCATAGTAAAAAGGATTGTAGGATGAAAAGCGTAACGGTTTGAATCAATGAACTTCTTGCTTTCATGTTTTCAGTATCTGAAGTGAGGGAGGGAAAATGAATATGAGCATATATAAAAATAAAATAGAACTTTAAAAGAACTCTCTAATGAATTAAATGTTCTCATCTAATCACATAGATGACTGGAAATTGGAAATAGTTTGGAAGAGATTGCTGAGGATTATAAAGAGAAAAAAACTCTTATTTGTAGAATGTTAAGTGACTTTCCAAAAGAGAACAAATGCTAAAAATATTACCATAAAATAGACTAGAGGAGGACTGGTTGATTTAGGGGATTGGTAAAAGAAAATGGGCCCTAATTTAACAAATAAATTAAGCATGTGCTTAGATTTAAGCATGAATTTAAATGGTTTAACTGAATCAAGGCACAGTCTATCAACTATAGATCACCAGCTGGATTTGCACTTGCTTGGCTAGAGACTTCATAGTAGAAAATTACATGCTAGCCATTGAAGCAAACACATAAAATAGATCTGGAGATAAGTGAGGAAATAGCCTTCTGCGGGAGGAGGCAGGCTCTTAGGAAAACATTCATTTGTAATTTGCAGGGTCTGGAAGGTGCATTTGTGAACGAGGTGTGAGATCTTTTCCATGAAACATTTCTGGTAATACCAGTATGTGCCATTTGATATCAGGGAAATGCACTAAAAGCCAACACCACAAATAGGTTAAGTGCAAATCCAAAATCGGTGCCTCCGCTTTCTCTCTCTTTTCTGTTCTTCCATTTCTTAAGCACCATTCTCTACCTTTGTCTCCAGCTCCCTCCAGTTTTTATCCATTTCTCCCTATTTTTCCTGTTATCCTCTTTCCTGTCTCTTCCCTTTCTCCTAAAAGCAGCATCTCCTTGTCCCTCATTTTTTATTTTCTATCCCCCATTCTCAGTTGTCGTTCCCTGTGTTCTCTCTTGCTGTCTATTGCATAGTCTGACCTGATCATCTACCCTTGTATCCATAGCTCTCACATCACTATCGCCTGCTTTGCTCTCACCTTGTCCTCTTCAACCCCACTTTTTCTTGCTTTCTCTTTCCCACTCCTGAGGGGCTCCCACAACTCTTACATGCTTTTTTCCTGGGACTCCCAACCTCCCTTTTGTCACTTCCCCTTCTCCCTTATGTTGGTTGTGATGACTTGCTCCGCCTCTGGTGAACAGTCGCCATGTGTGTATATATATATATATATATATCTCTTTTGACTCTATATCTGGTACCTTTGCTGCCAACATCGAGAATTCTTTCTTTGTGTCTTTTAAACTTAGAGTTAAAAAGTTTTGACCTTCTCTCCCCAGGAACTGGAAATCCAGAGGTACATTCGAGCATGTGATAATTATTAGTTAGCGTCAGTTAGAGAAGTGTCAATCAGGTGTCTAAATAACTTAGTAGCACATATCAGGCTTAGTCTGAGAGTTAATGAAAATAAAATAACTTATTTATTACACTAAGAACAAATATAAATCAGAGACCAAAGTGTCACCTTATTTGTGTGCAAGACAATGCTGACCAATCAGAACGCCAAGGAACCTCCCTTCTCCAGCTTCACAACTCTTCTCTCAGGAACCCAGGTATTGCCTCCAGGGACACAACAATAGTCTATCAAGTCTAGTGTTCTTTCTGAGACATGGTGATGTCAGGTTTCATGACACTAGTGACTCCTAGAAGTCAGATGATATTTTAATTGAGAGAAATCTCTTATTGTCCCCTGCCAAATTCAATAAGCTATTTCCTGGAGTTTTTCTAGCTCATAAGGACTGGATGGCTCAGGAATAGAAATAGCAGTAGTATTCTCTCTCTTCAATATCTACTTGTAGTCCAAGCCTCCCATTTGAGACTTAGATGGGTCTGTTAGAGAGCTAGATATCTCAGCCTTGTTCTTTGTCGTGGTTGAAATTTAGAATGGGAAATGGAGATTAATTTGTGTTAGCCATCAGCTGTGTGTGTTGCTGTAGGCCAATAGACATCCTGCTACTAATTGCAGCTTGTCCTGTTGTTCAAATTAATTGTTTCCACAGTTCACAAGAATGGATGCTTCCTGAAGGCAAATCCCACTCTCATTATAACTAATAGTTGCCTTTTCCCAAATAGTTTCCTACTAGGTTTTTTACAAAGCACTAAACTGAGATATTGTCCGGCTGCAGAGCAAATGTCAAACTATGAAAGAGAGCCAGATGTGTAGCACATAAATAATTCTGCAGATCCAAGATCTTTTGTTCCATTTTATGGTCGTCCAGATTATACGTTTTTCTCTCACTCTCATACTAGACAAACTTGCTTCTAAGTCTCAGGGGGCTGCTCCTGCTCCTATTGGGAGTTGGGTATGGGAGTTTTGTGGTTGACTTCCGTGGAAGCAGAAAATCATCATGTTTTTAAACTCACCCCTGTGAAGATGTCACCAGGGATTTCTGTTCAGGGTGTATTTTGTTCTAATGTGATGTGACCCTTTGATATCACATGTATGTGTATAGTCTGCTAGAATAGATGAATGAGGTGGGCGAGGTAATATCTTTAATTGGACCAACTTCTGTTGCTGATAGAAACAAGCTTTTGACCTTACACAGGCTCTTCTTAAGGTCTGGAAAACTGTACATTTTCCTTGGTCTTACATTTTGTAAGAATTTGTTTTACTAATTCCAAATTCTAGGCCATGTTATATTTGCCAGTGTGACTCAAACAGATGAAGTGTGTTCATTGTATAGATTGAATGCTCCATAGGTATTTATATTGAGTATTTTTTCTGTTATTATTGTTATGCTGACTAGATTGAGGGGGGCCCTTGAGGTGTATTCAGGAGCTCTGATTACTCCCTTCTACACCAATCTCATGTTGGGGGTATCACGCTGGCTAGATTGAGGGGTGGGGGGTATTATAATGTTTGACATCAGTATGCCAAAATCATAATGATTCATGTGAGATATGCCATGTCAAGTACTGTTAGAAAGGCCATAATGTGCTAAGTAAGATGATAAAGTTTATATTCAGGTATTACATGTGTAATGGAAGTTATTGATATGTTTGATATATCAGTATTTCAAATTGTGCTGTCTGGGTAATGTCTCAGACAGGATGGCTGCAGAACAATAGTCCGATTAACGGCCCATTAAGACATTCCCAGGTGCAGGGGGCCTTGGGGGAGTAGCCAGAGATATAGCTGATGAGTCACCAGGTCTGGCCCATGTGACTCTGGACTCCATTTTGCTTC
Source organism: Mesoclemmys tuberculata (assembly GCA_007922155.1). Taxonomy (NCBI): domain Eukaryota; kingdom Metazoa; phylum Chordata; order Testudines; family Chelidae; genus Mesoclemmys; species Mesoclemmys tuberculata. The sequence continues at coordinate 5,203,538 of ML675615.1, read as the reverse complement.
CTAAAATTCCACAAGCAGAGTGGCAAGGGCCAGAGGATATATAAGGCAGAGGCCTGGGAATCCATTCTGTCTTCAGTCATCAGTCTTCAGCCTGTTCAGCTTTCAGCCACCTATCTACCTCTTGAGCAACCCATCTGCAACTGAACTGAAGCTGTGAAACAAAGGACTGAGACCCATCCAGATACTGGATGTATACCAGAGGGACAGTACAAGCCTGCAAACTCCACAATTCTTCTAGAAACCTGATGCATATGGACTTTCAAATCATTTGTATGTATCTGATTGCTTTAATCCTTTAACATTTCTTTTATTGTTTGTTTTTCTTTTTATAATAAACCTTTAGTTTTAGTTACTAAAGGATTGGCTGGCAGCGTGGTATTTTGGGTAAGATCCAAACTTATAGTCAACTGGTACTGTGGCTGGTCTTTTGGGATCAGACGGAACCTTTTCAGTAAAGAGCATACAGTTTAAATAACTGGTCTCTTTACTGGACCTAGTGGCAGTTTGGGAGCCAGAGACTGAAATGCAGTAAAGGGGGCTGTGTGTATTTGTATAGTGGCTTCTTGATAACCAGTTTGGGGAATCAGAAGCACTGTTTGTGGCTGGTCAGGAAGGCTGACTTCATTGTCACCCACCAGTGCTGGGAGAATTTGCTCTCCTTTTTACATCCTGCCCTGACCTTGGCATTATCAGGTGGCTACCCTGGGCACTGATGGGTCACAGTTATTATTATTCAATAATTAATAATAAGGCATTGACTATGTGTTCAGCACTCTGGAAGATACTGAACTAAGACACAGTACTTGTCCCAAGGAGCTTGCAATCCATGCTGTGTAGTGTATGAGTTTGTCCTTCAGTATTCAATGACACATTTAAATGAAAGTGATCGGAAACTTTGATCACCATATCGCTTCTGTTCATATTAAGGGTATTTTTTCCACCCCTACTCATGTTGAGTAGAACCTTATTTTGTGAGTAGCCCCTTTGAAATCAGGGGGATTTAAGGTACTTTTCAATGTGCTTGATCCTCCATTGTTCTCTGCTTTATAATACTTTACACTAATGTAGATGACTTTACTACAGAGTAATGAAAGGTATGCTGCAATGGAATACTGAACCCAACATGAGAAAGGGTGGCAGAAATTGGCTTGCTCCTTGTTACAATGTTAGTGTTCCATATTCCGTAAATTTTCTTCGGGGACTGAGAGTGATATTTAGCAGATTAAGAGTGCAGTGTTTTGAGAACTGTCTGGATTTGGAAGATGTAGTCCCTTCGCTTTCTGTAGACAGCAGTTGTATGCCTGGATTCCCTTGTATCTCATAAAAAGTTAATTATTTGACTCAAACATGCTGTAATTGATGTGGATTCAGCACATAACTAGAGTTTTAGTTCAGAGAACTCTTCACTGTAAACTTTTAAAACTCAGTATGTTATGAGCCTTGAGAGTGGGTTGGGTAGTGAGTGTGTGTTGATGGTTTGAATTCCCTGGCTGCTGCAGTGTTCTTGCAATTCTTCATTCTCACACTGAGTGCTTAGCAGTTTAATGTCTGCTACTCTGTCATCCATTCAGAAGTTTCACACTGTAACCATGCTTCCTTTACAAGGGGCACAGACAAATAGAAACAGACAGTGTTCTTACAGCTATTAATGCCTTTTAATCTTTTAATTCCTGGCACAAGGGGACATTAATTTATTTGAAGGTTGCAATCTCTGACTACTCAGAAGATTTTTTGTAAGATTAATGGTTCTCAGGGAAGAAGTCTCAAGTAGATGCAGTGAAAGTCAAAGGCAAAGTCCAGTTTGTTTTTCTAATCTGGTGTCTGTTCTAAACACAGAGCCTTCCCTGTGTCTCGCTGAACTATCCTCTCTCTGAATTTGCCCCCTGGCTGTATTCTCTTAGGCCATTCTGTCACCCGAAGACAAGCATACTTGCTGGGGAGGGTGTCTTATACATAAATTAGGGTTCTGATTGCCAAAATTGCTGAAATATATTCTAAAGCAGTGCAGATCAGGTAGGCTTAATGATTAGCTGTAATTGTTTATGATGATGTAAATTCGGGGACATGCTTATGTTATTTGTATGGCAAAGGCTCTTATCATGCCTTTGGGAAATGCTGTGACTTGGACAAACAATAGAACCCAGTAATTACTAAAAATTAATTTTACAAAGTAAACCATAAACAAAATCAGGCAATAAAACAGTGTGAACTCAGCTACAATCTTGTCTGTTCTGTGTCCCTCGCACATTGCTTCCAACAGATGTCAGACCCTCTGCAGCTGTAGTGGAAATGCAGTTTAAGTGAGACGAGTCTGGCCCAGAGACAGAACTCCAAGCATCCATCAACACACAACACTATTGGTGTCCCTATTGTAGAGCTTAATCCAGCATTGTTTAGAGTCAGTTCCCAGCCACCCTTCACGACATGTTGTTGTTGGATTTTTAACCTGTATTGACTAATTCCAGAATGGGCTTGTTTATCCCAAAATCATTAATCATCTTCCTTAATAGAAAAACCCGGTAGAATGTGATGGCTAATTGACTATCAAGCCAGTCATTTGCTTGAGTAATTATAAATTTTATATGGGTTGTTCTATATACATGTACAATTAACAGAGGATGACATCTTTTTGAAGAGTTTTTGAACCATGCTATCTAATTCTATAGGAAGAATATATTCTCTAATACATATTATACGAATTTTCAAAATGCCTATGGAAAGATTCCTGAGACACAGTGGGTAAGGTAATATATTCTGTTGGACCAACTTCAATTGGTGAAAGAGACAAACTTTTTTAAAAAAACAGTTCTTCAGGCCTGGGAAAGATACTGGGAAATACAAAGCGGAACACATTGTTTATCATAAGTAGTTAACACATATTGTCAGACACCATTCAAGGTGAAGTGGCCAGTAAGACCTCTGCCATTCTTGGACAGAAAGTGGGAGTTAGTCAGTTACAGATAGCTGTAATATACCAGAAAAATAGTGTCTATATTAAGTCCATGAGTTTTAGTGCCCAGAAAAGTTAGTTTTTGCTTTCAGGTTTGTCTTTTGAATGTGTTGTGTGGGGCTTACTTTGAAGATGAGGACTGAGAGCTCAGGTATGGAGTGATCACTTTGTGAAATGTGTTTGCCCTGGATGATATTTTTTTTTGTTTTTTGTCATTTATCAATTTTCTGCATGAGTTCATTCAAGAGTGTTTCACCTGAATAGTAGTTGTTGGGGCATTTAGTGCATTGGATGAGCTACATCACGTTTTGTGATAGGCATGTGGAGGACCCATGATATTGAAAGGTGTTTTGTAAAGAATATTCACCATCCTAAAAGTGGATTTTAAGTCTACAGGTTTTGCATTTGTTGTTCTGGTAAGGTCTAATGCAGCTTTGAGTTGGTGTGTCCTGGTTTGTGTGGATCTTATTTCTGATAATGAGCCTGGCAAGGCTGAAGAGTTGTTTGAAGGTCAGAAGAGGGGGTTCGGAAAATAATGTTTTCAGTATGTGATCCCCAATGAGTATGGGTCGGAATTATTGAATATACCCCCATCTGGTTTCCAGCGTGGGCTGGTAGGTGACAAGTAAGGGTGTGTGGTATAGGGCTTTTTTAAATTATTATTATTTATTGAAGCAGGATCTCTTGGGGTATTTGGGTGGCCCATTCCATGGTGTGATCTACTTCTGTAGTAGAGCGTCCTTGTTTGGAGAAGGCAGTTTTAAGTGTGTTTAGGTGTACATCCAGACTTTCTCATCAGAGCATATTCTGTGGCATCTGAGTGCCGGGCTGCCGATAACCGATTTCTTGGTGTGTTTGGGGTACTTACTAGATCTGTGAAGGGAGGTGTGGTGATTCATGGGTTTCTTGTGTGTATTTGTCTTCAGGGTTCCATTGCTGAAGCTGATCATTTGTGTCCAGGAAGTTGATGCTGGTGCAGGAGTGTTTTAGAGAGACTTTGGAGGATGAGCAGTGGTTGATGCTGTTGTGGAAATCTCTGATGGAGTTTAGATTGTCTGTCTAGAGGGTGAAAATATCTTCTATGTATCTCAGGTATATGATTGTTTTCATGGAGCACAGAGTCCATTGAAAGGTTATTTTCTTCTGTTTAATTCTATGGGACTTTTCTTTAACTGTTAACTTGAGATCATTGACCGGAAAAAGTAGTGTTATGATGCACAAAGTACTGGTAATTTAGAAACTAGCAAAACCCCAAAGTGATTAAGCAGCTCATACTACCTTTACACATTATCAGAAAGGTTGCTTGAGTTGCAACTCTTTCTTTGGTCTTGTAATAAACACCACCACTTTGGCTCTGTCACATTTTAATGCAGTATTTTCCCAAATTAAACAAGAAAACATCTCAAGTAATCATTGTGGGCTGGATTCTGGCCCTTCTGTGCTACTCCAGTAGCATATAGGGATCAGAAAGGAGATAAAATGGATTAGGGGAGAATCTCCTGACAGAGATGCAGCACACGGTTGGTATCAGTGGCTTATGTCACTGCCTTGCAGTCAGACTCAGCAGTATATGGGGCATACTGGGAGGGAGGGAGGCTAAGGAGATGTGGTGGTGTGCTTGTAGATGAGTGTTCAGCACTGTGGGGATTCTGAATTGCAGAACAGCCCATATCATACAAGGAGGGGTGTTTCAGCTCGCATGATCTGGATGACACTGAAATGGCACAAATCCTTTGCCCCCTACTTCCTGGGCTGCACCATCCTTTCTGAGTGTCTCAGGAGATGCAGCACAGTATCTAGCCTTGTTATAAAATTTTCTGCCCAAGAGTGAATGTTGCAAATGTCACTGTGCACCTGGTCAAAAGGGAGAGAAGACCATCATTGAGTTAATACAGATATCGGCTTCTTGAAATAAAGCCCAATGCTTTAATAATACTATGTTGTTAAATAATCTTGGGTTCAAGTAGATCACCATTAACTGAAGATTTAAAATTTTACAGGGCATTGTCAGTGCTAAGTAATTTATTGATTTTCCTTAGGATGAATGATGCAGTCAGAGACCATCCTCAGTGCATTCATTTACTTGTTGCTGTATATAAGCACTTTATTTATAGTCCTTCTTGCAAGCAGTGACTCTTTCAGAGACAGATAATATAATTAAAAGGCAATATATTAAAATCTGATGATGTGGCAGAGCTGAAAGTTGAGATTGCTGGGTTTACTACAATTTAGCGTCAGTTTGTCCCTAAGAAGAGCTTCCAATAACTTGAGATTAAAAAATCTGCAACAGTTTACTATATGTCAGCAATATGTAACTACAGTTTATTATAATACCCTTTATTTGATTGATAGCATAACTGGAGCTTGTAAGAAAGTGGCTGCAAATATATTGGCTTTCACAATATGGGGCTAGTTTCACTTATGTTACTTTCGGTGGGAAAACTGGGAAACGCAAAGTCATGTACAGCTTTACAAGAGAGAGGTCTACAAAATGTACAGGATACTGGGGTGAGAAGGGAGATTCACTAGTCCAATCTATGCTTTTCTTAGAACTGTTTCCTGAAGTTGTTCTAAACATGGCCTAGGGTATTTAATGTAGTTAGGTAAAATTATGGGCCATCTCCAATCCCCAACTCCTCCTTTGTGCCCCCTAGAGAGGTGCAACCACCCTTTGGAAAATGCTGTCCAGTAGATTCAGTAGAGATGTGTCTAATAAGGTTTCATAGAGAGAGTTCTGAAAAGCTATTAAATGATGTGAAGGAAAGATAGGAAGTGTAGTAAGAGGTTATGGTGACTCCATCAGGAGCTCTTTAGTTACCTGATATTCAAAAAGGAGTTCTACAAAAAGTGGAAACGTGAACAGGTGGCTACGGATGAATAAAACAGAATAGCACAGGCAGGTAGAGACAAAATCAGAAAGGTCAAGGTACAAAATGAGTTGAACCTAGCAAGGGGCATAAAAGGCAATAATAAGAGGGCCTATAAATACATTAGTAGCAAGAGAAAGGTGAAGATAAGTATAGGTCCATTATTTAGTGGGGAAAGAGAGCTAATAAGGGAAGACATCAAGGAGATTGAAGTGTTTAATTCCTATTTGGTTTCAGTCTTCACTAAAAAGGTAAACTGTGCCCAGATATTTAACAATTACTATTAACAACAAAGGGGAAGGAGCATCAACCAGAATAGGGAAAGCACAGATTAAAGAATATTTAGATAAATTAGTTATATTCAAGTCAGCCAGGCCAGATGAAATTCATCCCAGGGTACCTATGGCACTAGCTAAAGCAATCCTGGAACCATTAGCAATTATCTTTGAGAACTCATGGAGAACTAGTGAAGTCCCAGAGAAGTGGGAAGAGCAAACTTGGTACCTGTCTTTAAAAAAAAGGGATCTTAGAGGAGGTGGGGAATTATAGGCCAATCAGTCTAACTTTGATACGCAGGAAGATAGTGGAACAAGTTATTAAGTAATCCATTTGTAAGTACCTTACGGACAATAGGGTCTCTGGGTTGCAATGACCTGTCAATGCACCTTCCAGCCCTACATTTCAATGCTTATATGAATGTGTGAAGGCTGGTTTTTTGACCCATCCCTTAGAATTCTGCTGTGACCATTTTAGCAAGGGACTCCCACAATTTTTTCTCCCTTAGCCTGTGATAAATCTGGTTCTCAAGGAGTGGAACTAGGGAATCTGTTCATTTAAACCAAAGCAATCTCATAACCAAGGTAATGGGCAGCAAAGTTTGGCAAAGGAAATTAAGTTCCTCTGATGGAGTGTTCAAGGCCCTGAGAGGCCAATTAGGTCTCCTGAGAGAAGGAAGGCCATGGTTAGTTGAGAGTGAAGCCCATCTGGGGAAAGGCTGGACCAGCACTGTATAGTCATGAGGCTGAAAGCAGAGGAGGTCTGCAGTGGAATGAGTCTGCGGTCACTTCTTGGGAGAAGGGAGGCCTGTAGGAACAAGGAGAAAGTCCAGAGGGAGAGTATGCTTTGGGATCTTGCCCTGGAGTAAGGAGTCTGGCAAGAGACTAGAAAGGGTGAAGTAGTCCTGGAGAGAAGAGTAAGCTCCAGTGGCAAACACAGAAATAGGCAACAGAAGATAGAGGGGCTGGGCGGGAAAAAGCCACAGGGGAAAGGACTCAACAGACCTGGATTGCTGGTTATAGGGTCCCTAGAGTAGCAGATTGGCCCAGGTTCCCCTGAGAATCACTGGTATAGGAGCTCAGAGTCCTGAGCGGGGGCTGAATATTATCCAGAGAAGGCATTTGGACAGGGGTACTGCTGGACTTGATAACCCCAGAAGGGGTGGACTAGCTTGGGACCTGGTTAGCTTGGGACCAAGTTACTAGAAAGGAGGCTATTGTGGAGTAAGCAGAGTAGAAGGGGGCACCAGATGTCACAAGAACTATTTTCCCAGATCTAGAAATGAGGAGGCGCACTAGCAATGAGACAGGGAGCCCGGATACAGTTCCACATTTTGGAAATGTTCATACTTTGTTCTTGAAATCTATAAGGACGATATTAACAGCAGAGCACAGTGTTCACTGTATCACTGGATGGAGGCTGAGATAAGTGGGGTGAAGATCTTCCATGAGCTACAAATGTTTCCTTTTTGAAAATACCCGCCATTTGGTGTGGACTTTTGCACAACAAAAGTAAATATGTGGGACGAGATAAAATTTTCAAAAGCTCCTTCACCCCATTTTCAAAAGTGAGTTAGGAGCCTAAATCTTATTGAAAGTCAATGGGGCATTAGACTGCTCAGATTTCCAAAGACATTTAGGCGTGTAAAGATACAGCTTGACAGATAGTAGGAATTTGAAAAGCACCTAAACAAGTTAGGTGCCTGATTTCCACTGATGTCAATGTGATTTAGGGGCCTAATCTGCAAAAGCGCTTTTGGAAATCCCAGTAGGTGCCTAAACTGCATCGTTAGGTGCCTAAATATATTAGAAGATCTGGCCATAAACCACTTTTAAAATGACATTTTGGGCTTGTAAGTCATTTAGGGGCCTTTGAAAATTATACTCTAGATCCTCAGCTGGTGCAAATTGGCATAGGCACATTAAAATCAAAATTTCACATTAAAAATAAAATAGGGCTGTGCCAATTTTCTGCAGTGGAGGATCTGACTCAGCAATAGTTGTATAAGCTCTAGGAAGAGGTTATCTGGGCCAGAGATGGCTTAGTAGAATTCAGAGAGGGGTATATGCCTTCAAAGACGGGAAAGTTACCTGCAACCTTTTTCACTTTAGTGATAAATCTTTAACAAGATACTTTCAGCAATGCTGTAGAAATTTCTCCTTCACATGCTTAAAGTAGCTACAACTCAAACTCCATGGGGGTTAATTCTGATCTAGTAACAAAGTAGACGTGCATTTGCATTAATAACTAGATCTGGGACGAAAGGAAAGGACCTCCTTTGGGATCTGAGGATGCTGAGAAGAATGTCTCAGAAAGTCACTAAGGACAATTACAGTACTTAAGAAAAGATGGGAGGGGATCTACTCCCCATTCTCAGTGCTTAACAGACACACAGCTTGATATTTCTATGAACCATTTCCTGTTTGTCTGTGAAAGAAGGATGTGCTGTTATGACTAGGGATTTTATGTCTAATGCAGCCTTGAGGACATTCCCCTCTCCCCACCCCACTCCCCTCTGTTTGTATTTTCTAAAGCTTACAATGAATAATATATCAGGACAGAGAAAATGGTGATTACAACCCTATTAAAATAACAAACCCTGCCAGCTTCCCCAAGGAGTTTACTAGTCAGTTTAAATATTCATCTGGAAAAACTGAAAAAAGTGCTGAGGTAGCAAAGTTCCAGGCATGCTCTGCCGGCATTGTCCCCACTCTGTCTCCAAACTGAAGTGAGACCTCTAGAAATGTGCAATCAGAGTAAATAGACCATGGCTGTATTTTCTCTGCGGCTGTTACTTATTTAATTAACCTGCATGTTTGCTAATCATCAGGCTGGAATGGAACCAGTAGGTGAAAAAGTAACGTCACTTTTGATGTCATTGTCCTTGCCTCAAGGCAGCCTTCCTCTGGAGACATTCAGCTTGATCAGAGTATCAGTGACTCAGGGTTATGGATGAAGAAACCACCTCCTCCCACGCAACTTCTCGCTGCTGGAAACTCTCGGATAGCAACTTCTTTAATATTTTGATTTACCAAATAACCATCAATCAGAGGTACAATGAGCTATCTTGAACATTTATGCTGAGATTTTCAAATACACCACTGGGATTTGGACACCCAGCATGGGATTTTCAGAGTGTCTAAGTGATGAAGGGGATTAGTCTCAGAGTGAGCTTTTCAAAGGCACAAATCATAGTTATATGTGTAATTCCCACTGACAGTGACAATGAGGTGCCTGTGTGGTCTGTGTGCCTTTGAAAAGCTCCCAATGACTTTCAATGGGACTTGTGCTCCAAAGTCACTTAGACGCTTTTGAAAATCTCTTCCCCTAACTCCCATTAAAATTACTTGGTCCTGAGTATCTAAATCTCCTACCTGGCTTTTGAAAATCTCAGCCCAAAAGCTTGGTTCAGCTAAAGCTACATCCATAAAGCAGTATCGGCATGATCCTGTCTCTACACCAGGCAAGACCCAGATCAGACCTCTTTTACACTTAGGCCAGATGTGTTCTTTTGTCCTTCTGCTGCACATCTTTGTGGCATTGGAGGTGAGTTCACACTGTATGCTGGGCTAAGGTCCTGCTCATGCTAGATGCTGAATCCCCACTCCATTCCCATTTAAAACTGCTCAAAGTAGAGGACTTCCTATACCTCTGAAGAGCCTGATCCATTACTTGGAACTGATGCAGGTGTCAACAGAAAGACAATTGTCATGTCTAAGCAGTGTGGTTTGTGCTTTTTCCCAGTTCAGCTCTGACCAGGTTGCCTCTGGAGTTTAGGATCTCCCCTGTAAATGGCGTTTAGGATCTCCCCTGTAATCCATGCTGCTGCACACTCTACACTCATTCCATGTAGAGTGGAAATCCTGTAGGTGGAACATACATCATATGTGATGGCAAACTTGAATGCCCTTAGTCTTGACACTTATAGCCCTTAACAGACATAATTACTTCCCTCAGTGAGCACCTTCCCTTCTTTTGTAGTTTTCTCAGGCTAGAGGAATTTTTAAAAACTATTTATTTGTGAAGTTTTAAGAAGTTTATAAATCCTTGCCATGTAAACATCAGAAACAAAACAATCATTAAAATGCTGAGACTTTCTTTAGAGGCATTATATAGGAATATAGTCATCAGATCTTTTTATTTAACTGGGTGTTACTATATTACAGAGTGACCATCATTACAGCATTTATGTTGTTTCTAGTGATTTTATTAAATTGAGTGAAATCTCTAGATACACATACTTAACACACCAGATATGTCTCTCATATGTTAATATGAAAAGAAATTGGACAAGTGTGCTGATTATTTTCAGGTGAATGCAATTTGAGTATTGAATAATAGGTAACCAAATATCTATCAGTCCACTGTCTATTTTGCTGGATGCATAATTAATGTGTGACTTTTTCCATAACCACAACCTCTCTTTTCTTTTCTGGAGTGGTTCCCCAGTGGGTGGGCTATTTTTCTTTACTCAATGAAAGGCTACCAATGACTGAGCAAATGAAAGATTAATTGTTCATATCCTTTTGTGTGGCCATTTCCACTAGGAAGCCCTAAGAGGATTACCAAAGGATCATTTGATTATGGATTGCATCCCAATACTTTCTAATGACTGGACATGTCCACCATATATGAATAAAATCTCCTCTTTTGCCACAGTTTCTCCAACATTTATTCTCATTAAATCTCTATTTTTACTGAATTGTATGAGGTAGCAGTGAAACTGTATCTTGAAGAAATTTTCATGTATTGTGTTACAGACTAAGGCAATGGGTTTTGAATTTTTTCCAGATCAAACCCCATTTCTCTATGGTAATTTGTCTATCCACATCCTTTTCCTAGAGTGTCAGACATATATCGGTACTATTTTTTTGGTTAGAAAAGCTGTCTGCAAAGATTGAAATAAATTAGGTACCATTTTTTTGTTACCTAATTGATCAGACATCATTGTTTTTATTTAATTTAGCTTTCTATATGAAGCTGATTTTCTAGGAAGTTGAGAAGCATTGTGCCTGACTGGAAAATACTGCTACCAGGGGAAAGTGGGACAGTGAAGGTTAGTTTTGATCTCTAAATAAGTTAGAAAAGTTTCTTTACTGAATAGCTGGCCAGCCAGATGTACTCCATGGCTGTCCCAATCTTTGAAGGTTGGAGAGATTTGTTGTCGTTCTGGGGGGAGTAGGATGGATTTGAGGTTCCAAACTTTTGCTTCTGCAGTCATGTGTCTGTAGAATGCATGGGACACAAATTACGGTTCCCTAGTGTGCGCTAGGAGCCAGTTATACCCACTGGAGAAAGAGGCTAAAAGGAGTTGTATGATCCCCTCTCCAAAAGACAATATATCCAGTGCAGAGGTCATTCTCTGTCAGGCCCTGGGGCCATTTTGGAGGGTAACAGGGGTATGTGAGGCTGCACCTCAGCTATTCCTTAGCTGCTTTGAATCGTGAAGGAGCCTAAGGCAACTGTGTGCAATTTAGGGCAGCCCTCTGGGCTGAACCAGCTCCCAGCAGCACCAGGATGAATTCTAGCCATGATTTCTGGACCTCTAATCTCATTGGCCCTGGTATAATCTGGAGTATCTTCAATCCATGGCATTATGCCAGTGCCTGGCTGGTATGAATGAGGTCAAAGCAGGTTCCTGGATATGCTACAGATTTGCAATTAGGGGAGTTTAGAGTTTTTGCAGTTAGAAAGCCTTTTAGCACAGCAGTATATTTTCGTGCTGTTTTTTTAATATATTGTTTGATGCCACTTTAGCAGCAGCATTTCATCCTCAGGCACCTCTCTCATGGCCGCAAATAGGAATGTAAGGATAAGAACATAAGGCACACTCATTATGACAGTAATGGTGCTTGTTGCCCACCATTAGCTGCTCACTTTAATCAAACCCATGCTCACAAAGACCAGGGCGCTGGTTTTTATGACTGTGTTTTCAATAAGTATACATTATACACAGTGCAGTAAAATGAAAAATGACTTGGTCTGTTTCATGGCCACACAGCAAGTTTTAGGTTTTTTTTTTTTTTTTTTGAAGAAACCTCATTTTTCTTTCAACTTTGATATTTGTAACCCTTTCGGGCAGGGCCAATTAAAGGTAGTTCTGGGCCATAGGCATACCAGGATACAGCACCTCCCAGGACTCTAAAGAGCAGGCCCTGATCCCCACCACCATTTGGGTTGGAAGTGGTGGGCCTCCTCACACTTCCTAGGGCGGCTGAGATAGAAGCATTTGACCCCTTGTCTCATTAAAGAGCAGCAGCATGAGCCTTCTTTTGAGGGCAGTAGAGTAGGGAACTCTGACGCTGAAGAGGCAGATGTAGCACAGGGGATGCCTAATACTTGCCCAACAGCTGGGGTGTATCGTCTTGGATGGATGTGCCAAGCCAGCTGCACTCTTTTCCTCCTTCCACATCCAGAGTCTCCTGCTGGGGTGGTGTTGTCAAGAGCAGGGAGGGGTTGAAATCAACACCCTTTGAGATGGATGGGAGCAGTTCGTACCTCAGATAGCTGCTGTTTCAGGCTTCCTTCAGACTCAGGCAAGCACCACTGCGTTATTTACACTCATTTGTCAAGCTTTCCTTCACCACGATGAGAGCTAGAAAAGATGCATTAAAAAAAAAAAAAAAGAAAAAAAGAAAATCGGGATTCTAATGTAATGAAATGACACCCAGAGCTGGAATCTATGGTTCCTTAATTAGATCCTGCAAGAAGGGTGATGTAAAGCTTCAGGACAAAATAGACAAATAAGAGTAAACATCACGATGTTTGTTTATCCAGTGTTTGTCATCTAGTTTTCAGCAGATTTCTGCTCATTTATTTCATCGAATGCATTTTTAAGCGATATAAGTGTTCCTTAAATCTCACATTGTCCTTAGCCTTTTACTGACCTCAACTGGGACCGGGAAAGAGGAATAAAACACAGCTAGTAAAAGATGTTTTTATCTTATCACCATGCAGTGTATTTCCTGGGTACAATGTCACCTTCTTTGTTCCCTGTCCAGCTTCACAGAGCTATTGACCAAGACTTCCTAAAGACAAATGATTTTAGGTATCTGAGTGCAGATGCCTACCTTGAGCTGCCTTAAAGGGCCCAGGTTTACACAGGAGAGATGCTCGGCACTTTCTAAAAATCAAGCCTACATGGGGTGTCTCAAGCTGGGCAACCAACCAAAACCATTGTTCACTGTTGAAGATCTTGGCTATTAATGTTTTGTTATCAAATGGGGACTTCTTTTCTCCCTTACTCTCTGGTTCAGCCTCCTCTCCCTCAAACCCACAATTCCCTGATATTGGCTGTAGCCACTTGTCTTCCAAGAGGAAATCCTTTGCTGCCTCGGTGCCGCCTATCTCCCCTATCCCAACTTCACCTCAACATAATGACTTCTGCAGCAACCATGCTATCAGCCAGTGACCTGACTGCTGCAGCCTCTGGCATTCCATGAGGGGCAGCTCTCAAATCACAGAGGAAAGGCTCTAAAAGATAACATGGACTCTAGCTTGAGTCTCTCCTCATATGGATGTGTGTCAGGAGTACAATGGATTTACACTAGTGTAAAGATGTTGAAAGGGCTTGGAGACTCAGGCTTCCTGGCTGCCCCAGCTTGTGTGAATTATATTGGGAGTATTGAAGATAGGAATTTACTATCAGCACTAACTAAGCCCTGACATACTGATTCATTCTTTCGTTCCATGATAGCTGAGAAACAGTGACCAGAGGCTATTACAGAAAGTCTGGATACCACCACTATTTTCACCTTGATGTACACTTGGCCCTTCAGCAAAGTGATCAGTCCCATTTTTGTCTATGGGATTACTTGCTTGCTTAAAGTTAGGCATATGCTTAAATCCTCAGCTGAATGGGGGCTCTCATAAATACATGCACTGCAAAGAGAATAAACCCTTAAGGAACCAGTATTTACAGCACTGAGCTTCAATATATACTTCAAATGGTCTTAGTGTGGGCAGCATCTCTGAATTTGGTCCTATGAGCTAAACCCTCCGCTGCTGTTAATCAGCCCTGACATCCATCGAATCCCAGTGATTTACGCCAGGGAAAGGCCTGGCCCTTGCTGTTTGTGGTGGAACAGAACCTCATTAAAGTGCTTACGTCAGCACTGGCAGCCAAATTGATTTTTTTTCCCTCTAAAGAAGCAAAAAATGAGATCTTTAAAAAATCTGCAATCACAGTATGCTGTTGCTGCGCATTCTCTGTTCACTAATTTAATTAACTTGTAGGATGGCTAACGAACAAAACAACAGTGAACAAGCAAGCAAAAAACAAACTTCTCAGTTTCATTCTGGGATGTCTGCATTGGTATTACAGCAGTTATCGACTTCGTGAGCCTCAAGGCTGAGTAAGTGAATGCTTTGGATACAAGAGATACTGAAATCAGGCCTGGGATCGAGTTTGCTCTTAGACAAGGAGGAGGATGGATGAAGAAATATTGGTAGCTAACCCATGCTGCCACCAGTGGGTGAACCCATTGGTGGCTTCACTTGCATTGATACCTGAGCCAGCTAGATCAAAGCTAGCTTGGGTATGTCTACATGGGATGTAGTTACACCTCCACATGCAGCACAGGCAAACACCAAGTGACAGATTCATGACACCATTTGTGCCTTACAAAAAGTCACCAAGAGCAGAGGTTGCTGTGAATTGAACTACTGCATAAATAAATGAAAAGGTGACCACAGCACCACTTGCAGCTCTGGCAATCCATTAACCAGCTGCAATTCATATTGCAAATAAACTGGACATCCCAGCGGAACAAGCAAGCAGTTCTTCAGATGCATAACACACAAACCCCACCAGTCATTTTATGAAGAGTTGTCTTAGTTTTTCATTTATTTCTGTAGCAGTTATTTGTCTGCTTAACAGATATATATATATATATATTCCTCTTTTTAAATATTATTGAATTCTCAAATAAGCTTAATGGAATAAGATTCTCAGCTGTCTGGTCCCTTTGCCTTCCAATGCCAGTTGGTTTTCATGCATATCTAAATTGTTTTCCGTTGTGGTTGCTGATATTTATTCCTTTTTGCTCACCTGCACTGTGAATGCAAAGAGGAAGAGTCAGGGTAGAGGAGGCGTTATGCGTCAAGTATCCTTTCCCATTTATTTCAAACTGGAGATGAGGCCACACTGCTAAATTTGAAGCTCTGCTTTTAATAATATTTTGAGCTGGTGTTTTGGCATTGTCCATTACAAAGAACTGGAGCTGCCACGAACTGCTTATCCCCAAACTCCTGTGGTATTGCTTGTGGGCCTTCTTTATGGATGACCCTGATCTCAGGGTCTTTCTTTCAGCCACAGAGGTTTGGATAAATTCAGCTAAACTTCAAAGTTTGGTTGTGCTTCAAAGTTGAACAGTTGGATGCTTATTTGAAAGGCAGCAAGAATTCTGATGACTGGCCATCAATAGTTCTCATTTGAAATAAAGTTTCCTCTAATATTTATGTTTCAAACCCCTTTTATATTTTTCAGGCATATTAACTCTGTCTTCCAGATCTTGAGTTATCAAAAGCCACAGGCAACCTTCCATTCCACTTGGCTGCCTGCCCTGCATTAGCCATAACACATATCGAACTGGGAATATGTCTGAATTTTTGTTAACAATTAAGTTGGTCCCCTGTAAATTGATCCCATAGCTTCGCTCTATCTGCTGTCCTGAGCATAATGCTGAAAATTCTGCTTAAAAAGACCGTGCATTGTGAAAATGTCACTAGTCACTATGTTGAGGTATATTGTGGTTATTTATATTATAGTAGCACGTAGCAGCCCCAGTCATGGACTAGGACTGTATTGTGCCAGGTGCTGTACACATGCAGAACCGTAAGACAGTCCCTGCCCTTGTCCGCTTACAATCTAGACATGATGATGATAAGGTGTGGATAGGAGGTGCTGCAGTTTCAAATGAACCTTTCCAGTGTGAGTTTCTAAAATAGCACATTATGAGTGGAGAAGGGATCCAGAATGCTAAATCCAGAGTAGCTTGAGGATTCAGCAGCACTTGAGGTCTTATTTTAAATATTTTCAGTTTATAAATAGTAAGGCACAAAGGACGGGGCACACAAGAAATATAGAGGCGAGAGGGGGAGGAGAATCAGAGGTGGGAATTCCAAGATCTTTTTTCGACAGTCTGAACACGTACTGCACTGGACTTTTTGGAACCTACGACCATTTCCCTCCTCTGAAGTTCTGTACCATACATATCTTCTGGAGACAGAGACCATTAGGAGGAAGAAAACTCACAATCCAGTATGTTCCTGAAGGGAGCCTCATATTGGGAAGAACAAAACTCTCCACATTTCACCCTGTACGCTCATCAAGGGGAGACATGAGCTTATCTCCTGAGGCAGGAAATGTCAGTTGGGCCCTTTGTCCATAGCTCCGAAGAGCGTTCCCTGGCTATTTTGTCCCCTTTGATTGTACTGTTCTTGGTGTGATGTAGGGGGAAGAGTGGGCCTTAAGGTAGCTTGGCCCTGGCCTGCTGACTGCTTAGATGAAAGGGACCAGTATCTTAAACTGAATCTGGCATTAAATGGGAAGCCAATGCAGTGAGAAAAGCACTGGTGTGATGAGTTGTTGTGCCCAGGAAATAGCCTGCTGCACATTAGGCCAGATAGGAAAGTGGGAACCCTAAAGGAGGATAGACAGACTGAGGAATGTGGAAACAGGTGATAGGCCAGGAGGAAGGAATGGACAGGATGGAGGAGGCACCCAGGGAGATCCAAACAGTGGGAGAGAGGAGAAGAAGGGAGGATGAAGAGGGCAGACATGAGGGCAGAACAGAATTAAATTGAGGAGGAGAGAAATAAGACCAGATGTTATCACTGTAGGTTCCATTCTACATATCTGCTGTTAGTTATCTGCACCACATCCTAATTTCCCTGTACTCAGAGCCTGATTCCCATTTACTCTCAGGCCCCTTTCCATCTCCCATGTTACATAAAGGGACCTTAAAGCATATGGAAACAAACCTTTGAGAATAATTCTTGTGGAAGGCCTCTCCTTGGCCAGCATTGTATTGTCATTAGGTTTCTGTTCTGGCTCTGCTCCCAGACCCAGCATAGGGATCATAATGGGCTTTGGAAGGTAGACCATTAGTTAGAGCAGCCCTGAAGCTGCTTTAAATTTACTCTGGCCTACAGGCTAGTGACTGCTCTAGAACACAGAGTGTAAAGGTGCTGTAAATCTACTGCCACCTTCTCCCCGTTCCTGCCCCAAATGAAGGGATGTAGTAACAGAGAATTGGGGCCTAAACTTATAGTGGCTGTGCAAATCCTAGAAAAGCAAGAGCTACTAGCGACTTTGCCCACTGACTGCTCTGCAAGGTCTTAGTGGTTTCCCCAGAATCCTTAGCCATGATGTGTGTCGGAGTCTTCCTGATAACCTGGAGTATATATTTAATGGTAACCACTGTTTGTAATTTTGATATTGATGAGTTGTTTACAACCCACCCCAATAAAAGCACATTGAATTTTGATGAGGAAGAATGGATGAGTTTTTTTTTTTTTAAAATCCAAATACTCAATGTCATCTATCAGATCTCAGAGAAAGTCTGTTCCCTGCAACACAGCAATTTTGATATACAGTTCTTTCTAATTAAATACACAATAAATAACCCAGTGACAAGCTTACTCTTGTTCCATGGTAGTGAGTCTCCTGCCTTCCACTAAATAGGGTTATTTAACTATGCAAATTCCAGCATCACAATTAGACCAGAAGAGATGAGTGAAGCCACATGCAGGCTCTCCCCTGCACATAGTGATGACAGATGCTTTTAGTATCTTTTACGGTGAAGCTTTCTGTTCCTGTGTAAATCCAGCTTTTCAGGCTTTAATAGTTTATCCATTGCAAATCACATTTGGTGAAATGCAGATGTGGAGCTGGAGCCTACACTCAGAACAGATGCAGCTTATTCCTGCTCTAATGGGGAGTAGAAGAACAAATCCTTGGAGGCAGGTATTAGCTAAGTGGGCCAAGTGCTGGACAAAAATGGTTTGATTCCAGAAATGAAAATATTTAACAGTCTAAGACTAACAAGCACATTTAGCCTCTGAAGGGGAAGGGAAGTAAGAAACAACCAAAGACAAATTTTAATATTCATCCTCAGTTTTTACTTAGGCAAAACTCTTCGAGTCATGACAGTTTTGGTCATGAAATGAGTGTGGTTCAGTATTTGGCCATATATTTATTTATTACTGGCTTGGCAATGTTAGAGGCTGAAGCTCTTTTCTTGATCCAGAACAAGCAGAACATAGGCAGAAGTAGCAGCAGATAAGACTCGTCTCTGTCCAGGAGTGAGGGGAGTTTCCATCTCTGTCTTCATCCATTCTTTGGCCTCCATGTGAATATTGTCAGTTAGTAACAGTCGGGGATGTGGACTCCCCGTGCACAAGGAGTTCACTCACAAACTCATTTCACACAGGCCACTGAACCTAGGAGGTACCAATAGTTTTCACTCACCATTGACCTGGGCTGGCAATCTGCAGGTGACAGGCTACCTTTCCCATTGCCAGTCCCTTGAGTCATCGCCTCCTTTACATACTGAATTTTTAAAAATAACTGTAATAAGTGCTCAGCCTAAATCCCATTCATAAATGAAGACATGCACCTGATCACTATGGCCTCAGAATTTCTCTTTGTGTGCCGTGACCCTGGGAGCGTTACAGCCTTGTTTTCACCTCTAGCTCCTGGCTGCAGAGACACCTTCAGAATATCACCAGGAAGTGAACCAATGGTAAGGCAAGGCTGAGCGTAGACATACCCAGTGGAATGCTGCCACGGCAATGGCAAAGGCATTTTAATTAAAACCTATGGAGATATCTTGTTGTGGAAAAGATTGCACATCCTAACAGACACCCAGACATTAGTGCAGGTTGGAAGATGAGTACCTGACCCTAATACCCAATGTACACATTTTTAGAAAAGCCCGCTAAAACTCCCGCTTGGCATGATGGCTTAAACTCCTTGGCTGCCTTTTATAGATTTTGAAGGTGGAAAGTTACTTCTCATTTGTACTACGGCTGAGATGATAATGATAATAGACATTTCTAAAGCAACGCCAGTCCCCAAAGCACTTCCCAAGCTGATACATGTACCACTACCATTACCCCAATATGGGCAACTCCTGCCTATGATAGGGCTAGCACCCCAATTCAGGAAATCAGTTAAACTTTAAGTATGCTCAGAAGCCCTGATGATGTTAATGGGACATCATCACATATATTTAAAATTAAGCCCATGATTGACTGCTTTCCTGAATCAGGGATGCAATTAACAGTTGGGGTTTTTATTCAAACATCAGCCTTCATCTTTACTAAACGTTCCTCCGAGCCATTAATCACCATTACAAAGAATAATTTTAACACTTCCATTTTCCCTGTGCTGCAAACCACTAAATTAATTTAAGGCAAGGCAGCCATCTGTTGCGTTTGAACGTGCGTGGTGGTTTCTGATAATCTTAGTGCAAGCATAGGTCCATTCTCAACAGCAATTGAGCTCGACATTGTTGATTTATTAAGCGCTTACTTGGTTTGAATATTCTTGATAAATAGAAGGTAAATTAAAAAGTGATTAAATTAATTTGCAACACTAACATCAGTCATAGTAAAAATAATTATTAAAAAAAAAAAAGCACCTGCTCATTTTTGGCAGATTGGCAGTATCATTAATTATAATAAATCAGCATGACGCTAAAGCATGGATTTACTCTTTGGGCTGGAAATGGACTAAAATGCTCTTTCTTTTTAAAAAACTGAAAACTTAAAATGTGTAACTTCGTCACTGACAGAGCAAAATCATGATTTTTCTCATGTGCCATAGTTTAGAGACAAAGAGTTTGCTGAACTGTGTTGAACAAATATTTTAAAAAATTGAGGGTACTAAATAAACTAATTAATAGTAATTAATTAAACAGGTCAAATCTAAAGAATTCATGTTAATTGGGAAATTCGCATTTACCTCCTAAAATTCATATGGGGAGCTCTAGACAAGGGTAAATCCTATAGTGGCCTCATCTTGCTACCAGTGAAGTTTGGAAGGTAGATAGAGGCCTCTGGGTTCTCCTTTCCCACAAGGAAGACCACACTTTCCACACGAGCTTCTTTTCTCTCCCATATGGTTGAGTCAGGACCTGGGAGAGCAATGCTGGAGGAAGTAGATTTTAATCCTGGTTGGCAGGCAGGAAGGGGACAGGTGGAGACTATTCATCAAAGGAGGTAGAGAAGGAAAAGCTGTGAAGTTTGCATTGGGGTAATTCCTTCTTGTACTCCCTATCATAAGGGATAATGGCCATCAGAGAGTGCGGGCATGTTCAGAGAGTGAATGGGAAGTTGCCACAAAACATTGCACTTCAGCTATTCATGCCGGATAGTAGACGGTCACATGTTAGAACACCCTCAGGTAGGCTGTAACTTATGGTGGGGCTGAAAACGACACATTGTTCTCTCACTATGCTTGAGGCTGCCCCAAACTTAGGTTGTGGTCCATGTGACTGCCTTTGTTCAGCACAAAGGCTGTTATTCACAGCTCAGTGTGACATACACAGGGGCTTATCTACGCTGCTCTTTTTCCCCATCACATTTCTCCACACAACTGTCACTGATGCTACTCCTCTTGTAACAGCAGGGGTTCGAGTGCTAGAGTAGCAAGCCACCTGCAGCAGCCGCCCCTGATTTAACCTGTTCCGAGCTGGGTTACATGACACAGAGCTTAGCCTAGGTCCTCTGTAGTGTTTCTATGTCTACACTGACGGTGGCAGAGTCGCTGCCGTCAGATTGACTTATTTGGATCGACTGAGCAGTCAGTGAAGACCCGCTCAGGCGATCCAGAAGCCGATGATGTTAATCCACTCCCGCAAGTGACACAGTGCAGTGAAGATGGCGCGCAGAAGAAAGCACAGCAGTTGATGGGAGTTATGCAAGTTCTTTATGTACTGTGTGTAACTCCCGTCGACTGCCACCAACTCGCGGAGGTGAGTGTAGACCAAGCCCTAGAGTCTGTCTCCCTGGCATTCCCACTGCGGGAGGCATGGGGAGAAGTAATGATGGGCTGCATTAGGGTGAAATAACGAGGTATAGCTGAAGATGGTTTAGTCTGTGGTGTGTTCATTTCAACATGCAACATGTGTGATGTATGCATTTCTGTGCAGAAGGTTTGGAATATTGTCCCCGACAGCTTCTCATACAGTAGAGTCTGCTACAGTACAAGTTTGTACTGTTGTGGTAATTTGGCCTATATAGTTACCCTAACTGTAAACTCGACTGTAAGAAGCTCATGCAGATGTGTAAGTTCATACTTGGTAAATGAGCAATAAACAAGAGACCGAAAATCAATTAACTAAAACCAGTATGTCAGATATTAAGGCCTAATTGGTGGACTACATAATGAGGGGGTGGGTTATTTTGCCTTCACTTCCTTTTGGGGTCCTTAAAGAAAGAGACTTTGGGAGAAGGCTACAGGAGTGAGTTTCACTGACTGTTGCCACCCTCGCCATCTCCCAAGACTCTGAATCTTGTGCTATACTGTTTAATGGTGGACAGTGATTGAGTTATGTTAAGACCTTTAGCCCATAAGTTCCCTGTAAATTAATACAACTCTACTCACCAAGAGTGCCAAAATAAATTAAAAACTCTGGACCCAATTTTCTTTTCAGTTATGCCAGTGTAAATGCAGAATAACTTGATGGTAGGGAATAGTATTATTTCAGTTATATACTGGTGTCATTGAGCACAGTTTGGCTGCGCTCTCTGTTGATACAGTCTCATTTACATTCAGGTCGGGGTGCGAAAAATCCATGGTGATGTAGTTATACCAATATAACCTGCAGTGTAGACAGTGCTATGCCAACAGGAGAGCTTCTCTTGTCAACATAGCTACTGCCTCTCACAGAGATGGATTGAGCTCACTGATGGGAGAAGTTCTCCCATTGGCACAGGAGCGTCTTCATCTAAGCACTACAGTGGCACAGATGCATTGATGCAGCGGTGCCAAGACAGCATGTTAAGTGTAGGCCTGCCCTTTCAGTGTGGAAGCCAAAAAAAGGAAGTACTTAGGGCATTACGCTGGGACTCTGGAGACCTGGATTCCTTGCTTCCTCTGTGAACTTGTGCCTCAGTTTCTCCATGTGGAAATTAGCATTTCATTATCTCACAAGCAGGATAAATTCAGGAAAGATCGTGTGTCGCTCAGATACTATAATTAAAGGTGGGGGGCATATAAGCACCATAGATAGAGAGCACATCTCTCTGTGTTCATGGGAGGGAGCATTAGATGTTCATCTGTATATCCAAAATATGCTCTTTGGGGCTGGATGATGGTCCTATTTTTACAAGTAGTTAGTATTCTGCATTAACCATATAATGATTGTAAAGAGAGAACAGAAAGATATTTTCTCTGTATCTGTGAAAGTGGAGAGACTGCATTAGCCAGAGACCTGCTGGTATTTTTTTTTCATGACTTCCTTCCTCGCAGTCTCAGTAGAAAGGCCAAAGGGTAGCAAAAGGGTCTTCCAGGCTGGACTGCCCTCTGTCACTCTTTGGGATAATGACAAGGCCCAGAAGTGTGAAAAGCTTGCTCTGTGATGCTCTGCTGTACCTGTTCTTTGAATAAAAAGTGAAAGGAAGAGTTGCAATTTTTTAGACAAATAAATATAGTGATGTAAAGAAAACTCAGAAAAATAGATTGCATGTGCCCTTTAGACTGACATTAAAAGCTGATGGTTTGATCTACCTCATCAACTTACTCCAAGTAACGTGCAGACATGGCTACAACCAGTGGTAACAGGTGAGTGGCAGACATCTGTGCTGTCTTGTAGGAAGTAAATCTAGACACACATGTGGAAGAATAACATGGCTTAGTCATGACATGCTATATTTTGCCCAATTTTCTGTTCCTTTGGGATTTTTTGTTTAGCTTTTTTGATATTTTTGTATGCCCAGAGTTTATAGATGATGATTATTCTGTGACTTAACTATTCCTTTTTCAAGCATGCATGTATCCTGCTGGGCCACATTATATAAATTTTTGATTGTCACAGTAAAAATATTTGCTTTGAGTGGCTTTGAATGAGCTACAGCCTTTGAGAAAGTGCTGACTACCAAACTGCCACTCTTCATTCTAATGAGGAGAGAAATAGTCCGATTAAATCAAAGCCCCATAGTGTGCAACCACTTATATAAATGTTTCATGTTATCTGCATGATGCTTTTAAAATGTAACAGCCGCTTATGTAACCATTACATGGGAAATAAATAATTGAAGACATTTATGGCTGTCAGCACATAATTTCCTCTTGCATTTTTATTACAAAGGATTCCATAAAAATCACTTCTCAGTCCCCAAGTATGTTTGGCAAAGAGCTCCAGGTCATGTATGCAGTGGGAAACAGAAAGCAGTCTGAATTCGTTCAGAACTATTTTGTATCCAGAGATGTGCAGGCTGCTTGTGAAATTTTATGGAGAATTGTGAACCAAATCTCCATGTGAATATTCCATCTCCTACTTGGTTTTGAGCCCAGATCACAAGTTGCTTCAGTGTGGGGAATGCAGTGAATTACAAAGTAAAGGGCTTGGGTTTTTTTATACTTCAACCATGAAGACACATAAAAGGAAATTCTGCACATTTTTACTGCCATCTTACTGGCCTACTGAAAACAATCACCTTAGAAAGAGAATTAAAAAGCAGTAATACAAACATATGTCACTGATCTATTGATTTGGACAGGGCAGTGGTATAATCTCTGGGGCCTGGAATTCAATAATAATTCCTACAGTAAACACAAATTATCTAATGTCTCCAGGGATTTATACTTTGCTCATTATAGTGATATTTTTGCATGTATGCTGTGTGTGCCATGAGGAGGTTGTGCAGTATAGTGTAAACATGGAGACCTAGGTTCTATTCCCAGATCTGCCACAGACTTGCTTTTTGACATTAACCAGGTCACTTACTCTCTCTGTGCCTTTGATTCCCCATCTGTAAAATGGGGATAATGCGCCTCCCTTTGTTTGTTAAAATCTTTAAGATTTATGGATGCAAAGTGCTGTGTAATAGTCATGGTGTTAATAGAGCTAGTAAAAAATGCTTCCCTCCCTCCTGGAAATTTGGAAAAATGTTAGGTTTTTAAAAAAAATTTTAAATGCCATTTTTTTTCTGTTTCTCACCAAAAATTGAAACCAAATTACAAAGTATTTTCAGTTTCTGAAAATCATTTTTCAACAGTTTTCAGTACGGATGCTTTATAAAGTCCCCTATCCCGGCAAACATTTATGCACATGTGGGATCAAGTAGCAAAGTTAAGCACGTGTGGGATCAAGGCCAAAGGCATATCTTATTCCCAGTCCTTGGAACCACAAATCCCTTTCTTCCAATGTGATGATGATTAGGAAGTCTCTGCACTGAACTCTTCTAGTAAGATTTTCCCTTCTTTGGGCTTTTAAGGGAGGGATGATTAAGTGCTTGCACCAAAATGTTAGCTCTAGTACACCACCTGAAAGCAACCACGCTCTTAATCGGGGGAGAATCATCCAAGGTTGAGAGGGAAAGGGCTGAGTCTGTGTGCCGTTTAAACAATGCCAACAATGGATCATTGGATTGTTGTAG
This sequence comes from Mesoclemmys tuberculata, assembly GCA_007922155.1. Classification (NCBI taxonomy): domain Eukaryota; kingdom Metazoa; phylum Chordata; order Testudines; family Chelidae; genus Mesoclemmys; species Mesoclemmys tuberculata. The sequence continues at coordinate 5,178,836 of ML675615.1, read as the reverse complement.
TGGTGGATTCACTGCTGCCCCATTCATTACGCCCCTCTCCAAGTACCAGCTGCATGTCATGAGTTCTGCAGCATGCAAAAGGTGTGCTCCCTGAACTCTGCCTCTTTGCACAGCAGAACAGCACTACAAGAGCCATCTTGGTGACTGCAGGAAAAGAATGGGATTTAGACCATAATATTCTTGGACATGCTGGGTGGGATTTTCAAGGTCGCTGCTGCTGCTGAAATTGTGAAACTCTTGTTGATGTCAGTTAGACCAACAGGTAGCACTTCTGACAATTCTGTTTTCTGTTTCTCCCATTGCTTTGGTTAACTTCTGTCTGTGATACCTATGGTGTTTCGTATCATTGTGTTCAGGCTGGAAAAAGAAACAAAGATCAGTGGATACAATCCCAGTCCCATTCTTTCTTCAGACATCACCATCTCCTTGTATGACTAGAACTGGTATCTCTTGAGCAAAGTAAACATTGTCCTGGAGGGATTTCAGTATGAAAGACTTAAAACTGTGCTTACAGCCAGTAAGGGTTGCCAACTGTCCATAAATTTACAAACAGTCAGTAAAAAAAAATATACAATTTTAACACTGTCCATAAATAAATGAAAATGTCTGTGAAACTGTGTAGAAATAAAACATTGTATTTTGACATTGTCGTCATCATTCAGAATCATTTCATGTATCATAAAACTACACTGACCATGACTTTATCATTTTCCTGTTTTCTGTTATTTCACATGCCCAAAGAACCCGATAGATCAATTAATTGCAGCTAAAACAATTGCATAATTCTGAATTCCTGTATACAGACTATCGTGAGTGAGTATGCACTTTTGTGACATTATTGTATTGTTCATGGTATTTTTAGTGATGTCAGTAAAAAAATATCAACTTCAGATCTTCATGTCAGTGAAAACTAAAATGCAAGGTTGACAACCCACATGGAATGGATCCATCTCACTTGTTATGTTACAATATGCATAATGCTTTTAGACATTTTTGGGAAAATCATTTCATATTTGACATAGGGTGCCAAAGCTGTAATTGTTAGCAGGCTGCACTAATAGTGGTTTTAGGATTCACTCTTTATTCTTGATAATCTGCAGCCTCCTATGAAAATTTGTAAGTACTTATATAAAACTGCTTATGCAGCTTTTTAACAAAAAAAATCATAATTGCTTCTGGTTGTTCAGAAACATTTTCCTCTGCCATGTCTTTGTTAGTTAGTCGGTGGTATTAGCAATTCCCCCTGAGCAAGACAGACTGACCATGTTCACTCAGGTTTTAAAGGTCAGGGCGCTAGTCAGTCACTGGCTAATCACATCAAGGTGTCTTGTCTGAAGGCAGCTCACAAGAGCACACACTTATTTGTTAACTACTAACAGTAAATATAAGAAACTTTTAACATTTCTTTAACTTTTGTGTATTCTAGGGTTGGGAAAGGTGCCAGATTTGACAGACCTCTAACCACAGAATAGTCACAGACAGGGCTCAAGCATAATTTTTTTGGGCCCAGTATTAACTTGGCCCCCTCCCACACACATAATGGGGGTTGCAGCCTGGGCCAGGCCCTCCAGGGCCCTGGTAAAGTGGTTCTTCCCCCCGCCCCATGTGAGGGCCCTGGTCACAGAGGCCATGCAAGCACCCACCCTGTGCATTCAGCGCGAAATTGACACCTGTGTCAGTGTGATTGGGAGCTTCTGACCTTTTTGGAAGCTTTTCCATCTCTATTTTCCAGCACAGTAAAATAAGAATGACAATACCACATAGCTCTTTTCACCTGTAGCTCACAAGCAGGTCCCATTTTACAGGCAGGGAAACAAGCCCGAGGTCACACACCAGTGGCAGAGTTAGGATTAGATCCCAGCCCTCCTAACAGCCAGCCTGTTGCCTTGTTACTGGGCCGTATTGCCTCACTAATAACATCTAAACGACCCAGGGCTGTAGCAGGCTCATCGCCCTCTTGGTGGTTCAGCTAGCACTAGAGGGAGACAAAGCACTTCACTGCGTGAGTGTATATTACAGTAATAATAATTATAACAACAAAGACAACATAGAAGTCTGATTTTAAGAGTTAAGCTCTGGAGTTGAATATATTGCTTTGAAAATAATTTGCCCTTGAGCATTTGAACAGTGGAACATGGGTGCTTATTTATCTGTTTGGATTTTGTTTGTTCTCCTTTTTCTGCTAAAGCCTCAACATGCACAAAGAAGAAGCTTGAAAGAAAAGCAATGTAATTAATGATCACTCCTACAGTTAGGAACAGCAGTCATTCAATGGTATTATTAGTTTACACTCATCCCATGAGCAGCAACATAGCTGTGTTTGTGTTTTGCTGCATCTTTGAGTTCATTATGAGACACCTCAATGGAAAGCTCAGATTTTTGCTCTCTGTGAGCTCTGGTGGGTTATGCTGGCTTTCTAGAGTTGTATAATTTTTACAGAAAATGCCTGAGACCATAAATGAGCATAGAAGTTCATAATGTGCTCAGCGATGCAGTTTCCATGTTGCTTAAAAACAGGGTGAAAAGCCTGTAGTGCATTATTTCCTTGTTTATTCTGTCTTCCTTTTATGCTGATGTGACCAGGCGGGAAGCGAGCGGCTGCCGCCCACCTCTCATCTCAGAGCTGGGACCTGGCAAGATGCGGGCAGCTGCTGCCTGCCTCCCCCAAGAGCTGGCAGCTGCTGCTCGCTTCCCAGCTGGGAGCTACAACCAGGCAGGAAGCAAGCAGCTGCCGTGTGCCTTCCCCAAAAGCTGGCGGCTACCACCTGCTTCCCAGTTGGGACCGGGCGGGAAGCAGGTGGCTGCAGCCCGGCTTCTCAAGACTGTAGCTGCTGCCGCCCGCCTCCCAGCTGGGAGTTGTGACAGGGTGGGAATCAAGGGGTTGCCGCCCACCTTCCCCAGAAGCCAGGGGCTGCCACAAGCCTCCCAGCTGGGACCGTGAGAGAAGCACTCACTTGGCTTCCTCAGAAGTGAGCAGCTGCCACCCGCCTCCCCTTCACTCTATTTTTCCCCTACTTGTGTACCCTGCCCTGTACCACAGGTTGGGAAACTGCTTTGAATGATGTTGTGGGAACAACAACAGGTTGGTCCTTCCTATGAGATTTCCTGAATTATGTGTTTGGTATTCTTTATGATTAATGTGTGTTACAGTGACACCTACAGGCCATGTTGCTAGGTGCTGTACAAAGAAAATGCCTTTATCGAAGAATTGAGTGCTCCTTTAGGGGAAATCTTGGTAAGGGGAGATTTTCTTCTCCCTTTGAAGCTCAGTACCTTTGTGGAAGTGACCTGACATATATGTTTAAAGGTACCCTATAAACCCGGATTACTATTGTATCAGCACAGGTCCCATGGGAGAGGAAATCCCACTTTTAGTGTCAAAGGAATAAGAACTCTGGCTGTTGGCAGATTTGCGAGGTATGACAGAAAGGATTCCCCTGGGCTAAAACACTAAGGCCAGGACTTTCAGTGAGGCCTTATGGGTGTTAAGCATCATAGAATCATAGCAACCAGTGGTGAGAAAGAGAGCTGCTTTCCATTTTGTTCATCCCTCTGTCACTGCAAGATTGCTCCCTGCAGTTTATTCTTAGGTGCTTTTACCAGTCAACTGTTAAATGTCTCAAGTAATGGAGCTTTCATCGTTTCACTTGGGAAACTAGCAGAGCTGTGGGAGAAGTGCTATTCCCTTTGGATCCCAGTGATGTGGGATTCACACCTATGTGATTTTTATCTGGTTTTGCACTGATGCCAGGGAAGGCTGCAAATTTCAAGTGATTTTTGCTGCAGGGCTAACTAGGAAAAGAACTCAGGTTGTTAACAGTTTGGAATTTCAAATATACCTCAGAGAGTCTAGTTCTTTCCCATTTCATTTAGGGCATTCTTTCCCTATAGTGAGCTGATAACTTGACTTGTACCCCACAGCTCCTGCTTAAACTTTTGGACATGAACAGAGCTCCAGTTCACACTGACTTTTTTACAGGTTCTCATTTCATATCAACATACACCCGCTGAATAATGGAGTTCACTAGAAAGCTAATTTTGACATCTAGTAAGTCTGAATCCAGAAGAATGTTTGTGCTGTTCAGTTCAGGATTCTGGTGCCCTGAAGGGAAGTTCCACGTACAACTTCTGTGCTGCCAAGGTGATGGAAGCATTAGAGGAGGTTCTTTTACCAGATGAATTGCACAGATATGCCACATTTTATTTATATAGCTAACCATTCCTTTATAAATCTAGTTAGGGCTATGTGGACACAGTAGGAACCTCCCTCAGCCTTTGTCCATTGATAAAACTGAACTACCTAAAACGGAGCCTTTTCCCACAATTCTTTCACCTCTGGTTTCTGGACGGCACCAGACAGAGACCTGCTGCAGTCCCCCATGGAAGTTTGTCTTTGCAGTCTTTCCAAGGCAGACTGAAAGCAGAAGTGTCAGATCTCTCCTAAAAAGAGTTTCCCCATGGATTTCCAACCCTTCTTTGCTGACTCAGAAGGTGCAGAGAGCTCAGACAAGCTTCTGTGAAATAAGTGATTTTTTTGGGAGGATTGTCTAGATGTAACTCCCGGTCAGCCCTTTCCAGTTCACTCATCTCTTTGTGGACCTTGTTTTGGGCTCTGCACCTTTCACAAACAAGGGACAAGGAGACAGAATGGGTTATTGGACTAGTTCCCAGAGGCAGTCTGTGTACGCTGCTCCAAGGTGGGGAGAATGCCTGAAGAGAGTGCTCTCTGAGGTGGCTTCCACACCTCTGTTCTTGAGGTGCAGTCTGCACCTTCCCTTCTCCTCCATGCCCTGCCTCCTTCCCCACCCTTTTTGGGGTATCTAGTGCTAAGATTCACTGAATTCTTGCAATACAAGGGCCGTAAGGCTTGGATCTAGCCTGCCACCTCTGCAGATGAGCAAAGGAAGAGGGCTCCTTGTGCCTGAGCTTTATCCCCCTGAATGCAGCCATGCAGGTCTAGCCAGGACTGGTCCTTAGAAGATAACAGTCACTTTTATCAGTCCCCAGGAAGCTCAGTTCAATAATTGTAAGAAACTATTTTTTAAAAAAAATCTATATTTATAAGACAGATAGCACTGCACTCTGCTGTCCGTACACTGCACTTGTAGGGTTATGATGAATGTCCGACATTTATGTGCAGAAAGAAAGTGGCCTCTGCAGGTGAACAGGAAGGAAACTTGTGCCAAATATGAGGCACCCCAAATTAACAGACTCATATGAAAAATAAGGTTATAGGATACACTTCAGCAGCTTTTACTTTATTGTTTTGTTGGAGCAAATCTTCGGCCCCAGACTCAATTTTTGTTCAGTCCACACCCAATCAAACTCAGTTTCTCCCTCAGAATCTTCTGGGAAATAAATCCCGGGGCCAGCTCATTTTCTGAATTGAATAGGAAGCTAAATGCAACACAGGGAAAATGTTAACAAAGGAAGAGTAAACATAAAGGTGAAGCAAAATATATCATTATGCTGTAATAAAAAAACCATTTAAAACATTCAGTAAGTTACCATCTAAAGAAGAACTCTACAGTTTTAAAAAATAATAACTAGGTTTCAATAATAAGGGAAAATACAGTGTTTCCATACCAAAAAATCACAAAATGTGATAAGTTAAAATGTCAGTAAAGCACACGTGATGTATATTGTTGTCCCAGAGCTACACTGTTGTTGATACGCTGCCCATAATAGCCACTTGAATCATCACAACAGCAAACATGGCACTCAGAGCTGCCTGCTCCAGAACTGCACACCTCCGCCTCTTAAGATAAAAGAAAATGCCTTATTATTCTTTCTGTACTGGGGCCGATGATATGAAAGCAAGCAGTCTGGAATTCATCCAGTAGCGGCTGGTAGTATATGTATCTGTAAACCCATCTTTCATGTGTGCTACAAGGCCCGGGCTGTGCCTGATTCACAGAAGATGTGAATCTGTCACAGCCCCCATCTACAGAGCTGGCTTTTTAGCTCATGCTGTAGAGATTCGTAGTTTCAACTTTGAATGTCCCTCGTTCAATCCCTAGCATTTCAACCAAGATGGCAGCAATCACATACGCACATTAGCCAGTCATGGAAATATTTTTCCAGGTTTTGTATAAGCTCTAACAAGGTTTCAGAGACTTCTCAGATCATCCTCTATTTTCTTAGTATGTTAGCAAAGATCTCAGTTATAGCACTCTCACTCACAAAAGTCAAAGTTTAGTTCACTAAAGCTAACCCATGCAACTGAACTTTCAGAATGATTGGATTGGTGCAAAGAACTCCAAGCTTTGGTAAGATATTTGGACAACCTCTAAGATAATTATATAAGGGATACATCCTTTCTTCAAGAGATGGTGCCTTGTTATACACTATGGTACAATAAGAACACCAGTTCTTAAAAGTTTGTTTCATAACTGGTCAAACACGTTCCCCTCAAACCACAAAGTAAACAGAATAAGTCAGATGCTTCTGGCAAATCCTGTGAGTAATGATGTATTTCAAACCAGAAATATATATTTGTTCTCCTACAGTTCTTTCCCACTACATTTGTGTGCAGAGGAAGACCACCCACTTCCCCAGCACCTTCTTCTGCCCTACTTTAGTCCTTCTACAAAAATCTGATGTGAATGCAGGGATGGTGGAGGGAGACAGAATGATTAGGTAGGAGGAATCGGTGGGATGTGGGGCCACAGATACACATCATTCCTCATCTAGTCTTCAGGAAAGTAGGCGAAAAAGGTAATAGGGTCCTACAGTGTGATCTTTTCTACATAGCCCCGTCCCTTAATTCCCTCCCTCCGTATCTCCTCTCTCAGGATTTAGGTTGCAGCTGGGGCCAGGAAAAAGATTTGGGAGCATGACTTCAATGGCAGCCATGCTGTTGCCTTGCTGTGGGCCTGAGCTGGCATTGAGGCACATTCCTGTGTGGATGGCACTTGCCTCCCTGCAATCTGTCACTTTTGGAGTTTTTCTAATTTGGGTGGCAAACTCCTTCTCCTCCCACCCCCAAGACAGGCTCAGTAGAGAAGAAATTTGTGGGTGATTCATTAAAGGTTTCCTCACCAGAGCTCGTCTCCACTAGCTATCCTATGGGGTGGAGTGACCTGTGCTATTCAGGAAGGAAATGCCTTACTTCAGTATATATTTATCACCTGTTTTTTATCTAGAAGGAAAACTTTGTTCATTCATAGGAACAACAACCAACCTTCTTCAGTCATTAATGACTCCATGAGGGCTCTTGAGCTTCTTCAGCTTTTTCCTCCCCACTAATGTGCCAAGATCTGTCTTGTAATATCTTAGAGCTACAGCAACCTCCACCAGCTCAGTGCAGGGAGAGGGAACTGGGATCTGTCAAAGGCTGTGGAGGGCATAGAGAAGTCATTTGCATAGGCTGAGTGAGTCTGCACCCTGCTCTTGTGGAGTGAATGTGGATCCTCCCTGTTGTCAGTAAGGCCAGGTTCAACCATCCTCAGCATTGAGTTTACTGATGTGTTACATGGAAGTTAAGGCCTACTACGCCGGTTAGTGCTGCATAAGCGAGGGTCAAGATTTGTCCATCTTGGTCAGTGCTGTCAGCTGGCACACAGTTTTCTCTATGTGATGTTCCAGCTCAGTGCAGATAGCTAGGGCAGCAGACTTAGATAATACTAGCCAGAAATATCACAAATTCAGTTCAGTGGTAAAGGTGCTCGGCCAGATTTATTGACAATGAAGCATGGTCCTAGCACCCCATAGACTCTGCAGAAACACTAACACGTATACGCTGTGACAATGTTCAGCTCAGTCAGCAGTGGGACTTTCTGCTGCCCCATAGGCAGGACAAAGGTGCCCCTACTCTGATTTCTGTTTTATACACTGATACAAGCAAGTTACGTATTACACTCCTGATGTGGTTGCACATTGTACCTGCTGTTTTGAACAAAACATCCCCATTCATTATTCTGTCCTCCCATCCTTGTCTTTCTCTGAGTTGCTGTATTCCTGCACCATCCTCCAGGAACGTGTTTACATGAATATCCAGTACCAAGTACTTAGGAGTGCCTGTGTTTTAGCAGCATCTATCACACCTTTGCCAAGTTCATTTCAACTTGTAAGCAAGCATCCGCTCCATGATAGGTCCTGACTTTGATTCGTTGCATGGCCTGCCTTTGCTGACTGTGTTTCCAGCCTTAAGTCTTGCACCAGGCCCAGTGCTCCAGGGTCTCTGTCTCTATTTCAGTCAGCAGCACTACAAATGGTCAGTGCATTTTGCCTACATGTTTCAAAGTGCCATTTCAAAGAGCTGTAAATTCCTATAGCAGAAGTGTTTTACACACTTTTGCCATTTCACTGCACATATTTTTACATTTTTATTGAACCTGAAGTAACATGCTATTCCTTTAACTCTCTACAGCAGTACTCAGGTATATCTTGCAATATTAATATTCATATTAATTGATAGAATCCCTGTAGCACCTATAATAAAACAATTGCTCCCTATAATCAAATTTTGTGTTGTAAATGGTTGGTTTATTCTCAGCTGAAAACTTTCTACAAACAGCTTCTCCTTTAAAGACACTGTCTCCTAGATGGATAAGATAAGATGGGCAAGATCCATGCAGCAAAAACTAATTCAGATCAACCATGTAATTAATGTCTTCAACAATTTAGCCCTATCTGGTGTGTTGCTTTGAACAATACCAGAGGCACACAGCAGAGTGCAGCAAAGGTTCATGCGTACAATTTGATTTCTGGCTCCTACCCAATAGAATGCAGCACAATATTTAATTATTTGCCAAGTCTCAGGATAGAATATACCCAAAATAAGTCAGACAGGCAAAATAATAGCTTTGCCTCTTCAGAAATGTTATTTTAACTGGCAAAAGCAACCATATGGGTAATTGGCCTCTGGAAACATGGTGATCATCATTTCCAGATAGTTAAAGGCCAGCATCCCTTGAGCATCCTTCACTGACTTCCATGAGATACACCTGTGCACCTTGATGGTCAGAGTTTGGCTCTTCACTAGGTCATTGGAGGAAACTAATCCTGCCAATGTCCTAGGGAAATTGTATTATGGAAAGCTGACTCTTACATTGTTAATTCACTGTAAAAAGGAAATCTAAGCCAGTCTAATAATGTTTATAGTCTATGGATGGAGAGGTAATATTGAAGTCTGCTTGATTTTACCTAGTTAATGAGTGAGCCTCAAAAGTTTTTTAAGGGTCAATGTGAATAAAGTGCCCAGTGTGTCTATTACCATCCTGTATCTTCTCCATGCCCCAACCATCTGCCTTCCTTCTCTTAACACAGATCCACCTCTCCCCTTTTACCCCAAATCCATCTCCTTTTTGCCACTATTCTGTGCTGGGTGCAAACAGACTCTCCCCACTTTCTCTCTCCCTCCCCCACTTGGTCCCCATTGCCATTTCTGTATAGTCCTCACCTTATTTCCGCCCCTTAGCCCCCTTCAACTGAGGCCAGAAGAAAGCCCTGGTATCATGACTTTATTGATGTGGCCTCATTTGGCCGCCTTCTGTCAGAAGAAATGGGGTCAGTAAGAGATTTTCCACTCCAGTACTACATGGTAGAACTGTTGTGCTATGCAGAGTACAGGGATTTGTTGTTTGTTCCTTTTTCCTCTGAAGCATCAGGCATTCCCACTGCTGAGGCAAGATGTCTGACTAAATGGACTCGTGATTTGATCTGTATGGTAAATTATATGTTTGACAAGGGTTTGGTTTGATTCTTAGTTTATCCAGACCACTTAACTCATCCCCAGTTAGACTATTTCTGTCCAATCTCCAAAGCTGATAGTTTGTTTTCAGGGGGCTAGCTATAGACAAGCTAGACATCTGACTATGGTGCCAAGTCACAAAACCACTCACTCAGGTTTGGACCAGTTGTCCCTCTTCCATGCAAGCAGGGAAGGGGTTTTGTTGTTACACCACTTAGCTGCAGTCAGAGACTAAGGAGGGAGTGTTGGTCCCCACCCTGTACCCCTGCCAATTTTAGGTTCTCAAAATTGAAGGGCATGGTCCACCATTTAAAAATTTTTGGTGCAATGGCCCTTTCCCTGTCTCCATCCCCAGTGCCTGTGCAGAGGGAGACAGCACACTGAAATTTTCTAGATTCTACAGATCAACTAGCCAATGACTTCAGGAGAACAGACTCCCTGTTTCGGTTCTGGTGCTCAATCCTACCCAGGTCTAGAGCAGCCATTCCAAGGGAAGTCCATTTGATCTTCCAAAACCCTGGGCTGCAACATGCTCAGTCACTCGTGGAGATGGGGCATGTGCTGCAGTCTGGTCATAGGCAGGAGCTGTGAAGGAATGGAGCATGCTCAGTGAGGATAGAATCTTCAGAAGTTTTAGTGGAAGCTGTAGCATGTCTCTACTGAACATGTGCAAACTTGGCCAGTTTTGAGCAGATCTTCAAGGGAATGACACCAGCCACATCCCGGACACAAAGGCCAGCCCCGACCAAATTTCATGTCCCGGCTCTAAAGCATGTGGGCCCTAGAGCTTTCCAGAAAAGGTTACCAGAAATTTTTTACATGGACAGAACAATATGTTTTTCCCTAGCTTCATTCTCGGAAATGGCTGAACTGTTTTGCTGAAAGTTCACCTAAAACTTCGACCTGAGACAGACCCCTGGCATGGAAAATTTCAGCCCAAACCATTAATATGTGGCAAAGTGATAAACAGCAGAAAACAGGGTCTTAAAATGGCAATTGTCAGACAACCTTAATAATAGACAGTGCTACCAACCTCAATAAAGGATGATTTACTGCTGTAAGGTAAATTCATGCTGCTGAGTTTAAAATTACTACATGTCTGGTACAATGCCCACATGGAGGTGTTGGTAACTGTGTGGCAAATGCAACTAACTGGGTAGATTGCTGGAAGGTGATACATTGTTGACAACATTAATAACATAAATTGCATTTTTATGCACCTTTAACTGCCTCACCCAAACTTTGCTCTTTCCTACATCTCAGCTGAGAATCCTTTTAACATTGCAAGCCCTGAGCATCTTCAAACAACTGCCAGTTTTAAAGAAAATGACCTGCCAGAAGGTTTCCATCTCTTTCCTCAGAGGTGGTTTCATGCTCTAGTTTGACCAACATTCAGTGTTGGACAAATAATAGGTCTAGTAGTCTGTGACTTAGCACAGCTATAAACGTGAGGTTTATAACATTAGAAATTGGAGCCTGACACCTTTCAGCTGAATACTTAGTATCTTGTTTTTAGTCCTGGAATGTCCTGAGATACCTGATTTTATACTTCTGGCAATTTTGCATATAGGATATAGCTATTTTAGCTTGTATAACTTTGTTTCCTGTACTCCTGCACTTGGTTTTACAGATGGAGGGATACAAAACAGACCCCAATAATATTTTTGAAATATTTTAAAAAGTTTAATTTTGACCTTTTATATGTCAGACGCTTATGTCATAGTTCTACCCAAATTAAAAAAAAGGTGTCACATGCAGAGTACATGGAATAATGTGAGATTTAAGATTTTATTAGCACTTTTTGGGAATGAACTGTCGATTTAATGCATACCATCACACAGTCTAGTGCTGTGGCCATCCTAAATTCATGCTGATAAAAACCTTTAAACTACATCACATTATCATGTGTTCTCCCTCTCTTTCTCATCATGCATGCATACTCTGGCCTGATTTTCAAACCAGTGTGCACTCGCAGCACCCATTGATTTCTGCACTTCAGAAAATCAGCCATATATAGCAGTCATATTGCATATATAACCCCTTCCTCTGAGCTGCAGAGGACAGAACTTCACAAGCCCTGAGACAGCTCACACTAGAGCTATGTGTACTCTAGCAGCAGGGGAATCTTACCCCTACTTTATAGTGTAGACATAGCCTAAGGCCAGGGCCCAAGCATAATTTCTTTGAGCCCAGTAAAAACTTTGTAACATGGGCCACCTCCCACACACATACCACAATCCCTCATCCCACACCTACAATCTCATGAGCCATGACATATTTTTCCTCATGGTAATGGGTGTTGTAGCCTGGGCTGGGCCCCCCCAGGGCCTCCGGGCCCCAGTAAAGTGTATTGTCTCCCCTTCCCCCCCATGTGTGGGCCCTGCTTAGGGCAAACATGTTCAACAGAATAAACCCAGGAGAGAGACCATGTTAGTGCAGTGAAAGGCAAGATTCCATGGTGGCTGGTGGAGGCGTCACTGTTAATCAGAGAAGCCTCCAGATCTTTATGTGAGAGGTGAAGGTCTCAGATGATGTTGGCCTTGAGACAGACTTGGTTTTATAAGCAGTTGTCTGCCACTTCGTGCCCTGCAGTCCTGCTCCTGTTGCTACCCAAAATGGTTTCACGTTGTCCAGCTATGGAGAGTGATCTGAAAGGTTTGGGATTTCCTTCTTCCTACAGATAGTTCCAAGGACTGAGGAACAGTGGCTATTGGGGGGTTTTCTTGAATGATGCCATTTTGGGGGAGGATGGTTTTGTTTTCCCACATTGGACTCTAAATTCAGTAGCTGAAACCTGTCAAATTTCATGTTCCTGTCTTTAAAGAAATTCATATTTCTTTTCTTTCAATATGAGTTAGCATTTCATTATTATTAATTGTTGGTTTTTTTATTGAAGTTTATTGATAATTTTGGCTCACTATCTTTAGTGTGGAAGAATTTGCTCCATTACAGAGCAAAAACTAGTACAGGAATTAATTCAGCCCAGCAGCATTGTGCACAGCAACGTGCATCCCTCTGTCTCTCTCACGCACAGACACCTACACACCCAGCATTTGTGTATGTGTTTATATGTGCAAACAATAACACATTATCAATTTAACATCAACAGCCAAAGTTCAGTGTATGGGTCTTAAGTCAAAATATCTCTAATTTATTAATGAATTGGCAATGCCATAATTTTGAATATAAATTTCCTTCCTGGCAAAACTCCATAATTGGAAATCATCTGTAAATAACAAATACATTTCCTGCTAAATTGCAAGGTGTCAGAAGGATTCTGTATTTAACAGCATGTGTCACACATGATTAAAAAGCTGGGTTTTGATGTAACAAATTCACCTGTCATGGATCAAGTTCTGGAACTGAATTGGAATGAATTTTCATGAATACTCTCAAGTATGGATTTGCCAAAAAAAACAAAAAACCAAAAAACCGCTCACACTATGAACTTTGTTCATGAAATTTATTTCTTCATATCATGTAGTATTTTTGCTTAGCGTTATATATTATTTAAAATCAAATCATGAAATCTTTTAGATTTTTTGAGCCAACACAACAGGAACTATATTGCCTTAGAGTACCTGTGTATTGGAGATTTTAAAAAAATCTTGGGATGGTTTGCAAATCAAAGGAATTATTAATACCCCAGTATTTAAATCAGGTGGAAATTTTAGGATGTGAGACTTTTGAGGGCTTGTCTTAGTCTGTTTAAGAAATAGTATTGCTAAATAGAAGAACTTGTTTTTAGCCATAAAAGAATAATTTTGTTTACTGTGATAGTTATGAAAAAGTTACTACTTGATCTAACTGAGACAGCATGCTTTTCCTCTGTGCTTAGGATATCAAATAGCTGAAGTACCTCAGATATGACAGGTTTTTAACTGTTGTTAAACGCAGAATGGCAACCGTTGTAAATGAGCAACTTAGCATTATAGGTCCTTTCAGCAGTGACTGAAGTTGACCCTCCAATGACTGTTCATTGCCCTGGACAAGATTAGTTGCTTCCTATTAGAAAGATGTCTGTTAAACAGCACCAGAACAATTTAAACTAAGGTTGGTGGGGCTTTGTTGACTGTTTCAGTAGAGCATCAGATAGAATTGAGTCATGAACCCTCCCACCCTCACACCTTTAAAAAGAAAAATAGTGAAATTAAAAAAAAAATGACAACTTGATCTGACGCCTGTTGGTTCTATCAAGATCATAAACAATTTGTAGGTGGTGCTCAGGAGGTTGGTGCAGAGGGTCCTGGGAACTGGCCACAGGAGGACGCTTCCAGCTTCAACAAATGTATGTCAGAGGCCATTGTCCTAATCTTGAATTCCCCTAAGACAAGAAAATGTAGAGACCTGAGGGGCCTTTGATTTGACTGATGGCAGTGAGATCATACATATTTAAAAGCTAGTGACAACATAATATTTTTAGAGAACATCGTGCATTTACCATTGAAGCCTCAACATTTCTTGAATCAGTGGCAGCAGCCAGCAGCTCCATGAGGTTCACTCTCTCTCTCTCCCTCTCTCTCTCTCTCTGTGTGTATGTGTGTGTGTGTGTATGTATGTGAGGTTCACTCTCTCTCTCTCTCTCTCTCTCTCTCTGTGTGTGTTTTTATCAATATATTTCCAAGTATGCATAATGACTTTTCTTGGCATGAGAATTAGTCCCCCTTGCTTGCTTACATCTTTGAGTTTTTTTCTCCTAGGAATATGCAGCTAGTTTGCTTTCTAAAAGAAATTACAGACTTTGTTTAATTTGCAACAAGCTAATGGTTGCCATCAGTACTAAAAGGCCCATCTATAGTGGAGACTAAAGAATGTGTACTCTGTATGAACATTAAATCATTTGGTAGGCTTGTGAATCAGATAATCAAGAGATTTTTTTTTTTTGGGGGCAGGCTATTGAATAGAACTCTGCAAAGGGCTCTTCTGACAGTTTGCAGGTTATGTAAGAAAAGAGAACTATGCAGACAATTCATGCAAGTTTTTCTTTTCATTGGGGACTTTGTTAGATCATCTTTAGCTATAGAAGTAGTAACATTTTTTACTTCCCCATACTGCTCTGTACTTCATATTGCTCTTGACCATCGGCATGGAAGCTGCATCAACCACATAAGTTGTGGGAGGAAAATTGACCTCTTCCTTCATGAGCCATACTACTAAGATTTAAGAGCAGAGGAAATGGGAAGCCTGAATCTCTGGGATTTGGTTCTATAGCACTCCAGCACTGAACACATCCGTCAAACATTTATGAATATTCCCTCATTATTTAGGGCTGACTAGCAAGGCAGTTCTACTTCTGTTGTGTATATATATTCTTGCGTGCATACATACATGAATCCATGCACACACACACATGCATACAATATACATACATATATATATTATTGAAGCAGGACATGTTCACGCACATGGATATACTATAATGTAGAAAAATATTTTATAACAGCATGTTGCAAGAAACACCGCCAAGATATAGCCCACGTCTGCTGTCCTTGTTCGAAGTGTCAGCTTAAGCCAGCAGCAATTTTATCTGAGTAAAAACTGCAGGATCAAGGGTCTGATTTAGTCTCATTTAGTGAGGTGCTGAACATCTGCCATTCTCATGAACTTCAAGATCAGAATTTAGACGTTGAGGGCTAGATTCACAAAGGTGCTATAGCACTTAAACCACAGATTTAGGCACCTAAACCTGGGGTGTAGGCCCCCAAGTCCAGTTTTACGCTTCACTGAAATGTACAAAACTCCTGTTGAACCCTGAAGGTACCTAAACTGTCAGGGGAAAAGTACCTTCTGTACCAGAGTGTCTGCTTCTGAGCGTGTGCATGCCTACCTGTCCAGATGCCCTTCTCCCGCCTTATCCCCAGGGTGATCCGTGAACACTTTCATGGACTGAGCTGGTAGGTGTGTTTAGAGGTGTTGAGGGACTTTGCTACCTGCTGTCTGGCTAATTTGGACCATCCGCTGGGCAACGGACATGTAAATAAGGACCCCTGAGTTTGGGTTCCTCGACGAAGGCCACCTACTGGATCTGGTCTCATTCAAAGTGGTGGTGACAACCTTATAACTTTTATCCAAGCACTCACCCAATCGGAGATACCTGTTCAAATCCTTTCTCCCCCCTCAGATAGAGGGAAGAGAGGATGGAACCTGGGTCTTCCACTGGACCAGAGAGAGGGTGAAGGTGAAAATGACTCTGTAGGCTAGTGGCCAGGGCACCCACCTGGGAGGTGTGGGACGCAGGGGCCAGGCCCCTTGTCCCGATCATTCTTTCATTATTTGTCCACAGTGGGACAGCTTCAGCAGGAGAGATTGAGGAAGCCCCACCTCGGAATATCCCATAGCTCAGTGGTCAGAGCATGCTTCAGAGAGGTGGGAGACCCCTGTTCAAATCCTGTCTCCCCCTCCAGCAGAGAGAGGAGAACTGAACCTGGATCTCCCATACCCAAGGTGGGTGATCTAACAACTGAGATAAAAGATCTAAGGTCACCCGTCACTCTGGTTTGTGAAGAGTTGGGCGCCTGCCTAACTCATTCATCCTCATAATGCAACAGGTATATCTACGGAAATGTGCACATCTGAAACACCTTGCATTGCTGCATGCTAGCTGGTGGATAAGCATGTGAGGATATGACTTGTAACTCAGTTTGTTAGGTGCCCAACTGATGCCCAATTTTGAAAAAGTGGGTCCAGATGTACCACATTTTTGTTTTTGAAAATATACCTATTTTACAAACAGTAAAAACAACTCAAGCCACATTTCACCAGGGCTAATGAATACTTGCACTTGAGGCGTCGGGCAATGCGGCGTTCAACCCTACACACCCAAGCGCTCCATGAGTCAGCACCACCATGTTATGACCTATTTAAGGATGAGCACAAGCCAGACTTTGGCTCCAGATCTGGATTTCAAACACTGCAGAGTTCAGGAGTGACTGATTTTGACTTGACCCATGACAGGAAAGCAGGCCAGCCTCAAACATCACAGCTGGAGCAGAGTTTGGCTTTTGAGCCTAGCCTTTTCCTATAGACACACTGTGAAGGTGATTAGATCCATAGTGTGTTTGGAACCTGTTTCTGTTTTTATTATTCATTTATATTTTATTCATTCTCCCTCCTTCAGAAATCAGGGAAGAACAGAAAGGTAAAGGAATGGGGATGCGGGGAGAAGGGAAGGGAAGGGAAGAAAGAGCAATATGTCAGTTTTCATCCATTAGGAATTAATCAAACATTTCTAAAAAGCTAAGCCAAATATTTTCAAATTTGTCTGAGGTTCCTCTTCTCTGAAACGTTACCTGCTCTTTAGCTGCTAGGTCAGCCAAGAAGCTGTGCCAAGTTTCTCTCTTACGGCCCATTTATGATCTTACTGCTTTAACTGATTGTCATGTGTTGCGAATATTTCAGTGTTGAGTGCTATGTGGAATCTATTCTTCAATTTACATTTTTATGGCTCTTGTGTTTTTATCCATTTCATCCACATATGGCTTAAAAATGTGCATTTAATCAAACTGAACAGAACTTTTCATTCATTTAAAAAAATGCCACTGTACATTTCAGCTTTTCCATAAATATATTTTAATTGCATTTCATAATTTCCACCCTCTCCCCATTACTACAAGAAACAAAATGCTGATTAATTTTCTAAGGGGTCCTGAGTGACAGAAAAAAAGGAACAGAATGAATGGAAGCGCATTTGATATAGTATTGTACAGTATATTAAGCAGACCAATTTACCCTGGAGTGTCATTAAACTTCTTCCAAAGAAACCTGTAAGAGTAGAAAGTGTAATTGGCTTGTTCATGGTTATGTGTTTACACACTATCTGTTGCATAGGCTAAAAATATTTTTTCAAAGTTTTTCTTTTTTATTCCTTGAGGTTTGAAATATTAACTCTTTAGAGATTGAATCAGTGCACATAACTACCTAAGCAATCATTTGTCTGATATTCTGGCAAGTGCAAGGGCTTTAATGGCGAAGCTGTTTATTAGCCAACTTAAAAAACAGGATGATCTAGTTTGGAAAAAAATGATTGACGAGCTCAATGTGTGAATAATAGTAGTTACAAGATGACTTAATTATCCAACAATACTAGCCATTGATTGATTAAACCCTGCTACTGTAATCGCTTTTGGGGTCTTGGCCTTGTAGTTTTCCCTTCAAAAGTGTTCTGAACACACAAAGGATTTTAAAGTTTTCATGGGTGAAATAACTTTGGAGGTGTATTACCCTAATAAGATGGAGCATTACCCAGCTCTTCAACTGAATTAGATGGGTGGTCCAATCAGAAAAGGGGCTACATGCTTTATGAGGCTGAAGACTAGGTCCGATATGTGTGTCCAGCTGAATATGAGGCTCTGAAGTATGTAAAACCTATGATCTGGGACAGGAAACAAGGATCATGATGTATCCTTGGTATTGCCTATGTGGAACCTGAGCTTGCCGATGACAATGGATCTAGAGAATAGAATGATGCTGGGCAGCAGGTCCAATAGCTCTAGGAAATTAGCAGGGATTTCTTCTGGAGATGTGCAGGCTTTAGGAAGCCCTATGTTCTTGACTTCCCTTTGCAGGTCATAGAGAGACATTCAAATGTTTTTGTTTCTGAGATGAGACACCATCTGCATAGTTAATGCATAGTGTGCAAGTAGAATGTCACTCAATAGTATGTAGCATGGTTCCTGGATTTTGTAGAACCAACAAAAATTGTTGTACATCAGTCTTGCCAATGCCAAGTATGCAAAAATTATGAGGCAGTCTCCAAAATCATGGGATTTGCTTATAAAGCAATCAGGATTTGATTTTTAAAACAGTAATAAAGCTGAGGTTCTTTTCCTTCACTTTCTGATGTTTGAGCCTGCAGGGTGCATTCAGATCACATTTCCAAGCTTTTCTGTGCAATCCGGGGGGTGGGAACTTACTTTTTAGAAAATAATAAATGACATAGTCATATAATCAGTTTATTCCATGAACGCCATCTTCAGGAAAAACACTGAATATCACAACATTTATGATAAAATCATGACAGTTGGCATTGCTATAAAAATAGTTTAATCTGTGAAGCTCTTCACATTAGCTCTTAATATTGGTGATGCAGAAGTAGGTGAGGAGTCTCATCCTAAACCAGATGGAGCTGCTGGTCTGTGCTAGTGGCTGATCTTCTTGTATTCAGCACTAAGATTTTGAGATTATCTTCTGTTGCCTTGCTGATTATAGTTTTGGGTACAGATTTAGATAGGGGGATTGGTTTATGTGCCTGATTATTGGACTGTGTCTGTCGTGTTGTCTTATTGACCTTAATCAGTGCAGGGGTACTGGAACCTTTGTAAAAAGTGTGTGTGGGGGGGAATGCCAAAGTGCCCCCTTCCTCTCCCAACTGGCTGCTCTGATGGTCAGCCAGCTGCCGTCTCTTCTAGCACCACAGTTGCCACTGGTGGGCGAAAGATGTAATTGCCACCTCCCCAACAGAATCTATTATTTTTTTGTGTATGGGAAGTCTGGGGGGACATGAATTCTGCACTTATGTTTCTTTTGTTAAAAAGTGGGGGGTCCATGGCCACCTGGCCCTCCTGGTTCTGGCACTGGTGAGTTGGTGGCTTTTTTAATTCCCCAAAACTACTGGGGCTTGGGCTTGGGAGGGTTCAGAGAGGTACTGTGAGATCACAAGAATTTGCCTCCATTTCTTCTCACCCCTGAGCTTTGCTTTTCAACTCAGACCTACCCTGGAGCATTGCAGGGGCTCCCTTACTTTCCCGTCATTATCTGTGCACTGATCCTGGTGCATCAGTATTACAGAGATTCACACCTTTTTCCTTTATACTTGAAGGAAGCTGCTTTCTGAACTATGCAGTGGGTATCAGAAAGTTGAAATGGTTTCTATCCAAACAGCCCATTAGTAGCCAGGCATATATGTTTGTTTACCTGAAGGACTGTGCCTCAAAGGAGATTGCATTTTGTTGTTTACATTTCATAGCTGAGCATTCTCTGCCTAAGCTTCCAGTCCCTTGGTAATCAGCAATTTTGTTTTAAAACTAAAAGAAACATCATGTGACCTGAAGCCAAATGTACTTTAGAGTTTCAGAGAGATGGATCAGAAATGGAGTCTTCCAATATGCTTCTAGAGCGTGAAAAATTGTCTCAAAGACAAGGTCAGTGAAAATTTGCTGATGGAAGTTTTCTTGCTAGGAGTTTGTTTGTCTGCTTCCTGCCTAATACCTGCTAAAAGAGCAGTTAAGTAGGATTGTGCCTAGATAGTGTTGGTTTAAAGTTACTGACTTGAACCTTTACTCCAAACATGAGCTGATTTGTATATGGGTTTTTTGGATTTATTGTTGATTTTGTTGAATTTTCATCAAGGTTCCACTCTCATGATGAAGGAAATCAGCAGTACCACCACTGAAAATGTGCTAGAAGTGAGATAGGAATTGGAACCACATCTTCCTCAGGGTTTGGCAAAAGCAAGAAGCACTGAGCACCTGATGAAAGCCAGGAAGCATTAGAGAGCTGAAGGTCATAAGATTCCTGGCCAAAGTTAAAGGGCTGAATAAGGCTAAAAAGTCTGACTTTATGTACTAAGAATTCAGATGAGTTATCAATTTACAATGACAAATGATTGCATGATCCACTGAATACCATGTGTCCATTATAAAACACTGGTGGCAGAGTAAGGACTAATGAAAGGAGAAATTTTTTTGCCAACTTTCCAACCCATTGGGAAACTGGAGAAATTTAGCTTAGAACTGAAAGCTGAGGATGTTGGAGTTCTATTTGGATTTTGTGCCTACATGAGCTTCGGTGTGCCTGTTTCTTAAAATGGGATCTTTCCAGGAGCACTGGAAATGGGGCAAGTATGATTGTCCAACAAGAATAACTACAGTTTCCATGATATAGGCGTCTGTTTAGTTTTTTAAAAAGCATAACTTGAAAGCTTTGTAAAACTCACAAAAGTTTTGTGAACACACAAACTTTATTTTTAAAGTTCTAGTTCATGAAACCCAAAATGCCCCCCTCTCCTGTTCTCCCATTCCTAACCAAGCTGAGCATCCTTTGTAAACTACTGTACATATTGCCTGCTGTCAGGTGGACATAAACAATAACAGCTTTTGCTTTGTACCTCTGGCGTCGCTCTTCCAATGTTTTCTTATGAGACATTTTTTGTTATAAGCTCTTGCTGTGTAATAACTCCAGGGAGTTATTCATGCCATAGTGCTCTGTAGTGTCAGGTGTGTGTAGGGTGCTACATAAATTGTTGTTCATAATATCATCAAAGGGAAGGTATCTGCTGGGACTCAGAGAGATCGAGGGGCTCATGGAGCAGAAGTGGAACAGGTCAAGAGCGTGTATTCGGCAACATGGGGAATACGAGGATGGATCTAGGGAGAGTGAGAGAGATCTTAGATTGGGAGGTGAAATGGGGAGGAGTGGGAAGCATAGAAGGGATTTCAACAATGACTAAATTTTCCCACTAATTTCAAATGTTCAGAGAGAATTTTATAGCTACCATCATGGCAATGGAAGATTTGTGAAGAATATCCAACATGTGAGGCTAGAGAGGAGCATGCCTGCTTCTGCCCGAGGGCTGCTCACATGGTGGAGTGGCCACCCCCAGATCCATAAGGATCATGGTATAAGTCTCAGGCATGCGATGCACAGACAGTGAGTCTAAATGGTTAAATCTGCCCTGCTGTCTGACCACAAGCTGGAAGAAACAACTAACTGCCTCTAATGTGCCAGCTTACAGTCAGAGGCTCGTTTGATGTATGGTGTTGCAGGTTGGTGGGTGGGACAGGGACAACTTCTCTCTATATTTAATATTGACCCCTGCTTTGGAGATGGTTTTCTTAATCCTTGGTTTCTAAGTGGGAAAGGAATTTCCTTAAAGGTGAAAAAGCTAAACTAAACTAAAAAGCACAGCATTCCTAATGGATAAGCATAGGGCACAATGCTAAGATGAGGATCCACTGCGAAATTTGTTCGGCCTATCTGAGGCAAAGCTGCCTTCTGCAGATGGTAAACGTGACTCAATGTTCAGCTGGAGAAAAATAAGGAGGGTGCACTCGCTCTCTCTCTCTCTCACACTCACACACACACAGTCAGTGTCAGACAGAGAGTGTGAATGCATGTAACGTGGATGAGATTTCAATTTTGTATGTCTTTGTATGTCTAAACATCTTTAAAGACTGTGTTAAAGAATGTGATTGTGTTTGTACATGAAGAATTTAAGCAAGCAGTTTGCTTGGAGGCCTCATCTGCCCATAATTCAATTAAATTGAGTAGTGCGTCATCAGATTTGGAAATTAGGATATGATGCTCAGGAGCCCCAAAATGTTAGTGCTCCCACAGCCTAAGACATCTTTAATCTGGAGCACGTAACCAGGGGCATCTCAGTCGTACATTATATAACTAATTAAACAGAGCTGCTTTGAAATACAAAAATGATATTATAAAAGAGAAACATGGAAAGGTGTCATTTCCACATCTCTGCCATTGGACAGGTGTGTGAACTCAGAATTCTGGAATGTAATTTGCACCTTCCCTACATGTGCCACAGAGGCTGACAGGAAAAAATGAGCTGCTATGATCACAATAAAAAAAAAAAAATAATTGTGCCTCAGAAAATGCTAGCAGGTTGGTTTTTTATTGAGGTAGGGATAGTTATAGCTTATAGCTGCATGAAAACATTATTCTTGCCAGAACTGAGCAAAACAGTAGGCAAAGAAAATCTCACATCTGTGGTTTGTGTTTGTTTTTTTTTTAAAAAGTGAAACTTTTATTTGTTCTTGCTTTTGAATTTTGTTTAGGAAAAGGAGGAATTTCTGCAGGCAGAAAACTCAAATTTTTCATGGGAATGCTCAGTAAGTGTAACCAGGTACTTCCACCCAGCTCTACAAATGGCCCAAATCTCTACTTGCTGCCTACTGGATCTACCTTTATTGCTAATGCTGGTGTGGGACTTCTGTCACATAGATGTAAAAGCATTGCAATCTGCTAATTTTTCCAACCTAGGAGAGAGAATAAACCTCGCTCTCTCAATGTGAGAAAATCACAAAATTCCCCTAGTGGAATAATCTTGTTCTTAATAGTGCAATATGATTTCAGCAGCACAGTAGGAGCTGTCTTGTCAGCACTTATTTTACTGCAGTTCAGATTTCTGTTACACTGTAGCTCACCCTGAAATATGCCATTCAGCAAGGGTGCTGCTGGAGCTGGGTGAATTTTTAATCGATCCCTATACCAGAGAAACCCAGCAGAATTGAAGTTTGTCTGAGCCT
Organism: Mesoclemmys tuberculata; assembly: GCA_007922155.1. Classification (NCBI taxonomy): domain Eukaryota; kingdom Metazoa; phylum Chordata; order Testudines; family Chelidae; genus Mesoclemmys; species Mesoclemmys tuberculata. The sequence goes on along the minus strand of ML675615.1, from coordinate 5,155,880 downwards.
AGAGCTCACCGAGGTGAATTCCAATGAAATTAAGAGTTTCAGGCCAAGAGCCAGCTAACTTTTTCTTGGTTTTATGTCATGTGCACAGGACAAGAACAACCTTCAAAAAACCCTCCCTGCCAACAGGCTCTGACATCCTCCTGTAGCTGTTAGGTGTATTCTAGGAAGAAGCCCCAATGACCCCCTATTCTCTTCCACTTCCCAGCCAAATTATACTCCCTTTTCATGGTTAAATGTACTCAAATCCAAGCCAAACTCACTTGGTTCGGAGTCTTGGTTCACCGAAAGACCTTGGCTATAGGTTGATTGAGACTTCAAGGAGCAGCCCTTCCACAGTGCAGTGTAATGGTTTCATTATAGAAGGGTTGCAGAGCTCTTATAGCATCTCTGCCACTGAGTGTGGAGTGTGAATAAGCACGTGCCCAATATCACGCAGTCACACAAATCCACAAAACCGTGGGAGACGCTATGCCCCTTGCTACCGAAATCTGGATAGAAAACATGGCCTAACCAATATGGTCTAGGTTTTTCTAAGATAGTCTCTTGCTTGATAACATTATTTTCGCTTTACTTTAAAGACAAATATTTAGCTCCACTGGCGACTGTTATTTTACAAAAGTCATTGAGCTCCTGGCTTAAATAAAAGAGCAGCAGATTTCATTTTAGGGGCAAACAGATCACATGATCTGACATGACCCTGCTTACCTGGTGATGAGGAGCATCATCGGAAAGCTCTGTCAAACCCACAACTTTACTCTGTGTGAGTTGGTGTCAGGACATAAACCAAGGGAGAGAGAGTGGCTCTTTGTGCTAGATGGGTAGCATAGACAAGTCAGAATCAAATGCTTTCACCTCAAAGCCTGGCACTTTATTTAGCCTCTCATCTGAATGGCTTTGCTTGAAGTCTCTGCCTTATTAATCTCAAGCACATACAAGTACAATAGGTTATAGAGCACCCTAAACTAACAGTTACCCTACAAGTCTGAGGCAGTCTTCAGGGGATTCAGTCGCAGATTTCCAGTTGGCTGGTCCCTGAAACAATCCGCTTGACTCAGCTCCACAATTTCTTTCTTATACTCAAAACATTACAGAGACGTCAATCAAAATGTTATATACAAACAAAATTAATTGCTGGGTAGAAAGCATGGGTTACAAAAACACATCTAAAAGAGAATTGTTAAACAAGCAACTTTGAGCTGTTAGTCTAGCAATATATTTCCCCATAACGACAGTCCTAAAATATATCAAGACCTCCTGTTTTTCACACACATTTGGTGCAGTAATATTAGAGCGAGAGAGAGAGAACGTAGAGACAGATTCATTTCATGTGACTGTTTCCTCCTCCCTCCCGGCTTTCCCTTAGTGATGTAACATTTCTATAAAGGCCTACTAAAGGCAACAAACAAAAATGAGTAATAGTCCATCCCAGTGATTTGGCATTGATTTGGCAGTGGTTTGGACACCTGGCTGGTTGTTAAAATGCCTCTCTACACCTTCACTCCTGATAAGGGAGACTTTCACACCTCTCATGAGACTAGGCTTTCCGTAGCTTTGGTTTTTGCCTGTTCTGCTGATGGAATGAATTTTCCCCCAATAGAAATTGTCAGGCTATATCACAGCACTTACAAACAGTTTTCAGGACAGAAATTGCTTTTCCTGATCGCAAAGAATATTTTCTGCTGGGTAAAAAACTGCACTCTCTGGATTTTGTAAAGCTCATATATTAAAGCCCAGCATAACATTTGGTAAGAAGTCATGTTGAGTGGGAAGCTCATGATCCTCTGATCACATTCCTGGAAAGGGTAGACTGCACAGCTGTTTCCTGACATACTTCTAGGTAGTAGTCTGCTGAAGGCCTACTTGCAAACAATGCTTTATAAGGCACCAAAACTTCCAACAGCAACCAGGGCTTAAATCATAAGAAATTTTGTTAAGAGATCAGGTCGAGGTTTTCTGGGTGGTTTTTTGATCAGACAGAAGTTCTATGGGATTTTTTTCCACACTGATGGCATACTTCCCTCCCTCCTGCACACTCCTCCTTGGGTGGGAAGAGCTGTGGACCTGTGAATGATGCCTGAAGGTGAAGTCAGTGAAGCCACGACTGGTTTTCTTCCCCTCTCCTGTATCATGACTGCACAGGTGCACAGATTGGGTATACAGACAAGGCAGCGGCTACTGCAGCCCTGAGGCTACAATACTGATGTAAACGCAGCTTAAGAGTCTCAGGCGAGGCTTCATGGGATGTGCAGAGAGATTTGTTCATCATCCTCATCTTTGACAGAGCTTGTTTCTTGGGGTTGGCATGGGAGGTGGAATTTCCCCAGTGCAGTGGTTCACAAATGATCTCCTTAGGTTTTTATATTGTGCTCATCACTGTGATTTCTGAGTTTAGCTGGTCAAATGCTGCTCTTGACCTGCTGCTCACAAACAGGGAAGATTTGGTAGTGGAAGTAGAAGTGGGTGGCAACCTAGGCAGCAGTGACCATGAGATGGTCAAGTTCAGGATCCTGAAAAAAGGAAGGAAGGATAACAGCAGGATACAGACTTTGACTTCTTCAGGATCCCCTGGGAGACTAATGTGAGGGGGAAAGGAATCCAAGAGGGCTGGCTGTATTTTAAAGAAACCTTATTGAGGGCACAGGAACAAATCATCCCGGTGTGCGGAAAGAACAGCAAGTGTGTAGGCGACCAGCTTGGCTTAACAAAGAAATCATTGGTGAGCTTAAACACAAAAAACAAGCTTACAAGAAGTGGATGCTTGGTCAGATGACTAGGGAGGATTATAAAAATACTGCTTCAACATGCAGGAATGAAATCAGGAAGGCTAAAGCACAATTGGAATTGCAGCTAGCAAGTGACGTGTAGGGGAAGAAGGAGGGTTTCTACAGCTATGTTACCAACAACAGGAAGATTAGGGAAAGTGTGGGCCCCTTACAGAATGGGGGAGGCAACCTAGTGACAGAGGATGTGGAGAAAGCTGAGGTACTCAATGCCTTTTTTGCCTGTCTTCACAGACAAGATCAGCTCCCAGACTACTGCACTGGGTGACACAGAATGGGGAGGAGGTGAACATCCCGCAGTGCTGAAGGAACAGGTCCAAGACTATTTAGAAAGATTGGACATACACAAGTCCATGGGGCCAGATGCAATGCACGCGAGGGTGCTGGGGGAGTTAGCTGATGTGATTTCAGAGCCATTGGCTATTATCTTTGAAAGCTCATGGCAATTGGGGGAGGTCCCTGATGACTGGAAACAGGCAAATATAGTGTCCATCTTCAAGAAAGAGAAGAAAAAGGATCCAGGGAACTACAGACTGGTCAGCCTCACCTCAATCCCTGGAAAAATCATGAAGCAGGTCCTCAAGGAATCCATTTTAAGGCACTTGGAAGAGAGGAAGGTGATCAGGAACAGTCAACATGGATTCACCAAGGGCAAGTCATGCCTGATCAACCTAATTGCTTTCTATGAAGAGGTGACTGGCTCTGTGGATGTGAAGAAAGTAGTGGATGTGATATACTTTGACTTTAGCAAAGCTTTTGATACAGCTTCCACTGTATTCTTATCAGCAAGTTGAAGTATGGGGTGGATGAATGGACTATAAAATGGATAGAAAACTGGCTAGAGCATAGGGCTCAACGAGTAATAATTATGATCTTTTCATGGGCAATACGTGAACAGGAAAAAAGGGCTACATTTGGCAGATGACTGTTTGGCCACCTGCAGCTATAGTATTGCTGAATGTGTGTAGCTGCTTCACACCCCTTGCTCTTAGGGCATACCTCCCGTAACCTCCCCAACCAATATGGACGTGGGAGAAAGGAACCAGCCAGAGTCTCCAGTTAGTAGGGCAGAAGAAGCCAAAGCAGGGACCTCTGGACATTCAGAGAACTTGCTATAGTTTTGACTGGACTTTCTATGCCCTGTGACAATTCGCTGTTTGCTCTAATCCTTCCGCAGAATCTCTTCACCCCAGTTTCACTCCATACTTTCTCCTCTTATGATCTGCTGCACTGTTCCCCTTGCCCACCTTTCCCTCCCTTTTCTTTCCATTTAATTGATTGCCTCCTATATAAACCCACAAAAAACATTGTGGAACTAACATGATTACAGTAGTGTCTAAAGGCCAGCCAGTAACAAGCATGTGGGGGGAAAAGAAAGAGAGTAGGAGACGCAGCATTTGGTGAGAAGCAGGGTGCAATTCAGTGAAGGGACTCCTACCTGAAGATACTATTGCTAATGCTACCACCTCATTCATAGAATGTGTGGAACTTAAAAAGCTTCAAATGCACAATTATATTCTCTAAGGGCTAGATCCAACTGCCAATGAAGTAAATGGAGAGAGTCCCATTCACTTCAGAAGAAGCTTGATCAGGTTCTAAATATAGAAAGTTTGGAAACATCTTTTCTGGTATGTGAAAGATCATTTACCAAGTCAGCCAGAGCTGTTTCTGAGCATGAAATAATCTACATAACTGTGTCTCAGAGGATTTAAAATAAGTGGATGGTCTGAGCTTGAAGATGAAATGAAAACCTGTGAAGAGGTTGGAGGTGAAAGTACAATAGAAACCTGCAAACTATGGATGACCTGATGGCATGAGATTTTGATTCATGTAATAGATCTACACTGTTCTCAAAAGGTATTTGCATAAAATAGATCTGTTAGTTTTTGAGAGAGATTTGAGATGGGTGTAGAAAATATTTCCAGTTAAATTCTTTTGACAGTTCAATTTTCTGCTGTATTTAACTTTTAGTTACACTGCAATTTTTTAAAAAAAATTTGCCTTTATCAAATATCCTTTTAGGATTTGATTTTTAACCTATTTACGTGTGCAGTTGCACGTGAGGAAAATATATGGCATGCAAAAAAGTTGCAGCTGTGTGCCTAATTTGCGTGTGACATATACCACAATTATGTGCAAAACTATGCTAAGGTCATGCATAGTTTTAGTTACTGTGCACATGAATGAGGCTGGCATACATTGTTTGATAATCATTACACATGTTTGATAACCAAGTTCTTGAAGTGTGTTTTCTTGCATGCAGTTGCAGATGTATCTCTGTAAATGATTGAATTTGCTGCACAGAATAGGCATTCTCTTAATAAGCACACTGTTTTAACAAGTGTTCAGCAGCAGCCAGTTAGATGGAGGAAATGTCATGTACCTTTAGACTAGAGATAAACACCAAGTCAAAATCATCTTGTATCCATGAATAGAGGAAAAATGCACAGACTGTCTCCAAACATAAGCTGATCCATTGAGCTACGACGTCAGGTCAGAAGTGATATTTCATGGAATGGAATCACAGCTAAGCCTTTCAGTATCATTTATTTATTGTTTTAGGACCGTATGATGTTGTTGACAAAATGTCAGCAGCATTCAGTCTTGGGATGGTGTCTTCCAGAACAAAACTAAACAAGAAGTCCTGTTTTGAAAGTACTTAAGTAGCTTTCCAAACCATTGTGCATATGAACATATACATATATAAAATTATTTAGTTCTAATAAGTCTCTACGGAGCATGTACAAGATGAGATTTTTCAAAGGCTTATAACTTGGTGAAATTTCTGTGTGTTTTCATGGGAACAGCAAAAGTCACATCCCTGATACAAAAGCCACTCCTTGCCAATTTTCAAAGACTCTGCTTCACAGTATAGAAGTTATAGATCATCTCAATTAACTGGTTGTTTGGCTGTGTTTAAAATATTCTTCTAAATAAATCAATAATAGTGAAATCAGCCTGAGATAGACACCTGGTGTGGAAAATTCCAGGCGAAAAGGTTTAAGTTTGGCAAAGTGTGTAAAGACAGAAAACAGACTTACAATAAGAAATGTTGGGCAATCTTAAGTAGAGGTGACAGTACCAGCTGTGCCTAAAATTATGTACATAGAAAACAGATTATTTATTATAATAATATATGTAATATAAGATACTATTTGTAATATATAAAGCCATTTGTTTGTGGGGGGGAACCACCAAAAAAACCCCTGTCTATGTTACTTTAATGTTGAGTTTTCTGAATAAGACTGGGATTTTTCAGAGATGCCTAATGCCATATGCTGAGGGAATTTTGTTACCTAGACTACGTTGTACATGGTGCTCACTAATTGCCATCCACCTCTACCAAGCACTCATTGTTGTCCTTCTCCCAAGACATTTCCTTTTCGTTTGCCTTTTGCCTTTGCACCCATATCATACCATCAGTTATGTCCGGCAGTGCTCCACTGTATAATGTGGTTCCAGATGTGCTGTGGTGTCATGCCAATTAATAAAATGACATCTCTACTGGATTGTTGGATTTCCTGAGGAAATCCCTCTTCCTTTTTAGTAGTTGTATGTGAAAGGTAACTAGGGTGTTTTTGAAGAGTATTTACTATAATGGTAACTGATGCTGCAGTTGTTAGGCAAAATTCTAGTGAAGCGAGATGTCAAAATCCCTTATTTATGTTCCTTTCAGTAATTAAAAATGAATGGATTTTTTAAAGAGCCATTTAATATTTTCTTATTTATTCTGTAAGCAGCTGGTTTCATTTTTCATTTCTCTCAGTTTGGACACTGAAAACAAATTAGTTAGTTTCACTTAAAGGCCTAAACTGATGCCATATTATTTAGATTGCAAACACTGCAGAGGAGTGGTTACTGATAATATATTTCCACTGGAATTTTAATAGAAACAACATCAAGACGTATCTATTTGTTTTAGATTTTATAAATGCTTAGTTTCACACAATCTAAAATTTTGCCCTCTTTTGTCCACAGAGATTCATTAATGTTGTGGGTTTAGCTATGTAACTGTAAGTCAGCTATTCTATGCTCTGTGTCTTTCTCAGTTTGATGAGCCCTTTAGCCTATCCAGAAGGGCTCTCCCTGTTAGTTCAAGAAGGCTTATGCTGAAGAAAGAGTCTCCCACACTATGCTCTCTTTTGGGCCTCTCTACACTACGAACGCTTGCTAAAAATTTCATAATGCCTCTAGGCCACTTTGAGATCAACCAGCATTAGCAACATTGAAAACCCATGGGTAGACAGACTGCCTCTGCCAATTTAAACACAATATTGATTAGACCTGCTCTGTGCAGAGCTACATGAAATGGTGTCCAGAACACCTGCAGCAGCTAACAGTGATTGAGCTGAACAATGGGAAGGAGGTGATAACAACAATAGAAAATTTCCCTAATGTAGAGTCAAGGTCTTGGAGGCTTTATATTTGTTATTTCGTTTTTTTTATTTCCTTTACTCTAAAAGCCTTTTAGACTGAAATATCTTTGTTCCTTCTCTATATGAAAATGTAATAGGGTATGCAACTACTTCCATATGTGGAAAGAGTAAAAAGATTAGGGCTTTTCAGATCAGAAAAGAAATGACTAAGGGAGGGTTATGATAGACCACTATAAAATCATGAATAGTGTGGAAAAAGTGAATAGAGAAGTGTTGTTTACTTTTTCACACAATACAAAAACCAGGGGTCACCCAGTGAAATTTATGGTCAGCAGGTTTACTACAAATAAGGAAATACTTTTTCATACAATGCACAGCTAACCCACAGAACTCACAGGCATGAGATGTTGTGATGGCCAGAAGTATAGCTGGGTTCAAACAAGTACTGGATAAATTTCTGGAGGCTATTAGCCAGGATGATAAAGAATTCCACCTCATGCCTGGGGTGATTCTAAACAGAGGGGCAGATGGGCCAGATCTACTGCTGTAGGTCTGTGAGGAGAGGGGTGTCCTGCTGAAGTTTTACCTAGGGTGGCAGATTGTCTTGAGTGGCCTCTAGAGCTGATTTACACCATTAGGGAGGTTCTGGCCCTACAAGTGCAGTTCCTAATCAAACCAGATATGGTCACATCCATTAGCGGAGTTCAGTTTAGCCCCTGCTCATTGTAGGAGATGATGATAGATTGATTTGTTTTAAAACTGAGAGTAGGGCAGATAAAAATGGCAATACCCCCTTCAAGTTCTTTTCAGCATGCCAACCCTATCCAAAGACACACGAGATGAACTGACGCTTTGAGATATGGGATAGATAGAGAACCATCTCTGTCTTCCTCAGCATGCTATTTAATTATAGCCTAACATGTTTTACATGAAAGCCCAATGCCTGCTAGGAGCAATGAACCCTAACTTTGTTTCAGTGTCTAAAGATATTGATGGTAGTTACTGTCAATATTAGAAAGAAAAACCACATGGTGGCTTATGGAGGAGATGATATAGATAGATAGAGTGATAGATATTTTCCCCCACTGATAGGAAAGTAAAATTTTTCAGTCCTGGGAATATCTCTAGCTGGAGTGATCTATCACTGTCCTATTCCTGTTGTTCACAGTGAGTTCCCATCTTTCTTCCATAAACTGTGGTGTGAGCTTTCACACTTGGAAATGGATTTGTTTGTATGTTCAAGGATAATAGATTCTGAACTAGTCCTGGAACACAGTAAATATTAGGTTATGCCTGGGCAAATGCTTTTTGAGGCCTTGTCATTATGTGCACCTATCTTTATACAATTGGAGACTACAGCATTTCTTTTAGGTGTCTGGTGGTTTAGACTAATAGACTCGGTTGCTTGTCCTTGCAGTAAAATACATCTTACCATGCAAAGTGGGTCCAAATTTAGAAAATGAGTTTCTGAGAGATAGAAGACAGCAGTTAACGCTTTGGCCCTGATCCTGGAAACACTTCCATATCTGCTTAACTTCATTCTCATGTGTAGTCCCATTGAAACTGATGGGGATTCCCCATGTGCAGAAGTATTCACGGTATCGGGGCTTAATGATGGAGCTGGATCCAAAAATCTCCTAACTTTACGTGGTATCAGGGTTTCAGACTCTGAGTCCTATTTGAATGCTGATTTGACTTAGGCCTGGTCTACACTTACCTTGGTGATTCGGCGGCAGTCGACAGGAGATACGCAAGTGACGTAAATCACTTGCGTATCTCCCGTCGACTTTGCAGCGTCTCCTCTATGCGGCGAATATACAGACCGCTCAGTCGATCCAGAGCAATCGATGTGACGGCGGCGAATTTGCCGCCGTCACTGTAGACCCAGCCTTAGCTTACTCTTCACATTTTTCTCTTATAATGTTGATTAAAAATAATATTTGTGACAGATAATATCAATGTATGCAGTATTGTTGTAGCCATGTTGGTCCCAGGATGTTAGAGACCAGATGAGTGACGTAATATATTTTATTGGACCAACTTTTGTTGGTGAGAGAGAGAAGCTTTCAATGATATCAAAAGTTTATTTTTAAATATTTTTTTATTTTTATCAATTTAAATGTACACAGCTGTGCAAAATTCTACGTGAGGGGTCAGATAGTGAGATTCAAAAATGTCAAGCTTTATAAACTGTTAAAACATATATTGTCAACATGACATCAAAATACACAAAGTAAATATCCTTGAATCAACAAAGCATACCTGTTTTTACTATTCATTCGCTAGTCCATTTGTCACAGGCCTAATTCAAAAGTCTAAATCACTGGATTTTGACTCTAATAAATTCTCAGGCAGCCTATCTGTAAATTTTGATTATCATTGATGAAAATATTTTTTGTGGGTTTGTGTGTGTGTACAGTGAAATCAACATTTAGCAATTAAAAAAAAACCCAAAACATTAATCCTTCCAAGTCTACTTATAGAGGACCAAACCAAAGCCCAAAATTCATACTTCATTGAATGTTTTGGATGTGATTTTATGACTCTTTTAGCAGGTGGGTCATAGGGAGGGATGTGAAAATTAGAATCCAATTTTTGTGGTTCAGGCCCCTTTCTAGTTATCATGTAAGTGGAAATGTCTGGTGTGCAGACTCTATGGGTATAGATTTCCCACCCTAGAATGTAGCTAATCATTTTGAATTGTACTTTATTAAAGATTATTAAAATGCTTCCCTTCTTTTGCACCAGTCCTGGAGCTTTCCCGTGGTTTTTACTAGTTCATTTTGCATGATTATTGCAGCCCAGAGAATTGTTCATGACATTTTCAGAGAAATGAACATTTTTCACAAAGAAGCAACAGAAATACTGAACAGACATTTTGGTGTAGAAATGCACACTTGACTTAAAGCTGAGAAGAAGAAAAGCCCCAAAGATTCCCAGCTTGATCTATTGGACTAATCACAGGCTGGGAGTGTGAAGTTTCAAGATCTAGTTCTACCTCTTTGACTGAAGAGCCTTATGAATATGATGCACTCATACAGCCTTTCACACAGAGCTAAGAGAAAGGAACAAAGAGAAGTAATGAACCACAATATAGAAAGGCAGTTTAATGCTGTACTGATTCTAAACAAAACTTTTCAAGTAAATTTAATAAACTGAAATATTCAGATTCAAGTTGAACTGAACCAAATAAAAATATTTAGTCATGACTTTCCCAATGGAAAAGTTTAGGCAAAGTTGAAATTTTCTTGCAGAACATTTTGATTTAGAGGAAACTGCATTTCTCCTTGAAAAATCATGGTGATGGAAATTGCCGATCATCTCTGTTATCTAAGTAATTATCTTTATTTCTATTTAAAAGATGGAATAACTGAGGTTTAGAAAGTTAAATGTTGTGCTCTAACTCTCACAGCATATGAGAACAAGCATTCAAACTGAAGTGTCTTGACTCCATAGGCGCCATCCACTAGACTATACCATCCCTCAAGACAAGTGAGGGATTCAATGTTTCTGAGCCTCATTTTTCAAATCTTTAAATTTGGATGCATGTTTACAGCAGGCGAGATCCAAAACCATAAGGGGTGAGAGTCTGAGCTGTCTCTCAAGGAGATGCAGCACAGATCTCTTTGCCATGTTTGGACCCTCCTATTCTGGGCTTTTGTGGGCTGAAATGACATCTCCAAGAATTCCTGGAGCATTATAGTCCCACTCTTGGCATGTCCCAAAAATGGTTCCTATTCTGGGATCTGACTGGGCCTATGTACATGGCTGTGGTGCAGAATGTCTGCACCAGCGGTATTCTACCCAGCCTAACCGCAGGGCTTTTATATTCCCTTATGTTCACACTGGGGACAGGAAACATTCACTGCCACCCAACTTCCCTGGTCCTTGTCCCTTTGCCTAGTCTCCTGTATTACTCTGGTACCCCAAGGAGCTCTGCCTGGCTTAGGAAATGCTGTACTAGTAACACTACTGTGAGCTGTATTGCTTTTGAACCATTACTGCAGAATAATTTATGACATGGTCCTTAAACTAGGGAATGACCCAAGCAGCCTTTAAAGCATTCACTTTGATGTTCCTATCCTTTTTCTTTACTGCTAACCGGCAGAGAATAAAGTATCTGGGAGTAACAAGTAATGGCCTTCCCAGCTAGCTGAAGGTTTAAGGCCTCCCCGTTTGCAGAGGTTGTCATGGTTACATTGGAACAGTGACAGTGTCTGACTGGAAAGTAGGGGAAAGATTTGCCATCCATCCATAATGAATTCTGGGGTAGGGGGAGGTCAAAGAAGTAAAGATGATCATAAGGGTACAGCAGGAAAGGAATGCCTTAGTGGAGAGACAGCTGCCTCCTGTATTAACTGCAGGAGGAAGTCGACAAGATGCATCTGAAGATTGACTTGACTTACTGCTGACTTGTACCCCTATTGTGATTAAACATAAGGTTTTAGAACCACGTACTACTCAAAGGGGGCTGGGTATTGTTGGAGGGGTAGTAAAAGCACCTTACACAAGCCATAGGGCTATGTCACAATGGATGGATGTCCACTGTACCTATTCAGTGTAATGTATAATTAATTTAAAAATTCCTCTGCTGTCATCTCCTTTGTATTTTCTGCATTGTCCTTTCTTGGGTAGGATTGAGGTGAATTGTTCTTGAAGGGAAAATTCAAAATATGAACAGTGATTTAAAAGTGTAGCCATGGAGTGACATGGATGGAACTACACAATAGGCTGTATTTTCAAAAGGAAATCTAGCCCCCAGAGTTAAACTTTGTGCAGTGCAAACATGCAATTGCATACACAAAACACGTTTGTGTATACAACTGGATACTGAAGCTGTGGCATTGCTGGGACAGATCTAGCAGGAGGAGAAATATGAGACAAGGTCTGATGACTAGGCAGAAGAGGAGTCATAGGTCCTTAAAGGTGAGAACAAAAAGTTTAAATAGGATCCAGTGACAAACAGGGAGCCAATGTAGAGTTCCCAAGGGAAGGGTGGTGGAGACATGGTCAGATAGGGCAAGGAAGATAGTTTTAGCAGATGTGGTTTGGATGGACAGGTAATGTTTGTATGTTTATGTGGGGGAATGATACAGTTGCCAGGTAAACTAGAAAGAAAGTCTGCGGTATGAGGACAAGATATGACCAGGGAATAGTTAAGCATTGAAGACATTTGTGTTGGGATGGAGGGCTGGATATTCTAATATATGGTAGATGAAGAGGTAGCAAGTAGGAGGAAGAATATTTATCATATTCTGTGGATACCATTGTCTTATTTTCTCTATTTGATGTCAAGGGTGGCGGTAATGGAAGGAGTGTTCAGATTCAACTGAGTATTCGAGGGATCCTGGTATTTGGGACACCACTGAACATAATAGATCTGTGACAGATAGGTGGACCCTTTCTTGGTTTGGACAGGTAACAAAGACTGAACTGTGTCTTGTGTACTGAGTGCATGTTAGCACAACAGCACTCTCTCTGTCACTGACCAATCCATCCCTGCTGAGGGATAAGCAGACACCACCCCTGCCGAGGAGATGCATCCCTTTGATCTGTGATTAAGTTGTTACAAGACATTGCCCGCACTATTCTGGTTGATGACTGAGAGCAGAACTCCTAAGAAACCAAACAAATCAGTCAGAAATAGCTGGGGGGCAAGAGGGAAGAAGGGGTGAACCATGACTAAAGTAATAGGGCTGGAGAACAAAGGAGGGGCCATCTTGCTAAGTGACACTAACAAACACACAAAGTCACAAGAATCCAGTATGGTGGACTGATGGCTGAGAAGGGCACAGAGAAGCCTGAGCTCTGTGCTATAGCTGAAAGGCTGGCTGGTAAGCTTATAGCAAAGCTCAATCCCAGCCATGAGAGACGTTTGTTTGTGAATCATCTTTTTACTCACTGCTTTTTCTCACCTAACTTAATCACTATTTTTAAAACAAGAGCCATTGGAGTATATTGGAAATTTGCATTGTTTTCAGTCCTTGGGAGAACCACGTAGGTGTTCCTCCCCTAGAGGTCTGTCAAAGTACAAAGATCTCTGAACCTAGGCAATGTACTCTTATCTTGATCTAAAAGGGGGAGAATTATGGGATTCCACTCCAGGGAAAGGTGAACAACAAAAGGCCCATCATCTAGGAACTGACTTTGAGAGACCAAAAGAAGAGACACAGCTACAAGGGACCTATTTCCTCTTAAAACATCGTTATGACATGTATTGCTGGGTGGCACTGTTCGTCTTCCAAGTCTTTTCTTAGAGTGTGAACAAATTTTGACTTTAGAAAAGACATGCTGTGGTGTTCACAGTTTGGAGGCATGCAAGATTTTGTGTCTAGGCAGCTTTGGGAGAGCAGGAGCTGTGTGAGCAGCAGGAGTGATTGTGCTCTGCCTTGGGCTCTGATTACAAACAATTCCTCTGGCAGAGATGCTCTCTGGGAACTGGACATATATATGGGTTGAGATTCTTGGAAGAAGTGTTGTGTGTGCTGTTTGATCACCTCATTTCAGGACTAGCCTGTACGCGTAAATAAAGTAATTTACAATTAGAAGATACCCAGAATCTGCATTCTCTTCCATTGAGAAGCCATCTTTCAAGGCCCTGAGTATCCGTTGCTCCATTGCAGAGTGGCAACACTGATGTAAGAGTGGGAGACAGGTGTCATAGGAAGAGATATCAACATTATCTAAGGTACTTATATGGGTCCCACTACTATGATATATAAGAGCCTCACATGCTAGAATGTATTTATCCTCACAACAAGCCTGTGAGGTAGGGCAGGGCTGTGATCCCCATTTTATAAATGAGGAACTGAGGCACGGACAGATTAAGCCTACATCTATACCTGGGCTGCTACGGCAGCACAACTACAGTGCCATAGCTATACTGTTGCAGTGCAGACACTTCCTATAGCAACAAAAGGGTTTTTCTGTCACTGCCGGAACTCCGCCTTCCTGAGCAACAGTAACTCGGTCAACAGAATTATTCTTATGACTACCCAGCTGGGTTTCTGCTAGGGACATGGTTGGTACAGCGAGGGTGCTTGGTGGTGTGAAAAATTCTCCATAATTATGTTGACTTAACTTTTAGACCAAGGTCACACAAGAAGCCTGTAGCTCGACAGGGCTTTTGTCTTACAGCGGGGCAACCTTCTCTATGATGGATGGTCCCTCTGACCATCTATAGCCTTTGCTGATCATGGTTGGTATAACTGCTATTTGCCCTTTGGCTCTCCTTAATTACTTACTAGCATGATAGCTCCATTATCATGGTCATGGATCCTTCACTTTGGGTGTGAATTGCTATTCTCATCCTTTCATCAGTATAGTATTTCCCTCTTACCCTTGAAAACATTTGCCTCCTAAAGATGGTGCTATATTAATGTGAAAATGGTGAAGAATAAGTGAGTCATATTCACAGGTTACTGAGGAACATGTTTACCCAGTCACATGACTATTTGGGGGACACTGCTTTCTTCAAGATTTCCTCAGTAAGAATGAACAATAAGCTAATGAAAAAAAGAACCACACAGTTTATTTCTGTTAAGCCAGACACTACCCATGAGCTAAAAGAGGAAATGAGTTAATTCTACCCCCTCTCCTCTACCCCTGTCCTTCCAAGTAAACCACTTGCTCTGCAAATATCTATATGGGAAAAAAGTTACCCACCGACAAGTGTTCAACGAAAGAGGTGAATATTTAATCAGGTTCACATGCTAAACTTTTCTATGTGGGAAAAATCTACTAATGTTCCCATTCTGTACTATGACACGGATTGTGTGGGTGTAAGACTTGTTATAGCAATTTAAAATATATAATTTGCTATTAGCAGTATTTGGGGCTTAAATGACAAACTTGCAATTTAAATAATAACTCTTTGAAGACTAAGTGGCAATAGGGAAATCAAAGAGAATTGCCTTGAATACGTTGGATAACTATCCAGTAAAGACACTTAATTTTTTTCCATTTAGTTGTGAAATTATTTTTATAATTAAAATTATAATTTTATAATTAGCCAGAATTATCATTTATAATAATCTTAGCCAGATATGAGACCTTACCCGTGGTATATTGCACTATGGATTTGTGTGACTGGAATTCAGTAAAGTTTTCACTTAGAATTCACTGGCCTATGCACAGCCTACACTTACACGTGCATCTGCCCATGCACTTTTGCACAATACTAGGAAAACAGTTGCTAAAACCTAAGACCTTCACATGCAGGAGTTGCTGCTGTAACTATGCACATGATAGTGCAAGTATGTATAGCACATGTGGAGGTGGTGGTCTGCAAATCAGCCCTCTTTAGGTGGGACAACTGTTCACAGAATAAACATACACATATATTTTGAAGAAGAACTGTACCAAATGTGGAAGGTGCTTTCTGTTTTTGTGATTTCTTTTATAATGAATTATATTTTTGTAAACATACACACTGAAGTTTGACTGAGGCATTAAAAATGAGTCATATTCCCAGATGATTGTATCTTGTCCTCTGTCACGCAGGACCCAGTTTTGTAATGGGAGCATCTTTATAGGATGTGCATATCTCTCACGTGGATGTTCACCTTGGCACCCAGACATGTAAAATAGACATTTATTGCCTAACCCCTGGCTTTTGCAGCTGGATGTGAGGTTTGAATGCTGTATTTGAAGCCCATGTTTAAAAATGAGACTCTTAAAATGTGTTACAGCATATCTGGAGGTTCTCTGGTAAATGAAATGAGCAAGGTGTTTAAATTGTCATGGGCACATAAGATTATTTTGCACCCTTGTGCTCTCTCTGGAAGTTAAATGCATGTTACAGTTCTCTCCTGAAGAAAGCATGTTCTCATGCTGAGTAGACCAGACGCCACCAAATATGGAGAAAGTGTGGATGAATAAAACCATTGGAAAATAGAAGGAAGGTTTCTCTTCTTCACCCTTCTTGGGGTAAAACAATATCCAGATACATGGCCGGCTGCTTTAATGTTCAATGCTAAAAAATAACAATGTGTTATCGCCATCTTTATAACATCCCTTACTTATATAAACATCCCTTACATCCATTTACATGTAAACAGTATTCTGTTTTCCCTGTTGTCTTTATTGTAGTCTGAACGTTCTTAGCTCCATTAAGCTTTCATACATACAGTCCATTTCATATGCCAAATCATTTTTTGCTCTTCTGTGAACTCAGCTAACTTCTGTTCTCAGTTCTTCCAAGATCAGTGTGTCATCAGCCAGTCATTTTCATTCCCACCTGCTCAATAGAGATTTGAGTTGTGCAAAGCTTTAAAGGTACAAATCCCCAGAAGCCATACAAAGCTCACCTGATTTGGGATTTTGTTAGACTCTGAATTCAGATTTGTTTAAAGATGGAGAACCTGCATTGATTCATGGTTTTGCATTGCATGCATGGGAAACTTGATACTTGATGCATTGCATGCATGGGAAACTTTGCATGCTTTCAACATGAAACAATTTACAATACTAAGTTTTGCTCTGACTTTTTGGAATGTGTTCTAAATCCAAGTGAATGAAAATCAAAGCAAAATTAGAGCAAACACCTTCACATGATTATTAATTATTATTCTGTTGACTTATAATAATATGCATGCATGCATTTTAAAGACCATCAGAATCCCTAAGGAAAGGAATTAAAATCCTTTCCTCTTCAGATTAGAGATAATTGCCTATGGAAATTAAATGTAGGTGGCAGCTGCCAGGCACAACATTGCTTCAACCCTTTCCCTGTTAAAAGCCTTGGATTTACACATAGCTCATGATCTTTCCCACTGTCAACAACCAGGGAATGCCCTGTGATTGTGAGCCAGTGGGATTCTAGACTGCTGTTCCCACAATATAAATAGATTACTTATATTCCCACAAATAAATAGATTGTTCAGAGATTGTTAAACTGGTGGGAGCAAGACTTGGCATCCTAGGAACATCATCCAAGGAAAATGATGTAATTATGGGTCAAATTCAGCACTAAACTGCATTGGTGAAAATCTGGATGGAAAGGAGCCTTTACAACCTGTCACCTAGTTTTCACCTGTTACCAAATTTTCTGGGAGTCCAAATATTTGATGTGTATGCTCTGGTCAAACTGAAACACATTGAAGTACCCATTTTTTTATGTACAAATTTGATTTCGGGGCTGCCCCAAAAAGTTAAGAAATTAAAACTGGGTGCCCAAAATTAGAGAGTGCTTTCAAAATTGTAACAGCAGATAGCACATTTCAATCTCATTATACTCTCTCTTTCAAGCAAGGCAGGGAGAATGCCCTTTGCCTTAGGACTAGATTTTTCAGAATTAAATGTTTCAATATTTTTTGTGGGAGACTCTAGTGGTTTTTTCTGTCTCTTCTAATCACAATGTATTCATGGCCTGATATTGCAAGTGTCAAGCAATCTCAAATTTCACTGAAGTCACGATGGTGATACCTGCATTAGAAATGCCTTGAGACTGTTATATAGAAGCTTGCCAGTAGCATTCAGAAGGTCACAAAACCTAGCCCTATTGTGCTGCCCACCTTACACCTTTTATGTTGGGATCACATGAGAATGCAGAAGTAAGCAAGGAGTGGGATGCATCATGAACTAAAAAAAGTAAGAGGAGTCAGGAGCAAAGATTAAAGCTAGTACGGATGAGTCCATCAACAGAACATACATACAGTATCGGAATTCCATTAGTGCATCTCATGCCAGTGACACAAACAGTAATGAGAATCCAAATCTTCCCCCTGCAAATTGTCCCTTGGGTGCAAATACTACATACTGCAGCGAGATACAGTGAATTTACTTTCAAAGTAACTCTTTGGCCCTATGAATCAGTAAATCTTCAGTTTCTCAATTGTTTATTTGTGTTGCATTTCTACTTCCATGGTTTGTTTATTTCCCTCAGTTTGCATTCTGGCATCCACTGAACAAGAATAAAAAAGTTGGTACCATGTCGATCCCATCACACGATCACTCCTACAACAGCACCTATGTCTGTATCCCAGGGGAAAGGGATTGATTTTGTAGCTATCAGCACATGGCAAACACAAAACCTTAGGTGAATGGTGTTTCTGTCCTCTCTTCCTCCTTAATAAGGTATAGAGTAAATTTGACGACTTACAATGCTCTGCATATTTTGCTGTAACTTTTTTTATTTTGTTCCATTTTCAGAAAAAAAGAGGGATCATTATGCTGTCAGTTATTTATATGAGTAATTTGGTGATGAAATTGCAAATATAATTGAATTTCCTGGAAACCATGAATTCAAATGAGGCAACAATAGAAGTAGCAGAGTGATTAAGAAATTGGGATTCATTCCTTGTACATCATTACAGCAGAGGCTTTGTCGCTGGATTCCATGCAGATGGAGTCACTGAACTATGATTAGATTTCAGAAAATGAAAGGGGCCAAATATTAAAAAGCAATAAAACAAATTAGGAGATTTCTGGAGGGACAGGATTATTACAGACTGACTGTATTTTGTATTGTATATGTTCCAAAACTCTGGCAGTTTAAATTACACATCCATGCAGGCAAAGTTCTTATTGGTATCAAAATCTTTATTATTTCACTGTTGTTATCACATTCCCTTTCAACTTCTACATGGGCAATTTAAAATAAAATGAGAAATCATCATCTTTTAATAAGGCGCTTAAAAAAAACCTTATTGAGATAAGGCGGCCCTGCCTGAAGTCCCCTCCTGTGGTATTCTGTACCATGCCAAGTTCACCTGCCTCAGTTTCCCCTTCCAGATACCCCCTGGCTCCATGACTCTTTTGCCTCTATATAGTACCTCTCCTAGGGGAGTTTATTAAAAAAACAATACAAAAAATACAATAACAAAAAAAGCTGCACCATAATGCAACTACATAATGCAGAACTGACAAGTTGCTAGGATATGGAGAGAACTGGAATTGACAGGGTAAAAAGACTGGGACAAGGAGCTAGAGAGAGGGGAGACTGGGGTAAGGAGTTGTGAGTGGGAAGTGAGTGGATGAGGAGCCTAGAAAGGCTGTCAATACTGGGAACCAATGTCTGGGGAGGGGAGAGACAGATTAAAGAAAGAGCTGGGTGGAAGGAACTGGGACAGAATGGGAAGAGGACTGGACCAGGAACCAAGGAGTGTATAGCAGGGAGACTGTGATTGGATGTTTCAGATATGATCATGTGATTAGAGACCGTCATAAAGCAAATGCAGAAAAGGGGGCTGAATTAAGGTTAACCTTAGCTATCACTACATGGCAAACACAAAACCATAGTTGCATGTTTCTATCATCTCTTCCTCCTTAATATATTCTAGAGTAAATTTGACTTCTTACGATGCACTCCATATTTTTCACCTTAATTCTGGCATTTCCTACCTTTTGAGTGATTGACTTTGCAACCTTAATACTGTTGTTCTAACAAAATTAAACAGATATCAATACAGGGCTGGCCTTTTTGGTTGCATAGTGGATGATTTGAAGGTCAGGCAGTCTTGTCTTGGAGAGAAGGTGGCAACCCTATCTACGGCCATTCCACTCTCATAGGGAAGGCTGTATTAAAATGAGTGGCACATAGAAGTGAGGAGTGACTCCTCAGCAACAGAGGCACATTAGTGTTCATCCGTAGCAATCTGGCTTTGTTTTATAAACAAACTCAAGACACCATGGTGCTGTTTGTAAAGAAATGCCGAGCTTTGTAACCTTACCACTGTCCTTCCATGTGGCAAAGAGAATGTTGGATTGTATATTGAGGATCTCAACACATCAGTGATACAAAAATACTGACTCAACTGTAGCAAGAAACGGAACTGGTCAGTGCATCCCCTGAAACACTGGAATTCATGGAAATTTTGTTTCTTACATGCTTGAATGACTCCATTGCGTCAGAAACCTGGGTACATGTAATGTGTTCGTGGGAAGCACAGGCAAACAGCAGAGCTCAGTCACTGAACTCAGATAACCATCTTCCACTAATTTGAAGTGATCACTTGGAAAGTCATTGCTGACAACACATCTAAGCGTAAACCGAGTTATGTTTCTTCTCTGGTGTGAGCGCCTCTTGTTTGAAGGATCAGAAAGTATATTAGTAAGCAGAAAAGATTATGGTTCAAAGTTGAAACAAATGACACAGGAAATGAAGAGTATTTAAAAACAATTACTCTGTTAAAGTATGCGTGAGAGGGAGAGGGAGATTTTCCTAGCAGAATGCAAATAATAACGCCATCTTTGGGCCAAATTAATCTCTGGTCTATCTATCTAAATCAGTGGAGGTACAGCAGGGTTCCGTTCAGCCCAGTGTATTACACTGGCCTGCTTTGCTAATCTATCTCAGTGAACACATTGTGAGAGTGAGAACTGCATGTTGCATCCAAAACTAAGGAGAAATGATTGTGGCCAAACTTTGTCAAGTATATTATTTCCTTTTTAAACTGCATGTGAATGTTGTGCTGGTGGTGCCAGTTTTTGAGATGGTGGTGGTGTCCTCGTTAGCACAGCATGGACGACAGTCACATGACAATTGCAGGGAACTCTTCCTGTGGCAGATGGAGCTGGCCAATTTTTTTTATTTCTTCCCTCTTTCAGGGGCTAAAAATGCTCTTTTATTTCCAAAGTTGAAAAGTTTTGCAGAAAAAAATTGTTTTGAAATTGTCCATTTTTCCAACAAAACACAAACATTACAAAATGAACAAAGCTTTGGTTTTCCTTGTTCTCTTTTCTTCCTCTTTTTCTTCCTTTATTTTCCTTTTTCAGTGGCAAAGTAGAAAAAAGAAACAGGGGAGAGGGAGAAGAAGGAGAGAAAATTATTTTTAATGAAAATGTTGACAAAAGTGTTCAGTGACTGAAAATAATTTAATTCTTCAGATTTCAGAAAGGAAAACAACTTGAACATTTTTCATGGAAATGCCTTGCTGTTTTTCAGCCTGTTCCAATTAACAGAGCTGCAGCTTGTACACCATGGCTATTCCCAAAAGCCCTTAGATCTAACAAACAGTCTGGAGGGCCTCAGGAAACTTCCAAAAACCTGAAACCAGACATGTCTGTTTCCAGCCAGGAAATGGGTAGGAGTACTGATCAGCACCCATCTCCACTTATCAGCATTACAATGATTTTATGAGCATGTGGTTGCCACAAAATACCTTTAAGGAAGTTATTTATCTTATTCATGTTTATAGCACCAAAAATGCGCATAGTGTTTTAAGGCTACAGACAAAGAGTTTCGAATCTAATGTTATAAGGGGTCAAAATCCTAATTATAAAGGAGAGACCAAACCTTTCAAAAATCAATGAATGGGTAAGAAATGATTTAATCTAATAGTAAAATCTTTGCCTTGACTTTTTCAGGTACATTTTATGTACTTTAAATGTAAAATTAGCTGAAAACCATGACAATTCCAGTCTTCTTTTTTGTTTTGTTTTTTGTTGTTGAACAAATCACTTTGGTAACATTTTGAGTTCATGTATTTATTAAAGAAAGAGAGTCTAGTCCGACTAGCCTAGCAGCATACCAATTAGTGCTCTGCTCTACTCTGAAGAAGACCTGGGCTCAGTTCTCAGTCATGACCTAAGAGCAGCACTTAACAGGTCTCCTGTTAGCACACAATAGAGAGCTACTATAGCCTTGGATGTGATGCTCTGCATCAGTAGGCTGCTAAATGAAGATGGGGTGGTCCTACAGGACTTTTGTCCCCTGTGATTGTAACTTTTTGTACCATTGGATGAATGCTCTGATTCAAGGTATGCATGCACCAGGTGTGTATCAGTGTATCTCCATAGTCACCAAGTCAGAGTATGAAGTAAATAGAGCTCTGTTAATTTACACTACCCAAGGATCTGACCCAGACCCAGACCCAGAACGTTCTGTGCATTTTCTAGGTTTTAGGCTATCAGTAGAATGATCTAGAGAACACTGTTCTCACACAATGTTGCTCTGGAAATAATTTTTAACTCCTGTCTGCAAGCAGCGGTGCAACAAGAACGTTAATGCTGCTCGGTGATCCGGTGGAGTTTTAAGGAGTACTGTACTGTGACAGCACAATTAATATTTGATTGTATACAGCCCCCAGAGCATAGAAGAGAATCGTTATTTTGAAAAGTGGCAAAGTGATCACAGCCACAATTATAGCCTATTATAGAGAAGAGGGGCTCCAAAGGATGTAAATATCTACATTAGGAAAGTGTAAAGACAGCTTTAGGTTATATTTGGCAATTCTTAGCGGGCTGGTTTATAGCGCTCTCTGACAAAAGCTAATTAAATAGGGGTTGCATGTAGCTCCTATATATTAAGCTTGTGCTTAAACAAAACAGCTCATTACAATTAGGGATCTGTTATCTTTCTGATGTCTTGTCTCTTAAACTTAATGGGATTCTGTGGTTAATAGTATTGAGGATAATGTGTCGGAACAGAGGACTTGCTAGAGTAGATCAGACCATTGGTCCATTTAATACTGCATCCTATAGCCTGCTGTGACCAATACCCGATGCCTCATCAAAAGAGGAGAAGGTGGCCAGTTTTGCAGAGCTGTACACAGTGGGAATAATTCCTTCCTGACCTCCAAAGACCTCCCCGCTACAATTTATCTCTTGAAGCATGACATTTCATTAACCTTATTACTTCAGCATGCATAGCTAGCTATGCTAGTAGTCATACAATTATCCAGCCCTTTTAAATATCCATGTCTGCAGATTTGACTCAATACACCCTATAATGAATTTTATAATCCTTTGGGGAACAGCAAGGTTAAGAGATTAAAGCAGAATGTGCTGGTGAACTATTTAAAATAGTTAGGTGTGGTATCTTGACAAAAAAGTAGATTAAATACCAGCTACGTTGCTTGACTTTTTCTGTGGTGGTGATGATTTTCCTGACCCTATGCTATCCTGATTATTATTTTGTGAAGTTACTATAGCTTCAAACTTATTAGATAATTAGTCCCTTTTATCATTTAATATTGAGATGTCCCTGATGTTTGCACAGTGTCCTTGCTACAGTTGAGTCATGAAACAAGCAAGTCTTCTCTTCTTTCCCATGAGGCACTGGCTTCATCCAAGAAGCATGTACGCTGGAAATGGCAGACAGCACACAGCTCAGATTTAGACATATATGCCATAAAATGAGTGCTTTGTCTACAGGATAAAATATGGTGGATTCTCTGAAAGGACAAGTTATATAGTATAATTATCCCATAAACTCTAATTTAAAGGTTTGAGAGAATCAAATTTATAATCAGCAAGACATAAAAGAGGCAAAGTTTATAGTAGCAATTTACATAGTTATTGTGGGTGATCATACAGTGCGCTACCATTGTCACCTAACTACAATATAGTGTTTAAATAATTGTGCATTTTGCACTGATTGATTGTAAGCAGGCCCTCTGAACACTGGGGGGAAAAAAGGCATCTGGTGCTCAAATGCCTCTTGGTGAAGCCAATGGGAGTCAGTCATTGCTTACTTCATGTGTTCCATTTTTTAAACGCACGGTATTCTGGTGTCTGTGTGAAGGCTTGTGTGAAATGAGTTGGGTGATTTCAGTCCATTTCCCAGTGGGGAGTTGTCTTAGAAATCAGCATCTTCACTGTTGTCATCAGTCTTGGCCTGGAGGTCAAGAACTCATGGCTCCATGAAGACTGAACTGCACGCTCACACTTAGCCATAGTCCATCCAGATCAGGGTTAAAGCAGAGTGTGGGGACAAATACAAGGCTCTTCTGGGTAGAAATAGAGCCCGAAAGTCTCTAGGGCCATCACCAAGGAATCAGAGAGAGGATGTCCTGAGGAAAAACGAAAATTTGTGATTAGCAAAATGTTTCTGATTTGTTCCTGGTGGAAAATATCACTATTTTCAGTGCATTTAGAGGTAGAAGTGATAACACTTTTCAGTTTGAGCAAACACACAATCGCAAATCATAGAGGCAGGTTCTCAACTGGAGTAAGTCAGCATTGCAATCAATGGAACTATACCAATTTAAAACAACACAGAGACATGACCTGTAGAAATTCTTTTCTAATGTCAAATTCCTAATCACCAGTGTGACAGCATTTCAACCTACTGTACATGCTACAGGTAGAGAGCTAAAATACGCCCCCCCCAAGGCAATCATCTCTAGGCAATTTATCTTCATTCAAGCTAGGTGTGGTGGTGTGTTCTGCAAGTGTGATTTCTTAATTCACATTCTTTGATTCTATGAGGATTCTCCTGGTAGCCAAATGAGAATAATGGGCCTCAGATATGGCAGCAGTTTTCTGTGGACAACTCCAACTCTCTTTGTCACAGTCACTCCCTTCAGGACCCTGATGAATGATCATCCTCTCATAGATCCTCAAGGAAAACCCTTTCCACTCATATCTCACACAGAGCTGGGAATTAACTGGCCTTCTGGGCTTTTCTCTTGTGCAGCTGCGATGGGTTATTTTCTGAACAATGGCTGTGTTCTAATACGTTGTTAGATTTTCACAGAGAAAAGTTGTACCGTTTCATGGGGAATCTTGCACGCTCTCTCCTGCAGTTTTTCTCTGTTGATGCATCATCATGGGGAGGTCCACCCTACTGGGTGGAATTAAAGGAATAAGAAAGCTGTAAATAGCATTTGGGTGCTCATGTAGCCTAGTGACATCTGAGAGTGGGAATGCAAAATTGACAAGTGAATGTGCTGCTTAGAGGCATTGCACAGTAACAGGTGAAGATCAGACTTCATTTGACTCACAACAGGGCCTGCAATGCTTTCACTAAGGAGCCTCTACCGATGGATGGAAAATGTCAGCATCTCTTCGACTTTACTCAGCACAACTCTAAAACACTGAACTGCTTCTTCATCACTCTTTATTATATCTAGGCACTATGGTGGAGTGGGGGTGGGATGAGTGGGAGGGTCAGTGAAAATTAACTCACCTTCCGTTGCAAAGGAAACACACTAAATCAGAAATATGGGGTTTGCATGGAAGGCTTAAAATTGTTGCAAAAAACAATGAAATGGTAGCACCCAGTTCCGGTTACCGCCAAAAGAGTCAGAGACCTCATTGCATCCTGCATAGTCATTTACACTTGTGGGTGTGAAATGCTACCAAAGGAGACAAAGACACCCTTTTTCATAGGTATAAATGATTATACAAGATGAAAAGCAGGAGCGCATCAAGCTCAAAGAGCCTGACTTTAGTTTCGTCCAGTCTCATAAGCTGTCCTTCTTATTCTGCAGAGATCGACTGCACACAAGCAGCAAAGGGGTGACATTTGGTTCCAGTTTGTGTTAAGGGTGTTGCATCCTGATAGGCTTATGTGACACAGTGCTGTGAATTTGTCAGTGATCGCACAAGGCAACTAGTCAGTGCTTGGACAGGAGATCCCTAGGGAATTACTGAAGTGCTGGAGGAGGTGGTTCAATAGCTATCACACTTTCATTTTGGTTACTGCTCAGTTGGTTCCGCAGCTGGAGTTGCTGGTTTCAGATGGCACGCAGAACTGAGGTCCATGACAATTTTGGCAAAGGAATAGGTAGGATTTTGTATCCTAGCCATATTCTAAGTCAGACAATTCAAGTCTGCCTTCATAATCCTCCCCTTCAGTTTCCACTGGCTTCACTTCATGCACCTAAACTGCTGGGAAGTGTTACTGGGAGTTGCCAGCAACAGATGTCACGCTAGCAAACCGCAGTCAATGATAGGGTTATTCGTTTTGAGATTAATCATCATGTGGCTGTTGAGGCACTGAGGCTGAGTCATAAATAACGGCAGATTCAGCAGGAACAGACTGTAATCACTTCTTTGATATCGAGCCACATATGCATTTGATGCAGAAAAAACTGCCATTCGCCCATCAGCATCTTTAGCCCCAGTCCTACTCACAAGATGCAATACCATCATCAGCGTCATCTTCATTCATGAAGGACAAGAACTTCATGCACCTCGACTGCTGTGTAGTGTTGCTGTGCTCTGTTAAACAACAGCCACCCCAGAGGTAGCTGCATTTCAGGATTGATGACTGCGTAGATTGTTTATTGGCTTACTAGTGGCACAGTGTAGACTTAACTCATACCTTATAGCTATACCAGGAAAGCCGCCTTAAGCCAGACCTACACTCAGAGTGCTTGGTCGCTATAGCTGTACCAATATACCATGCTGACAAGGTGCTCCTAATGTGGGTGGAGCTTATATTGGCAAAACAGTGCTTATGCCACTATACCCTATTCCAAGCCCTCCACTCCTGGGAGAAACTAGCTTCACTGTTAGAAATGAAGCTTTGCCAACCTACCTGTTTCTACACTAGGGGATTTTCCTGGTACTTATGTCAATCAGGGATCACATCTCTTCACACCCCGACCCAACTCAGCTTTACTGGCAGAAGTCTGTAGTTCAGGCCCTAGTGTAGATGTGGCATATACCAGTACAGCAATAGCAGCAAAACCTTCCTGGTGTAGATGCATCTTATAGTGGCAAAAAAGTACTTTGCCACTACAGTTTATCTCAGTTTGGCAAGAAAAATAAGCTATGCTGTCAAAAGCACTTTGACATCAGTGTAACTGGATTACACTGGGGCTTTCACCTGCAAAGAAAAGTTGTTCAAAAAAACAAAACAAAACAAAAATCACACCTAAATGACGTTATTATACTGGCAAAAGTTTCCAACAGGGCATTGTGTCTGCCAGAGGCACCATGCCTCTCGGCACTCCTGTCTAACCCATGTGCTTCTGCCCCAGCCCCAAAGCAGTGCTACAGCTACACAACCAATCCCCAAGTCCTTGTGATTCTTAGCCCTTGTCTGCGTGAAAGTGTTATTGCTTTAACCATGCCAGTGTGGTCAAACCAGTAAAATGTCCCTAGTAGGGATGCAGTGATATCAGTATAAAAGTGCTTTATATTGAGATAGCTATTCCCATATGGGAAACAGACTAAGCTGTACTGATATAAGTCATATTTATACTGATCTATATTGCGTTAGTAGGAGCATTCCCAGCAGATCGAGGGAAGTGATTATTCCCCTCAATTTGGCATTGGTGAGGCCGCAATTGGAGAACTGTGTCCAGTTTTGGGCCCCCCCCCCACTACAAAAAGGATGTGGACAAGTTGGAGAGAGTCCAGCAGAGGGCAACAAAAATGATTAGGGGGCTGGACACAAGACTTATGAGGAGAGGCTGAGGGAACTAGGCTTGTTTAGTCTGCAGAAGAGAAGAATGGGGGGGGACTTGATAGCAGCCTTTAACTAGCTGAAAGGGGGTTCCAGGGAGGCTGTTCTCAATGGTAGTAGATGACAGAAAAAGGAGCAATGGTCTCAGGTTGCAGTGGGGGAGGTCTAGGTTGGACATTAGGAAAATGTTTTTCACTAGGAGAGTGGTGAAGTATTGGAATGGGTTACCTAGGGAGGTGTGGGAATCTCCATCTTTAGAGGTTTTTAAGTTGTGGCTTGACAAAGCGCTGGCTGGGATGATTTAGTTGAGGTTAGTCCCGCTTTGAGCAGGGGGGTTGGACTAGATGACTTCCTGAGGTCCCTTCCAACTCTAATATTCTATGATTCTATATCCTTTAGAAATGGGCCAATCTCAAGAAGGACAGCTCTGGTTCGAATGCAGTTCAGATGCTAATTCATATCGAAAGATGGTTGAATTTTAAAAACAGGTTCATGGACAAAAACACCTAGCTAAGATCACCATTGCTAGAGAGACTAAATGATCTGTTTCTGCATCATCAGATAACTTCTAGTTACTTGTGTAAAGTTCAAGTTTCATGAATTCATCTGAAAATTTACATTAAAAATACATTATATGTTTAGTAGTTAATCCCAGTTTCTCCAGGTTTTTCTCTTTTTCTAAAAGTTTGGTCGGCCAATCAGGCAGCAGAAAAAATATCATATGATATCGTCACTATTAAATTACCAATCATACCCCACAAATGACGAATAATAGATGTCAATAGTTTGCCAACCGTGGAAATTGTTCACCCAAAGTATTCAGCAAAACTTGCGAACTAGTAGAAATCACGTTTGGCTTTCCAAGCAGAAAACATGCCCAATGATTGTTATTCCACTGTATCAACTAACCAGCTCTCTTCACCCTTACCCAACCCTGTTCCATTTGGTCAGCAGATCTCATAAGAATGGTGTTTCTTGGCCGTATGCTTGTCATCAGGACAGAGGTGTGATTTAACAGTTCTCCCCCAAATTTTTTTGTGGCTAGGTTTTCACTAGATTTTTCTCTCTTGGCCTTGACTTATTGGAAGAAGTCTTCACCAAGGGATGGTGTCACCATGTAGTAATTCTCCTACAGTAGTAATGGAAAAAAAGTTTTTACAAACAAGAGTATGATTTGTGCAGAAGCAATGATATGTGTGTCTGTGTGAGTGGCTACCATGGCACAGGCTGGTGCCAGCATTGACTGCAACTGAATTAGGAGTCAGAGGCTTGGAGGTAAGATGCACCTTGAATTGACAGTGTGACTGACTCCTCTAGCAAACTGACAGCAGTGAGGGAGCCCTGAGCAGTGAGAAGGAAGCTGCCCTGCTCCTACAGCAAGTTGACAGCAGTGAGCCGCCCCACATAATTTTTGACAAATCCGATGCTACACAAATGCTTCATACTGAAGAGCTGTTCCAGTCTGCCAGGATGGAATATTGATCCGTATGCTGGGCCTGACATATAATCCCCTCCCCTGCCATTGTACACATTTCTGGGGTGGTATGAACATATCCAACCATTTCTGTTTGCTTCTTTTGGATGAGAAGCAAAACTAATCTTCTGTCACTGCAGGCATTAACAATCCGATGGCACTTTTAATAAAGCAAAAATAGGGATGTTAACCCTTTCTCATGGTCAGATTCAAACCTGGCTTATTATATTCTGCCTATTTGCTGTTTTATTGGGTATTTGGGGAAAACTGAGTAATTAGAGGCCAGGGTAAGAGGTGGAAAATGGTATTGGTCAGCAACTGTAACTGGATTACAGCTTGACTTTGAGGTTCTGAGGTTGTATATGGTTGTTATGTAGCTATGTAATGGCAGGGCAACCTTTTGCATGGGCACCTTTTCATAGAGCCAAATAAAGGACTGGATTAAATTATCTCGGTTGCTTTTCCTCCTTTTAAAAGGAAATAAAATCAGATATATTTCTCTCAAGAGGTAGCTGTGTTTCAGTGGTGGGTAATTCTATGTAGGTTTATGTATTTTAGCAATCACCATAACTTTATAGTTCAAGCGGCAGGTATATATGTCACACATAGCGTCAGGGTTTTCAGAATATTGTTCGAATATTTCCATACCTCATTTTACATTTGCAATTACACCATGTCCATTAATTTGTATGTGCAATTACCATGATTACAAAGGAAATAATAATGATTGTGCTCAGAAATTAGTCGCACAAATGCTCATGCTCTTTTTCCTGTGTATTTGCACATTCAGAATTCAGAAACATTTTGTATTACTTTGTCAGTAGAGTCATTTTGGGTACTTTAGGATTACATAAATCTGAGCTCCTGTTATTACAATCTTTTGTGCACAGCTTCAGAAAAACTGTGGAACTGTCTGTTTCAAAAATAACTTGTAGGAGGAACATAGTAATTGAGGTCAGATGCAGCCATACAGTTGATGAATTATATACTAGGAACTGCATTAAATGGACAACATCCATCTGGAGATGAGTTTTGCAATGTTTTTATCTCAAGCCTTTGTTGCTTGGTGATTAACTGCACACACCATTTCAGGGAGTACCTCTTGGCTTCTGAGAAGACGCAAGCAATTTTCTTCCAAAGGGAAGATTCTGGTGTGGTTCTTTTATGTTTCTTAAAGACACTTTTTCACTCTCTTAGGCTGCTAGTTAGTTAGGGGGAGGGCAGCACTTTGATAAAAAGCCATCTCAGTAGGGGTCCCAGATTCTCACTAGCTATCGCCTATGATCAACCAGTTGGTGTGGCTAACTAAGAGGCTACAGTACGTGATTTTTCATCATCTTCTATGGGAAAAACAGGTTCATAGTTAGTAGGTGAGCCAAGATTAATTTACTCTTTTGAATGCAGTCAGAAGAGACTGAAAGCATGATAAGACAATTGCTTGAAAGTATCTTTAGATGACCTGATATATGTGTGTGTGTGTGTTTGCTTCTGAATGGCAGCCGATTAGAAGGCTTTTTGTAACCAAATTGCATATTGTATAATTATTGTCTAATGTGTATGTTTCTAATTTTCTGATTGGTCCTCAGGACCTCTTAATCTTGTTTTAAATATATCTAGTGACAGCTGTCTTTCATATAGTGCTTGTTGGTGTCTCAAAGAAAAAGCCATCACTTTGCTCAGCTCTCCTTTGGAAATGCTTCTTGTATTGCGTGTGTGATTAAGAAAAGCCAGAAAAATGCTTGTCTTCTTTATTGATTTATCATCAGTGTGTGGGTGTTGGGACTGGAGGAAAAGAAAATGGGTTTTACTAAAGAAGAATAGGATGCGTTAGGCTTTCTGTTTGCTAATGGGTACCCAACCACATCTGGTCACTCTGGTACATTGATATAACTAAATTTACGTCTTTGGTTACAAACATACTTATTGGCACTTCCCCCGCCCCTTTGTTTGTGCAGTTCTATTACCCATTGGATCTCCTGTCAGCTTTGTTTCGGTTTAAATCTTCTCATTGGTAAGATGTCAAGCCTTGAAAAACTCCATTGGTTTCATTGGTTTTATTTCTGCCAAAATTTGCTTTGCTGATTTTTTTACACTTGGCAAGCAGGAAATCTCAGACTCATTCCCCAAATATGAACACTGAACTAAATTCAGCTCTGGTGTGGCAATTCCTATTGAATGGTCTATAACAATGGTTCTCATGATGAGGCCTATGGACCACAAATGGTCTGCAGGTCTTTTCTTGATAGTCCACAGAATAAGACATTTTGAGAACTGTATAGATGGAGATGGGAGAGATGAGATGGTTTTTAGGGGATCTCTCCTGTAGAGTCATCCATCTAATGAAAGAGATGGAGAACTGTTGGCCTGAAATTAAGAGAGAAAAGAATTTGGCTATCAAGTATAACCACTACATATTTGATCAGGTGAATTATACCTTGGAATGATTTGCCAAGGATTTATCTTCTTTTGATGTTCAAGATGACAACATACGTGAATTCACTGGGAGTCAGCATAAATCTGAGTACCCTCCTTCAGTGATGTTGTGGGATGAGCAAGGTAATTGAAGAGGATACATTCCTTACTTATTATCTAGTAATCTGATGTCAATTGCAAGTGAATTCCTAGCAACAAACTCACATGTTCTGATTGTCTTCTGATCCTGAGACTGCTCAACTGTGGTACCTCACCATCTCATTTTTGTAGTCTTATTTCAGAATGAAACCACATTTTAAATTGGGGGATGATTTTTGTTTGACTTTTTGTTATATTGCACCATGACAAAACAGGTAACTCTAAGGACCATAACTGTCTCATGTAGCTGAAAAATTCTTATAAATCATGGACTAATGTTCCCATTCAACTAAGGAAGGAATTTTCGTACTTTGTAAAGCTGCAGAGCCAAAGTTTTGTTTAAAGCCTCTTGTGATCTTTAGTTATCAAAATTGCTCGAAGTTACAGATAACCTGCAAAAAGCAAATGGTCAAAGGTTATGGGTTTGATTTTTTTTCACATCACATCTAAGATGGCGTTTGGGCTGAGTTCAGTAGATTTTTCTTGATTTAAATAGACACTGTAACATTACACTGTGGGCTTGTGTAGCCATTTAACCAAGATTCATATTTTTTATTTTATTAAAAATTCAAGTTATATTTGGTTTGTTCCATCACTGCCCTTCTGAGTAAGGGGTTATATAACTACTTTTATTTGAGTGCAAAATGCTGGCAAGTCACAGACAGAGTATATCACAAGGTACCCACAGGAATCCTTAAGCACAAACTCCTTCCCCCGGTGCCATCAAACAGCCATCAGATGATGATAACTCTAGAACAAGGAGTGAAACTTGAGAAAGGAGCTCACGCAAAACCTAGATTTGTAAGGGCCCCAGAAACTCAGGAAAGCAAGCCTCAGCCTGCCTTCATGTGCAGCATGAGGAGATGGTTCTGATTCTAAATTAGATCACTGGATCAGTTCTGTAGTTTATTCAATGTGTGTATATGAACCTTTCATGCATTCCCATTTACTGTAACATGCATTTTTCTTCCTATACGCTGTGTAGATCCAGAATATTTGTGCTTTTAAATCTGGATTATACAGTGATACTATGAAAGCTTCAGCAGCTGTTTGTGATGAGTCTATAGGAGGGTGCCTGGAATGCTAGTTCTTTTAGCTGTCTTCATTGTACACACACAATTCATGTGCCTTAGCTTGCTTGGAACTGTTCAGGAGATGAGAACCTGCCATCATGAGCCTTTTAGTATAGTCTGAAGCAAAGGTTCAATGAATTTTTGTTATGGCAAGAACTGCATTCTGTAGTTTTCAGTTCCCAGTGAAAGAAACCCTTGACATGGCTAGAAGGAGCGCCTCAAGCCAGCCAGATCTCATATAGACAATGTAATCTTCATAACATTATAAAGTTTCTCATATATGTTTAATAGGGCTTACTCTCCAGGCCCAATTCTCCTTTATTAACCCAGGGTTTTATACCAGTGTAACTCCCCAGATGTCAATTGAGTTACTCTCAGTTTACAACAGTTAAAATCGGGGGTGAGGTGGGACAGTCAGACCTACAGACATTAAAGTGAAGACTCTAATAAACATTTGACATCTAGACTGTACACAGTGAAGAAGAAACTAAACTGTCAAATGGCAGCTGAATGCAATTTGCAGCCTCTGAGCTTGACCAGTCTCATACCTACATGAGTTTTGCACAAGTCTTATTTGAGTTTTAGTGGACTCTTGCTCATGTTACTGGTCTTTGCCTTCAGCTCCCATATAACACTGTATGAGACAGAGGTTCCTATGGGCCTTAGATATTCTCTGAGATGGAAACAATAAAAGTCTTCCAGGCTGAATCCATGAGGCACCCAAGCTTGGAATCTGGCCCTTGATACATTTCCCTTTACAGTTCTTACAGTTGTAAGACCTGTGGATGGTTTACTTTTCTTTTGTTGTGGCCAAGAAATTAACCAAATCAATCGTAAAGATATGTTGCTTTACTGTCTTTTGTGTGGCAGTAGTTACTGGCAGGCAGTAGATTCTGCTTGTCTAAAGACAAGTGCTTGTTTGCAGTTCAAAGGCTGTACCCAGAACTCATTGAATGGCATCTGGTTGCACAATCAGGAGCTTATACAAGCCAGTACTTTGAACCCAGATTGCTGATATGAGAGACATAACTCTCCACCACTTAGACACTGTGGGTATGTCTACATTGCAATTAAAAACCTGCAGCTGGCCCATGCCAGCTGACCGAGGTGCACAGGGTTTGGGCTAAGAGCCTTTTAATTGGAGATATTCAGGCTGGGGCTTTTGACTGGGCTGTAAGTCCCTGTGAGTTGGGAGGGTCCCAGAGCTCAGTCTGCAGCCCCCGCCTGAATGCCTACACTACAATTAAACAGCCCCTTAACCCAAACCGCATGAACCTGAGTCAACTGGCATGGGCCGGCCATTGGTGTTTAACATTGACATACCCCGTCTCTCTGAAAAATCTGCCAAATCTAGGTACTTGGCGATGCTATATATAAAATGGAGCTATTCAAACGTATTTAACCCATTGTGATCACCTTGTCCTGGCAGCTGGTCCATAGAGGATAACAGCCTATTTCTCGCGTGGTTAGTGGCATGGAGCTATGCTGCAGCACTGGTAATTTAGGGTTGAAGCCTCAAAATGCTGGGGGTGGAGTGATTTTGTTGAACTTAAGGTTTTTTTTCTTCTTTAAAAAAATTTAGGAAATTGGAGACAATAAATTATTCAAAGACTGTTACTGAGATTGCAAAGGGAAGTGCTCAAAGGCCAGAATTAAGGATGTTTCTGTAACTTTAATTGTGTCCTCTTGGGCACGTACATTATGATACAGTCTCTGGTTACATGATTACAGACTGTTTTTTCCCCACAGGGTGCTGTTTAGTGCACAGGGAATGAGGCAGCTGTTCAATATGTCTATTTATCCTCTTTATATAATGTGCCTGAATTCATTTACTGCATGTGATCCAAACTGTGCACCAAATACAGAGTTATTAGTTTCTTCACGGGGTTGGTGTTTTGTGTGGGCATGCATGGAAACACAGTCACATACTGACTTTGTGTATCACGCTGCTAGAAGAAGTCCGGAAGAGAATACGAGAGCCAGTGATTTTTTGCTATAGACTCAATAAAATCTGGTTTACAGCTTTCTCTCTGTTCAGGCAATTTGCGAACAGACAGAAAGGGCTAACTCCAAGAAACACATTGTTTGCAGTAGCTCAAGATAACTCTATTCACTGTCCTGATGTAAAATCCTTCATGTGTCTACACACCAGTTCAAATAGTTATTAGACATCTCGCATCACGGAACTGATTTGGAGCATAGTGACAAGGATTAAGATCAGCAAAATGTCTCAAAAAGCCTTTATAACACCCTAATCAGTAGTGGTAATCAGCAGAGTGCAAAACTCTACTGTCTGTAAGCAAAGAGCACCATCGTTTAAGGAAACCCTTTCTGTACCCAACATATTTGGCTTTCTGCCACTGGTCCTGTTTCATGCTCTGCCTCCTCTTTTCTGTGACTCTCTGCGAGTAAAGGGGATATACCACAGTCAGGACCACAACCCCTATTAGATATTCCTCTCCAGATGGGAATCGATTATGACTATGGTGTCCATTAGATTTATGGAGTCCCAGCCAAGAATTCAGCTTGGGTAGTTAATTATCTACACTCAGAGGCATGGGATAGAAGCTGTATAGGCTAACTCCTTAGGAGATTTTGACAGCAAGGGAGTAAGATCTAAAGGCTTTTTTAATTTTTGTAAATTTAAATGGGAAGAATGGGGATGAATTATCTTTACTTCAACCCCAACTGCCAAAATGGGAGTGGAGGGGCCAGAATGATTGGTGTCTCTTTCAGTTCCTCCCCATTCCTTCTGCTCCAGCAGTGATGTCAGCCAATATGCCCTATGTCATTGTCTCTTCCCAGTTCAACTCTATGCAGCCCCTCACATGGAATCCCCTCTCCTTAGTTAACCAAGCTACCAATATCTCTGAATTCAAATTCCTCCGAAAGAATCCTTCTCTCTTCCAAGAAGGAGTTAACAAAGAAATGTAACTGTTCCTTTTGGCTTCCCAGTATGTCCCATCTCCTTTACTGCTTGGGTTAGACTGCCAATTCTTTGAGTCTGTGATAGTCTGCATTTGGCAAATCATTAATAAAAGTAATGGGGATTATATGTTGCTGAACCTGTAAATTCTTCCCAGACTGTTTGGGTTAGTGTTGATTATGACACCCCTGAATACCCAAGCAACTAATTGTCATATTTGTTGTTAAGGCTGGCCCTTGTTTGCTTGCCCCCCCCCTTTTTTTAACTGCTAACCAAACTGCAATTCCATGTCTCCACCTAGAAAGAAAACCATAAATCAGCTTGACAGGGGAGAGGCAGTGGTGAGTTTTTAATTTTTTTCTCTTAGCAAAGGGTTAATTGAGCAAATTGGGAAGGCGAAGGAGGAAGCGGAGGGGCGAGGTTAATTAAGGTCATTTGTGCAGTCTGGATTTGCCAGGCTAATCAAAGGAAGATGCTCATTGGATGCAGCTGCAAGAGTACTTACCTCCACAAAAGTCAGCAACTCTTGCTAAGACCAGTCCTAGCTCTGGTTTCTCAGGGAGGTTGTTTTCAATGGGTATCTCTTGCAAGAATAAAAATTAATACAAAAATCCAATGAATCGTGCTACTGCTCATATTTGTCTCTCAAATCATTTCCCAACTTAGTGCACATTAATTTCCTTCTCAGGAAATGTCACAGGACAAGGATTACGTGTGGGACTGAAAGCTTCCACCATGGACCTCTGCCTTTGGAGGGACCTAAGTAGGGCTGGGAAGACAGTCTAGTCTGTGCACCCTCACACATGGCTTCTCATGCATCAGAATGTGGACACCTGGACAACAGAAACTGGAGGGTAGCTGTTATGGTCACGGCATATAAAGCGAAAGTATGCTGTCCCCTTCATGGTTTAGAAGTTGTGCTGATGCCATTAGAGTAACCTAGACAAATTGAAAGATTGGGCCAAAGAAATCTGATGAGGTTCAGCAAGGACAAGTGCAGAGTCCTGCACGTAGGATGGAAGAATCCGATGCACTGCTACAGACTGGGGACCAACTGGCTAAGCAGCAGTTCTGCAGAAAAGGACCTGCGGGGTTACAGTGGACAAGAAGATAGATATGAGTCAACAGTGTGCCCTTATTGCCAAGAAGACTAACGGCATTTGGGACTACTTTAGTAAGAGCATTGCCAGCAAATCGAGGGAAGTGATTATTCCCCTCTATGCAGCACTGGTGAGGCCTCATTTGTAGTACTGTGTCTAGTTTTGGGCCCCCCCACTACAGAAAGGTTGTGGAAAAATGGGAGAGAGTCCACCAGAGGGCAACGAAAATGATTAGGGGGCTGGGTGCGTGACTTGTGAGGAGAGGCTGAGGGAACAAGGCTTGTTTAGTTTGCAGAAGAAAAGAGTGAGGGGGGATTTGATAACAGCCTTCAACTACCTGAAAAGGGATTCCAGGGAGGTTGGAGCTAGGCTTTTCTCAGTGGTGGTAGGTGACAAAATTAGGAGCAAGGGTCTCACGTTGCAGTGGTGGAGGTCTAGGTTGGATATTAGGAAAATATTTTTCATTATGAAGGTAGTGAAGCACTGGAATGGGTAACCTAGGGAGGACTGGCTTGAAAAAGCCCTGGCTGGGATGGTTTAGTTGGGAGGGGGTCCTGCTTTGAGCAGTGGTTTGGACTAGATGACCTCCTGAGGTCCCTTCCAACCCTGATTGTCTATAACTCTATCATCTCTGTAATCCCAGCCCTGATGCAGAGCTCTCAGATATACCAGATCCTATGAAACATTCTGCAGGTCAACTGAATAAGGTTCCTAAGTGGCTGAACAATGAAGCAAGGCAATCTTCCGCTGGGTGAAGAGAGAGAGGTTCTCCCCCACACCCCAAATACTCTTTAACAGAGGGAAGAATGCACTGAGCTGGAGACCATGAGTTGTCTTCTCAGCCGTGCTGCATATTGTTTAAGTTTCTGTGCACTGCACAGCTTTTGTTACTGCGTAAAGCTTCCTATCCTACTCCAGAGCCCCAACCACATAGTAATCCCCCATTTTACAGATCAGTTTTAACCAGGAAGTTGCACAATGCAAAATCTGACAGAGCTGGGAATAGAAACCAGGTTTCGACAGATATAGAGCTAAGTCACAACCTGCGACTGCATAATATAGTTGAGAAAAAAAAAATGCTGCCCCTGGAAGCCACTGCGCAGGAAGTGGGTGCAGAGAGACCGAGTCATGGCTCCACCTTCCCACATTCTGGCCAGCAGAGCTTGCAGGCCGTACCAAGGGGCAGGGCCAGGCAAGGTGCTGAGCCCCTTAAAAGGGTGGTTCAAACTACTTCCCCCTCTCCTCCAGGGCAAAAGGGAGCTTTGGGGGTATTGCACCTCTCTAAAGAATGTCCCTATTTTGAAGGTTAAAGGACAAGTGAAATATTTATACGAAGGAACAACTGACATAACCAAAGATGGACATATGTCGCTTTAATTAAATTCTGGAAATCAGTCAAAACTCTCCCATGAAATCTAGGCTATTCGTTGTTGTTGGAGGAAGGAAGGATTTTTTAAAAATGATTCCAGAATTGTTCTTGCATCAGACATTTGAAGTAAAATGACTGATTCCTAATACATTTTAATTTCACCAAGTTGAACTCTGTTTTTTTGTACTAATTTGTACAAATGTCGATTATTTTCCATTTGTAACATTTCCTCTGTACCTTCCTCACCTGGTCCAGAAATGTATGGACTTGGTTAATAATGCAAACTGTTTCACATGTTTTTTTGGGTCTCATTAAAACCAAGACCTCCCTCACCTCCAGTTGATGAGAAATCACCAACATCTTTAAATTTGATTTTTCAGTAGATGGTCAGCCACTACCAGTCATTAATGAAACATTAGAATTTTTCCTTGCCCAATGTAATTCAAATGTGTCAGCAATAATTTAGGGTCATCTGTAGTCTAAATCTTGGTCAGAGCAATAAATAAAACTTGACCGAGTCATGCATAACCTTCACAAAGATGTTCATTGAAGCATAGTCTTGTGGTTAAAGTAGAGCATCCAGTTTCTTCAAAGGATTTAGGATGTGACTGTAGCAGTGCTGGTGCATCTGCTTTGCACCACTCTGGCAGCACAAAGCAAGAAACAGCTTAATCACTTGGTTTGGGAGTCCCCAACATAGCTGTGAGGTAGCTGTGGTTCTTCCTGGTTGGCGCCCAGGATTGTGAGGCACCTCACTACCTCCTGCCTTCAAGTATGAAGAAGCCTTGTCTGTGCCTGCTATCGGTCAGTTCCCTGGTCCCACAGACAACACAAGCATTGCTCTCTAGGCTTACGCAGGCTTTGCTTTCTCTTTGCAGGTTAGCGATAGGCACACTCCAACCCCTAACCTGCCAAGCGGCTCTTTGGAGCGTCCAGTGCCTGCTCCACTGAACACTTGCAGAAGTCCCAGATTTGCTGATCCCAAAAGAACAGTGCACCCCAGCTTACCAGTTCCACCTCAGATCGCTGCTCACTTAACACACAGCCCTGAGATATGTTTATAAAGAAAACAAGCCTGTGTTTCTTTAACAAGGGATAGTGACTCTAGCAATAGTGAGTAAAATAAAATCATAACATGTATTCTCAGGACTTAATTAACAGAATACTCTCCTGTCTTGTGGAGCATTGCTCACTGAAAGATTCTTCCAGCAATTTACAGCCAGGTAGGCTATGACTCTCAGTTCATTAAAACACACTGTCAGCTTGTATCATCGGCGAAGGACCCAGTGTCCCTGTTTGTGCACCTAGGTGTGTTCAAAATAGTTCTTTGATCTGTATTCAAAAACAGGGCACGCTCCTTCTGATTGTTTCTGTCTGTAGATCTCCTTTCTTGTCAATTTTGCAATCTCTTGGTTAGGCTGTGGCTCTGTATGCAAATGGGCCTATGTTGGGAGGCATACAATACAATCCAAATGACCAGACAGGGCTATAAATGTCTGTTACCCCTTGCCTGAAAGTATCCTATATGAGGCATATCACCTCCTGGTAATCTGCCTCAGCTCCAAGGCTTTAAGAATATAAATTTCCAATGCAGATACATAACTCCTTCAATATTATCTGTACATACGTTTTGAAATGATTATGATGACCAGTGAGCTATTGGGTTTTGGTAGAGGTCATACAGATCATTTTTTTGAGAATTAATATGCACATATCTGACCCAGGGAAAAACTGTAAAACACTCTGCATCCCTTGTGCCATCTGCCAACTGGCACCAAGTTATCCCTGGGTCTCAGAAGTCCCAATTGGTTCTCTGGCTCCCAGTCCTGGCATGGGGTTGTATCATGGTATGTCTGCTCTAAAGTTGCACTGGGGCAAAATGGCCCTTGGAGAGCTCTAGAATTGGTGGAAGCAGGACACCTCTCAATGCACAAAGCAAAAATTGGCCACCACTGAGGATCTGACCCACAGTGTGTGACCCTGAATAAATTACTTA
Organism: Mesoclemmys tuberculata; assembly: GCA_007922155.1. NCBI lineage: Eukaryota > Metazoa > Chordata > Testudines > Chelidae > Mesoclemmys > Mesoclemmys tuberculata. Next base: position 5,116,135 of record ML675615.1, on the reverse strand, counting down.
ATCTTGTCCTTCTGTTCCGATTTGTAAACTGGGGATAATATGCTTCCCTCCATGATGGGTGTATTGTGAGGCTTAACTCACTGACGTTTGTAAATCATTCTTTGACCCTTGGCTGGAAGCTATCCCACAAATCACCTCCTATTAAGGCATATGCTTTATGTTGTCAGTTGTAGGGATGAAGGGCAAGAACTACCTGCTACATCCACCAATAACAAGGCACAGTGGGATGTACACCATTAAATTAGGGCCGTGTTGCACCTCTTCCCCCATCAGATGCTAGGAATAATGATGTAAGAAAGGACCCAACTTGGCAAAATCATCTAAAAAATATACTACCACCTGCACAAAGTCTGCTTGTCCCTTACCAAAATGTTTCCTGACAATGGAAGAAGCCTGGTGTTTCCTTCACCATCATAAAAGGTTCCTAATCGTGGGTGAGTGGTTGAGCAAGAGTTTACACTGTCTGACTGGGCCCATCGTATGCTACACCAGTCCTTCCTGTGTGGAGGTAGGTGCCTTCCATCTCCCAGCATCACACAGATATGACAGAGGAATTTTCCTCCAATTTGATAGTGTTAGAGCTGACTAAATATATTGAGTTTGACTTCAGAACTGCATTTTCTTTGCATCTTGGATATAATTTTTGGTTGTGTGACCATACCATTTCCAAAAGCCATTTAACTTGTAGACATGCTGTCTGACCTGAGGAAATTACTAATATAGTTTGTCTTGGGCACCTCAAAAGGAACATACAGTTATGGTATTGAAGTCTGGCTGACCTTTACCTCCAAATGGTAAAATTTCTGCCTCATAGGCTGTTGCAGAGTGCCCTTTGAAGTGAGAGGGGTCATGACTCTGGACATGTAAGCCACGCTTCTAGATTGTTGTTCTTTTCCTTTCACAAACAGAGAATTCTTTGCACATTAGAAACAAATCCAACAACCCAGAAGGAGAGACAGGTTAACTACAATAATACATTTGCTGTCAAGGGGAGTTTTAGATCCAGAAGAAACATGAAGAGATATATCTTATTAGTGGAAGCCGGGGAGTTGAGTGCTTAATAGAAAGGTTATTTTCCTATTTCTCGCTTTCTTGTCCCACTCCCAAATTCCCACTCACTCTCCTCTCACTGACTTCCCTTGATCTTTTCAGTACTTAATGAGTGCCAACAGCAAGACTAATCAAAAATAAAGACTCTGTGATATAACTCCACACTCATCTACTCTGTAGTGGGTTTCAACTAGTTATTTTAATGGCTGAAGTATCTGAATACAGTTCATAGATATGCTAAGAAAACAAGGGCATCTCACCTTCAAGCCATTTCACAGCCTCACTGCATTAAAAATAAATTCTCCCACTTGTTCTGTGAGGTAGTAAATGTAAGAGCTGGTCAAAATAGAATCAAATTTGGAAGTTTCTAAATGAAAATCCAGTTCAGATCAGGATCGGGGCCTTATCTTTATGTTTATATTTATATATATCGAAAACAAATGCTACCAGTGAAGGATCAGTGCTTTTTCTTTTTGTGATGGAAGCCGATTTTCTTTATCTTGGCATGGAATGCCCCAGAAGCTGCCCCATTTAGCTAGAGGGCAGCATACAAGGTATAACTATCAATAATTCTTCTGTATTGCATGAGGAAGCCAAACCAGCACAGTCTAATGAAGATGGAGTCAGCTTCTCTGTTGTAGTGTGTAAAGAGATCATGACAACGAATAGGATAATAAAAGCCTCAGCAAGGTAAATGCTTGCTTGGGGCTTCAGTATATGTGGTGTGTGAAATCCTTTAGTGACTCTGGCTCAGAAAATTGAGAATTATAAGATTTAATTACACGCGAGGAAAATATTCCTTCTCTCCTGTGTGATTGATTCTTCCTTGTGAGATTTCCTTTAAAGAATATCATATCTTGCATAGAAAAGTTAATAGTCCCTTTTCAAAATTCTTGCTAGTGGCACAGAGGGGTAGATAGAAGTTGTGAGCTTGACACCCACAAGTGTCAAGTTCTCTCAACCTGTCCTTCTTTGCTGACTATTTAATCAGAAACTTTCTTCTATCTATCACTTATCTCTTGGGAAAATCCTGCCAGCACTGCATAGACACAGAAGTCTTCAGGGGGAAAGAAAAGCAATGTTTCAGGACACATGCAGGGGAAAGGAGCACATGTAGAGGCTGCTCTGAGGAACCCAGTTAAATGTCAACCTGGAGCTGTGTTTGGGAGCAGATCAAGAGATAGGTAAGTGTATTGAAAACTATGCAGATCCATCAGCCATCTCCAGCTGTGCTAGCAGATCCTTCATGACAGATTGTTGAAAAATATCATCGCCATTCCCACCCCCACCCCCCCCAACCAGAAAATTTTGACTTTTTGGCCAAAAATTGAAAACTGAAACATTTGTCCAAAATGAAAACTTTAATCTGAAAACTCTGACTTAGAAATGCTGCCATGATGCCCCACAGGAATTGCAGTTTTGGTGCTCCGTTCTCTTTTCTAGGCTTGGCTCTCAGGCTAGACTACGTGTCTTGTGAAGAACCACAGTTTCCCCTCAGGTCAAGCCGCTTCACACATCATGGAAATCCCATGGCTGCCATGCATCATGGGACATGTAGTTTGACTGAAGAGCCTAGTTTCAGTTTTTGAACGTTCGTTTTTTGGCCAAAAGTCAAAATTTTCCACAGATAGGAGACATATTTTCAAGAAAATTTTCATTTACTTGAAAAAACAAATTTCTGTTGAAAATAGATTTTGACAAAACATTTTCAGCCAGCCCTAGTCTCTGTGGTCTGCAGAGGGAATGTTCCTCTGCCCAACATAGGCAGCACTCTTCCATATCTAGCCCACAAACTAAAGCATGGCCCAGGGAAAAGGATTTTCCCCAGTGTTCAGATTCTGATTTTAAATGCTGTGGAGGCTGCTGGAAGATGATACTGGTAATTTTCCAAAGTCTATTCCTTATAAGCACATCTACAGCAACAGTGTGTGTGCTTTTGGGTAGAGAAAATGCCATTCATATACTTTGCATTCCAATTTTCAGACAGTACTCAAAGCAGCTATCAGACACCTTTGAAATGGCTGTTCAGAAACATCCAATATTTGGTGCATTATATTTGGATTCAGATGTGCCTTGGATTCAATATCTTTATCCCTGGAGCTGTGTGAGGAATGGGGATCTACAGACTGTAAGTCTTGCTGGAGCCCTAGGAATAGTTAATAATGTGAACCAAAGGAGGCCTGGCTTTTACAGAATAGTAACATACCAGGAATCAGTTAACCGAGTAAGCATATTTGTGACGAAGAGGATGGTACACACTGTACCTCTCTAGTAACTAAGTCAACAAATTCCTAAGAGATGGTACAGGGACATACAGACCCCTTGTAAGATGAGGAAGGGATGGCAGGATAATGGATGAGGATGTTTTGTTCAAATTAGCCAGTCCAAGATACAGGATAACAACAAAAGGCATATGGAATGTAATATGTAACTTCTTGTATCAATGTTATAAAAGGAGAAGTCATAGGAGGGGCATCTGCGTATCGGCATAGGGGACAGCATCTTGGTATGTTGACTGAGACTTTACCTGGTAACATGCATACATGTGTTAGCGTCCCTTTGACCTGCTGGACAGGGTGTTAGGACCCTGCTCTGCTGACAATAAACCTGGCTGAGCGCCTTTGCCACTGAACCGAGTCCATGTCTGCTCACTCAGCAAGCTGCGCTCTCTTCTGGGGCTGAGAACACAGGGACTCCTGGAACCAGGAGCAATAGCAGCAAACCTCAGCATGAACAGCTCAGCAATACCTGCCTGCTTTAGTTCTGTGTTTCAGTTTGATTAAAACAACCTGAAAATAGCAGACAGGTGCAGAGGGTATCCCAGTCCATGAGGTTAACGTTCAAATGACACATTGAAGATCAACATTTAGAAAGCTCATGATTGGAAGAGAAAAAGTGCTTTCCAGTTAACTATCTCCTGATTGGTTTTAGACATAGATCTTCAAGTTCACTGGCATTGTCCATCTCTCGGTAAGCTGCAGATAGTTGATTTAAGGCATTTGAATCTCCTTTGGTTACTCAGGACTAAATTAGAAGTATAATTTTCTTACATGTCATATTTAAGAGAACCACACATCACAGATGCAAATCACGTCCCTTAATGCATTGTTGAAAAACACTCACATAATAGGCTGATGGGCACCATATAAGAACCTGAAGAAAACATTCAGTATGTAACCTTAATAATAATACTAATAAACAGTCCACTCTTAGGTTCCTGGATGGTGAGTGATTGTATTACTGGGGGAGTTAATCAGTTGCAATGTTCATGAGGCAGGTAGAGAGGCCTATGAGAGTTGCATTACAAAGATAGGCATGGTAGAGTTAAATGATTTCTATCTGTCTTTATTTTATTAGCCTACAATATTCAGCAGCACATCACCAATAATACGTGGATTAATGGGGTGGGGTTGGTGGTGAGACTTCAAGATACATGTCTGAAGGCTGCAAACTTAAGCTACAGGAACAGGCACAGCGGTACGACATAGTTTAACCCATAATTATGCACATTGTCAGTTTGTTGCCTTGACCAACATCAACATTAATATTTCTATCAGGTCAGTTATTTGCAGCTGTTCTTTTTTTCAATCTAGTGTAAAAATGAGTAATCGTGGTTCTCTCTTAAAATCTGTAATTATCTCCACTAATGGCTTATTAATGTTATCTATAACATGTAATGTGAATGTTGGAAATAATATTTTTACTCGTGGCTTTAGTTACCTGACTCAGTCCTATGAGAGAATCTCCCGAGGGTGTAATTGAACATTTAATTAGCATAGCTTGTAGTGTGGTCCAGTGTTAAGAAGACGAGGATTAGGAATCAGGAGGATCCTGGATTCAGAGCCAAACATGACACTAGGGCCACATTTTCAAAAATTGCCACCTCTGCTGCACTTCTGATTTTTTGCATAAGTCTGTGTTGCATCTGCAAAATGTGCATTCATGTGGAGATAACCAGACAATGGTGCTTTTGTGCATGCAAATGTGGGATTTGCAAGTGCAGTCTGAGTCCTAGACTAAGTTGGAAAGGGAACTATTTTTTTGTTGGGTAAGTGGGGAAGTGTCCGTTAAACGTAAAACTATTTGTGAAGCACATAGAAAGGTCTGATGGCTGATCGCTACAGGGGAAGGGGACTATATGGAGGAGGAAGAATAAGTGATTTGGGGGCACAACAGGGGAATCCATTGAGGGACAGAAAGGCTGAGGGCCTTGAGGTGCTAGAGGTAGAGGTAGAGCTAGAAGAGGAGACTTCTGAGGCCTGGGCCATTTTCATAGCTCAATGGGAAGGGGATTCTTCATGGTGAGGAGTGGTTGAGAGGGAGACATAGGAGCTGCAACATATGGGGGAGGGCCAATGTCACTTTGGTCTTGTGCATTTACCCTATGGATGCTAGAGTGGGATACACATGTGTGCTCATGATACATCGTGATACACATGTTCTGTCCCCCTCTGTTGGTGACTGGGTCATACAGAAGTTGATGAACCTGCTACTGCTCTGGCTAAAAGACCCAGGCCTGCATAAATGATGGTAGAACTCTGAAGAATGCTAGATCCTGGAGGAGGGGATCTGGCTGCTCAGCATTGAAGAAGCTAAAAGCTGTGCCTGCGGTTGGGTGTGCCCTCCCTAAATGGTGCCCATGCCCTGGGGGCAGAGGAGTTGTCAGCTTCCGCCAGGGCTCCAGAGGAGCTCACTCTTCCTGCCATGGTCCCAGGGTCCAGAGGAGTTCTGTGCCCCTGCCAATTTTTGGGAGGAGGGCTGTTCCCCTTCTTTCCTCCTCCCCCAGGCATACTCCTGTCCTTGTTGTTTGGATGTATGTTTATTGGTATGGTAAGAAAAACATAATCTGCCACACTGGGTAAAATGGACCACCGAAGAGGGCCACAGAAGGACTTGTGCACCATTTATGCCTGCATCATGGGTTTAAGTGGCACAAAAGACTCTGTGCAGCCTCTCTGTGTTAACAATGAATTTCACTCATGCAGAGTTCTAGGAAAATACCAGGTAGCCAAATGAGCATTTTTCAGGGTTGATTTGAAATATGTTAAAATATTCTACAATGTAGGAAATTGCACCTGGAGTCTGAAACAATTCAAGGGGCCCCATGGACACCTCTGTTTAACTTTTGCCTTTCCAGAGTGCTTCACAGTCTCTGTGCTTTTGCATGGCTGGCTATGGGGCTGTGACACAGGCCACACTGCCAAAGTTGAGACAGCACGAGAACCTGAGTTGGAGTCCCGCTCATTAGAGAAGGAGCAACTGGCAGTGAGAGGAGCCCTTTGCCTTTGGAACTTGCTTTCTCCCCATTCTTAAAGAGCCTTAGTTTATCAATCTTCAGGGCACCTTTGGATGCCCATGTATTTTCCCAAGTTGTATGGGATCGGGAGGGTTCCAGCAGCAGACTGTAAAGGGTTTAAATATGTTTGTAGATGCTCGGTTCTGATGGGTTAATTATTATGGATATAGTAGGCCTTCTGGACTAGGCTATTTGTACAGTTGTATTTTTAAAACATGTCAAGGAGCAACTAGAGCAAAGGACAGAGGTGTCTTTTAATGGAATGGACATATACATTTAAGGAAGGTATGTAAAGTTAGAGTTTGGACTCTCTGCATGAATGTTGTTTCAGCAAGGTCCCTTTTTTCCATTATGGTGTGAGGGGAGAACACCCAGCTTTGCTTATCTGAGATAAAACCCAGGGCCAAAGTTGTACAATCAATATGCGGGAGGAAAAGGTGCTGCTCATCCGAGAGGCACATTGTTAGAATGGCAATGCAATGGTGATGTAATCATTCTGCAGATTCCTTGAACTCTTAGCACATTGCATGATAGATGCTTGTATTTTTAATATGCGTCTGGTCAGCAGGACGTGACTCTTAGCTAGCAGACAGCACTAAGAAGCTCTCTATATCAAAGCACCACGCTTCAAAGATAAACCCTCTTTCACATACTCATTTCCCATAATCTTTTCAGTGCTGCAAGGCATGATGTGTCAAGAAATTTCATATTCTTAATCTAAATAGAATTCTTAATCATTAGGACAGCCTAGTCAAGTCAAAATAGATTTAATGGCCCATTTTTAATATTCCTGTTAGAGCCCTTATGAGACAGGTGGAACCATTAAGAAAGTGAAAAGTAAGCATAGATCAGTAGTAATAACAGAAGCCTAGATCGCACCCAAGTCAGGTCCAAAACTGATTAATACAAGAAATCTCCTGATAGTTTCCCCTAAAGTCTGATGGCCTTAGGATTTTTTACATAAATACATATCCCACCAACCTTAGGTATCAATGCGTTTGCAAAAGCCAAGGCCAACACTGAGTGAACATATGACATAGGCAATATTTCAGTATCATCAGTGGTCAAAACCACTAATGGCATCCAATTGGGCCCTAACATTACTTAAGGATGTGTATTCTTTCATGGTTTATACTGAAGGCTCTCATTGCTTTCCCACCCTTCTGGCTCATGGATGAGGAGAGAGCCGGGTAGGCTGATGTAAGATTTACCAGTGCTGTAAGATAAGTGCTGAGGTGAAAGATGATAATTTTATTAAGTGCCCGTAGCCTGAGGGGTATGATTTAGAGCTTAGAATTCAAGGTTCCTTCCTCAAGCAGAGGACAATCTGAACACCATAGGCATATTTTGTCCTCTGTAGTATCTTTGGCCCATACACATTTCAAATAATGATTAAGCCCCTGCAACAGATCATTTTACAAATGGGTAAACTGAGGCCAAAGAGATTAATTGATGGTCTGAGGAATGGAAAACCTGCCCTATGAGAGGAGACTCAAAGAGCTTGGCTTGTTTAGCCTAACCATAAGAAGGCTGAGGGGAGATATGGTTGCTCTATATAAATACATCAGACGGATAAATACCAGGGAGGGAGAGGAGTTATTTAAGTTCAGCACCAATGTGGACACAAGAACAAATGGATATAAACTGGCCACCAGGAAGTTTAGGCTTAAAATTAGATGCAGGTTTCTAACCATCAGGGGAGTGAAGTTCTAGAACAGCCTTCCAAGGGGATCAGTGGGGGCAAGAAACCTAGCTGGCTTCAAGACTGAGCTTGATAAGTTTATGGAAGGGATGGTATGATGGGACAGCCTAATTTGGGTTATTGACTGATCTTAGATTACTAGAGGTATGTGTGCCCAATGGCCTGTGAAGGGATGTTAGATGGGGTGGGTTCTGAGTTACTACAGAGAATTCTTTCTGGGTGTCTGACTTGCGAGTCTTGCCCACATGCTCAGGGTTTAACTGATCACCATATTTGGGGTCAGGAAGGAATTTTCCCCCAGGACAGATTGGCATAGGCTATGGGGGGTTTTCGCCTTCCTCTGTAGCATGGGGCCCAGATTCTGGTGTTCGGAGCATTAGAGCATTCTGTAGCATAGGATTCCAGATTCTGTACCTTGAAGTCTTTAAATCATTATTTGAGGACTTCAATAACTCAGTTTTAGGTTAGGGGTCTGTTACAGGAGTGGGTGGATGAAGTTGTGTGGCCTGTGTTGTGCAGGAGGTCAGAATAGATTATCATAATGGTCCTTCTGCGTTTATAGTCTATGAGGTACCAAAGGTCAAACAGCATTCCTGCCAGACAGTAACAAATGCAGAACTTGGGAATCCTGGCTTTCTGCTCCTGTCAGTAACTATTAGAGAGGAGATCATTGAACCTGAACACCTGACACAGGCAGTGGCATACTGAGGCAGGCAGGGAGGTCAGGCCCCTGGGTGCCAGCCTGTGGGCAGACTAGGCCACCTCTTCACAACGCACAGGGGGTGGGAGGTGCAGGACGGTCTGAGCAGCGCAGAGCCTCTCCTCAGTGCCTCCCTGCTGCTGTTGTGAAAGGTTGGCCTAGCCACCCTCCCCGGGTGGTTGGGGTGAGGCCACCCCATCCGAGCTGGTGCCAGGCTGCAGGGCCTCAGCGGGAGCTATGCGCCGTGTAAGTGTGGGGAGTGACAGAGCCAAGCAGTTAACCTCCCTCTGTTTCATTTGTCCCATCTGTAAAATGGGTTTATGATGCTTAACATAGTTACAAGGGTGCTGTGTTAGGCCTGGTGATTTGCTCAAGACCACACACAATGTGGGATAGCCAGGAATGAAATCCAGATTTCCTTTCTCTTACTCTAGTGTCTTGACCCCACTGCAAGAATTTGTTGAATCGCTTTTTGTGAGGAGCATTTGCAAATGTTGGCAATTTCTTCATGAGGAAATTAATTGTGATTAAATGTTTCCTTTCTGCTCGCCCTACACAAAGACAATCATTCATTCACAAGGGAAAAATGAAAATTCAAATATAATTTGGGTTAAGATCTAAATATTAACACAGTAAAAACTAGGACATTCAGTTAAGGCTGCTAAATTGAAGCACATCAGCTTCTGTATCTTAGGTTTTGCATTCAGATAGCAGCATATCTAATAATGCTTCTAATAATAAGGTCTGGGCTCAGAATGGCCTTGTTGTTATGGGGATATAAGCAAATTAACCCCCTCGAGGGCATTTTTTATATTTCCTTATTTTCTAAACAGTGCCTTCTATCATTCTTTTGAATAGCATCATAATAAGTTTACAGCACAGGACCTGGGATCATTACACATTTGCTAGTTTTACTAGGGTTTTTATGTATTTTATTAAAATGAAATGAACAGCAGTACAATATTTCACGTAACTACAATCCTGTGAGGTACTGAGAACCTTAACTGCAATTGATGTCAATCAGAATCCAGCCCTAAATCAGATACTACTTTTCAATTATCAATTTTTGAACCATTCTCTAATATATTTTCTAGTCAGCACGAGGACCTAGTTCACTTGAATGCCAGAAGGGTGACAGTAGACCCAGTTCTGATCTTGCACATTGTATTGCAAATTGGGAGATATTGATTAGGTTACACTAGTGTGATATCACACTCAGGCCACAGTGAAATATTTGTATTAAATAAAGTCATTCTAGAGTAGAACCCTCTAAAACCCAACCTAATCAACCTTGATTTTTTTCATATTTATAAATGACAAGTTCTAAAAACATGGTTACCCTTTAACTAAAACTGTCCAGCAATGAAACAGACAAACACAAAACTTCCTATTCTTAGTCATAAAGAACTGTCAGTTGCAACCTGTTACTTTCTTTGTAGACTTTATTAAAACATTAAGTATACAGAGTAATCTAAAAGGCCAATTGTTTAGCTTGAATGGCCTTCAGAGATTGCAGTTCGATGTTCACACCCTTAAAGAGCTAACTAGATCAAAATCCTCTTTTTAAAAAAGTTGAAATGGAGGATTGTGGAACTCTTCATCATAAAGTCTGAAATAATCTTTTTTTCTGCCACTATTTATGCAGTTTATTTTATTTATATAGATTGTATTTTACACACCTTGGACAGTGAAATAGCTAGTTTTTTCCTAAAGGAAATTAAAAAAAAAGAAGAATGTCTAGTTACAGCCTTTGATTCGAGCCATGTCTATACTACGGCTGCCAGCACAGCTGCCTAGTGCAGACACAGAGAGAATGAGTTCTTCTGCCTGCATAGTGTCACCAAGGCAAACACTAGATCAAATGGCGCCCAAAGCAAGGAGTGTCTGGCGCTCCCCTGCCTCCATTTGAAAACACTGTTCAAGCTGGTCCACGAAGCCCCAAGCTGTCATTGTGGAGTTCCCTTAAGCTGGACCCTTCACACTAGATATTGCTACAGAAGGCCCCCGTGGCAAAGCTCCATGGTCATAAATAAAAATGCAATCTGTGTAGGTGCCATAGTTACAGGTTCTTCTGCATATACTACTGCTGCTGTTTATTTCTGAAAGCCCTAAAATGTGCTGGGCGCCTCCCAAAAAACTAATAAAAGCACGGTCACCTGCCCCAAAAAACTTCCGGTATCAGTTCAACATGACCCAGTAAGCAAGGATCACAAAGAGACAGAGATTGATTCTAATCTGGGTTATACCACACTTAATGGTAGTATAACTCCACTGAAATATCTGTATTGTACTGACTGATGAGTCACCCTGTTGCCCTTACTGCTAGGAGAAAGCTTGGTTATTCAGTAAGTCCGGTACACACCTGGATGGTTTGGTATTGCTTCTGTCACCTCACATATCTGATATGCACTACTTTATACACCATAAATATACACATGAGGGGCAAGTGTTGCTAACAGGCAGCAGAACAATAGAAACTTGATCACTGGGCTTGTTCCTCTTCCATCAAAACCTACCTTATTTTTGTTCATACCTACTTCTTCTCTGGTGATGTCCCCAGATCTCAAATTGCCTGACATTTGCCTGCCAGAAACATTTCCATATATAGTAATTAACATAGATTTTCTCACTGAATCACAGGTGCATAGTGCAACACGATCCTATAAGTTCTGTTCTTCTAATGAAGGTGTGACGTTCGCCTCCAGGGGAGCCCTGCTGAGATAGCTTAAACAGGGCAAACTGCAAAGAATGGGGCCCTAAATACTGGTGGTTTCTCTTCCATAAGATATACTGAAAATCTTTATCCATCATATGTAAAAAAAGTTCTACCAATTGCAAAGGATCGGACACATTACCAAACACGTCAATGAATAGTTCAGATCTTACCCAAATACACGTTTAGAGCCAATGCTTATTAACTAAACTAACATTTATTTTTAAAAAAGGAAAGAGAGTAATGGTTAAAAGGTCAGTATACATACACAGATGAAAATAAAGCTCTTAGGTTAGTTTCAAAGTACAGATGATAACTGAATTACAAAGTTGTTAAGTTGCAAAGACTCTGAAATTATCTAAACAGTTTGGGAGTTATGAGTCCTTGTTTAGAGCTTCTTTGTTAGAAATCCAGTCCAGAGAAATGAGGACTAAATAGTCCATGTGCAGAGTTTGTTCAAATTCTCCCATGAGAATTAGCAGGTGATTCCATGCTGGTGTTGGGATCTCAGTCTTGCAATCCAAACTTTTCTTGACAAACTTGGACAGATTTGAGATAAAAAGGATCAGTCCACTAGAGTCTTTTATAGATCCATGCAGGCTAACCGATATTTTCTTGACAGCAGGTGCCTCCTTGAACAATTAATAGATGATTACTTGGGACTCTGAAGTATCCTCTCCTAAATCCTGTGCACACCAGTAACTAGTTACATTAACACAAGGTAATTGGCCATTTACAACCATTTACAGGTATTTACTACTTAAACTTCAAAGAGAAATACAAACAGTAGTCTTGTTACATTCAAAGTTCCATCGAAATGTTCATATGTTCTTTTTGAACTCTTTATTAATAGAACAGTGATAGATAGAAAAGCAGTTTATCTGCACTGCTAACCTCTAACGAGATATGTAAACAACATCAGATAACTATGAACAATACACTTGCATATCAAAACTCTAGTCTTCTTATAAGGAATGATCCTCACTACCAGTGTATTTTCCTATAATATGTCTCGAAAGGTCAGAGTTGGGCCATGCAATTTGTAAAGTGGCTTGGCTTTTTCGGGCCCAGCATCACAGAAGGACATTTTGATGCTAAAAAAACCAACGTTCTGTAGTATTTTGCCTCTTGTCATTGTGGGCAATACTTTCAAAGAAGAGTGCAGCAGGTATGTCTGCAATACACCTACTTCCGTTGCACCCTTGCACACCAGAATTTGTGCATAAAAAGTGGTCAGCTGTGCTAGCAAACCAATAACTGCCAAAAGTGGAAATAGAGAATTTGTATTCACAGATGCCACCTGTGTTTACAAATGCATGCTTTGCAAAGCAAGTTACTGCAGCATCCTTTGGACCTTCAATCCTTGAAATGCAATTGTACTCTTACGAGTGAGGATGCAAAAATTGTAGCCCTTTTATTCAAGAGCTCTACTTCTCTGGTCTCTTGCCTTCAGTGACACAGATCCAGTGCTTTTTACTCTTATTAGCTTTGGAGAAAGTGTACCTAAGACTGTAAGAATTGGATTCTATTCCTGCTTGTGCATCATCATCAGAATACCTTATGAAGTTCCACTCAGTTACACCAGTGCCAAACCACTGACCACAGTGGAGGTATAGGCATAACTCAGGGTAAAATCTGGGCTGCAGACACTTCATTGCTACTGGTGGCCTCTGAGAATAAATGAACCTTAGTGTTCCTGTCTGCTCTGACATTTCCCCTTGCCCTTGTTAATCATGCTTTGTTGGTGTTGGGCAGTTTGCTCCCAATTTTTTCTTTAACCAGCCCTAAGCAACTCTCATTATCACTGCAGTTGGAGAAGAGAAAAGCTCTGCTGTAGGTCTATTATTTAATTAAGGGTTAACATGAACACGACAGGGGTGTATATGCACTAAAGTCGGTGTTTGAGGCTGGTAAAATGCCAGAATAATATTCCACCAGTTTTACACTTGCTTAGTCCCCATCCTCAGCAGAGTCACAAATAAATATTTGTAAAAAGAATATCCTAGCTTTATATACAGATGAAAGTTCCCAGATTTGCAGTTAAAGGAAATTCAGTTAGATTTAAGGACTAAGTCTCCAGTTGGTTAATGGCAGCATTATGGTATGTCAATTAAAAAATGTGAGTCCAAACTGCTATCTAATAAAGCATAATAAGAAGTCTCTGTGATCTAATAAAGCCTAGAGCAGCTGGACAATGTGTTTGTGTTTGTGTTCCAACCGTGAACTAACAGCACAACATTTCTGTCTCCATTTATTGCATGTATAAGCTTCCTGGATTTTTTAGTTTCTTCCCCTTCATAGGGTGCACTTAGTACTCATGGAATGTTTTTGAATGACAGGTCTAGTGAGTGACATTTTTTCATTTTCCTCAGAAGAGGTAAAATGTTGGCCTGCTGAAGGTAGATTACAGTATACCCAAAGTTTCCTTATTATTATCCAACGCTGGTAAGGCATTTCCAAAGCTCAGCTGTAAACAGGACTAGCTATGGAGTAAGTATAGGGTGGCCCATGAAAAGCTATTTCAGTTACAGTAAATAAAGGGGCTTCAAGTCTTATTTCACTAGAGAAGAACTGCAGATCATGTTGTTAGTTAAATGTCAGGCACTCTGCACCCTGAACCTCTGATAAAAACGTCTCCATAAAAACTATTTTGAACTATACTGATTTTTTCTGTAATGTTTCTTGAATAAATAGACTAGCAAGTAATGTCATCTGTTTAAAAGCTAATGTCATTAGGACAAGAGATCTGATCATTCTGCATTGGAAAACTACCCTGTCTCAATTAGCAAAACACTTCCTTATCCTCTTTAATCTCTCCTTCGAGCCTGTGTTTGATGTGACAATGACAAATAACTACGCTGGCATGGTTAGGTTGATGATCACTTCTGCAGCTTTCTTTGCCCTTAGCTTGTCCTTCCAGCCCCTAGCCCCTGTTTGTTTGTTTATTTACTTACCTGTTACGTATTATAAAAAATCCAAGTTTTTGAGCTCTCTGGGACAGGGATTATCTATGTTATGTGTTTGTTCAGTGCCTGGTACAATGAGACCCTGATCCCTGACTTTGGTTCTCAGGTGTATTACAAAAGTAATAATAGTACCTTGATTATATATTGAGGAAAATGAGATCAGATCCATTATCCTTCATTCTTCCTTTATATGAAAGGGGTTACATGAAAAAGGGGTTAATCTGGAATGTGTATGTTACAATGAAAGTCAAGAGGGAGAGAGTAAGAATGGCATCTTCATACTCTGGAAAGCAAATTAAAAAGCATGAGCCCTACATTTTTATATAGTTGTAAGAGTTCCCCTTCCCAAAGGGTTCATTCCAAACATTTCTGGGTTCAGAGTTACCTGTAGTAACTGAGAATCAATATCACTGGAGATCTTGCAATGAAATCTGAAGTAAGTTTTAACATTATAGAACAGAAAATAGTGTTGCTATATTTTATGAGTCTGGTCTATGCCTATTCAGACTGAATATGACTGCAGACTGAGCACTTATGTAGACTGCAAGAAAACAAAGTTCCTCTTTTTCTCTTTTATGCCACTTTTCTTGGTGAGTTTTGTGGCGGCAGTATGGAGAGTTGGGAGAACCAGGCCTCCCTTTTTTCTGCAACAGGTTCCAGCTCCTCCTGGGGGATTCCCAGGCATTCCCAGGCCAGCCAAGATATATAATCCCTCCAGTGAGTACTGGATCGACCTCAGGGCCTCCTCCCAGTGGGACGTGCCTGGTATAGTTCCAAAGGAAGCCTACTAGGGGCATCTTTATCAGATGACCAAACCACCTCAGCTGACTCCTCTCAGTCCGAAGGAGTAGCAGCTCTACTCCAAGGCTCTCCTGAATAGCCGAACCCCTCACCCTATTTTGGAGAATCAGCCCAGCCACCCTGTGGAAAAACCTCATTTCAGCCACTTCAGCCCAGAGTTCATGACCATAGGTGAGGATGGGGATGTAGACTGACGGGTAAAGCCAAGAGCTTTGTCTGAAAATTTAGCTCCCACTTCACTGCCATGGATCAGTACAGAGCCTGCATCTGTGCCACCACCGCGCCAATCTGCTGGTCAGTCTCACATTCCCACTTATCATCCCACATGAACAAGACGCCTACATATTTAAACTTTTCTACAAAGGGCGGCTGCTTCACCTGGAGAGAAGACTCCACTTTCTGCTGGGAAAGAACTATGACCTCTGATTTGGAGGTGCTGATTCTCATCCCAGCCACTTCATGCTTAGCAGCAAAGCATTAGAGTGCATGTCCGAGATCACAGTCTGAAGAAGCAAGAAAGACATCATCATCTGCAATCAGCAGAGATGCTACCTATATGTCCCTGTACTAAATGCACTCCCCAACTCAGCTGCACCTTCATATCCTGTCCAGCAATATCATGAACAGGAGTGGGGACAGGACACACCGTTGGTGGAATCCAGTGCCTATCTTGAAAAAACTCGACGTAATGCCAAGAATATGAACACAACTCTCACTCTGGGAACAGAGTTAGCATGTGGCAACAGCACCTCATACTCCTGTAGAACTGCCCACAGGACATCTCAGGATACATGGTCATAAGCCTTCTCCAAGTCTACAAAACAAAGGTTAGACCAGGTTAGCAAATTCCCACGATCCCTCAGTTACCTGTGAGAGAGAAAAGAGCTGGTCTTTTGTTCCACAGAGACGGAAACTGCATTGTTCTTCCTGAATCTGAGGATCAACTAACAGGTGAAGCCACCTCTCCAACATGCTGGGATAGGCTTTGTTGGGGAGAATGAGAAGTGTGATTCCCCTGTACTTGGAACACACCCTCTGATCTCCTTTCTTAAAGATTGGGACCGCCACCCTGGTTTGCCAATCCTGAGGTACTGCATCCATCTTCCATGCAACACTGAAGAGGCACATTAACCATGACACCTCAACTTTGTTCAGTGATTTCAACATCTATGGGTGAAACTCATCCACCCCTGCTGCCTCACCACTCTGAAGGACTGCCTAGCAACTTCATCAACAGAAATACATCTGATCACACTGGGGGTTTCTGGCATTGACTCCTGAAAGGAGGGTATGTCCACTGGATTGAGGAGTTCCTCAGAATGCTCTCTCCACTTCTCAACAGTCTTCTCAATCGTGGTCAGTGTTTCATCACCCTTCCTGAGAACACCCTGGATGACGTCCCACTGACCTCTCCTAAGGCAGCAAATGGTTTGAGGCCATCCAGTAGTCATTTTACAAGGTCTTTCCAAACTCCTCCCAGGCCTGAGCTTCACTTCAATGCCCATCATAGTTGCAGCCCTCCTAGCCCATCAGTACTTCTCAGTTGTTTCAGGAGTCTGATTCATGACCATTTCTTGGAAGGCCTTTTTTTTTTTTTGCCGTGACAGCTTCTCTCACTGGTGTCCCTCACTGGATTCTAGGGTTGGCACCATGACAGGCACCAACCACCTTCAGGCCACAGCTTTTTGTGGATGCCTCAACAATTGAGGTCCTGAACATGGTCCATTCGGACTCAATGTCCGTGACATCACCCAGAATGCAGGAGAAGTTCTTCCAGGGAATTTAAGTCTTTCCTCACAAGGTCTTCCACCAGATGTTACCAGGCAACCCGCATCCATCACTTGGGACTCCTGTGTCTATCCAGCTGGCATCCCTTGCGTCGTATCCAACTCACCACCAAGTAGTGATTGGTTGACAGCTCTGCTCCTCTCTTCACCTGAGAGTCCAGAACATACAATCTTAGGTCTGATGAAATGACTATAAATTCCATCATCGATTGGTACATTTATTGGTGCATCTGCAATTGCATTTTATCTGCCAATAAGTGGCAATGAAGCCATGATGCTATGTGTAAGTAAAGTCTTACTGCCTCTCATGGAAAACAATTAGAAAAATGTTGTAAGGTGAATAACTCTTTAGACCTTTTGGGTAACTGTCAGGAAATATAAAATATCAAATAGTTGATGATATAAGCAATTACAGGAAATAGGACTACTTACAGCATTAATAAAGAGAAAAATATAACACTACAGAAATTGAAGTATTCAATAAGATAGGTTTCCATCATTAGTGACCTGGCCCCTTTAGAAGAAGAATCTCTCAAGTTAAATGACAATGGAATGTTTGAAGTGTGCAGTCTCTTTTCCCTAATAGCCAGATAGTACAGGGAGAATGTCCAAATAGGTGAGAATGATGTACCTGCCAAGATGGGCACCCTCAAGAACTATCATTTGTATGTGCAAAACAAGTGAACGTTTGTAGAGGTGTTCATTTGCATATGCTGTAAGCAGTTAAAGAATAGGCTTTGTGCAAGTGCACTGACTGGTTGGTTGCATGACCTCATAGTAGATTTGTTGGTGGATCAACACAAGCTGCTCCCCACTTGCTACAATTGCACCTTCCCCTGTTTTCCTCAAAGAAGAGCAATATGTATCCCTGAACTTCCTCTCTCTGCCAGGGTTAAGGATCCATCTCCTCTGAAAGAGCCACACCCTTTCAGGACTCCATGTGCACATGCCATGGAACACTTGCTCATCCCAGCAGCACAGCTTTTGTACATTTCACTTCTGGAGGCAAGTTCATTGCACCCTTCCTTAGGCTATTTCTTTACTCCAGAGTGAGCTTGTGTTATCTACACTCAGGTTAAAACTTCTCAAGTTAGTCTTGTTGAGGAAGAGCAGCTACACGAAGGATTTACACTAGAACTGAAGAGTGAGTGGATTAGCTGCACAGTGTGTGGGTGTGTTAGCAGCTGACGAATTGTGCTGTCTCCAGATGTAGTCTATATCCCCCAAATGGAGTTAAAAGCACCGCTTCACTCTCACTTGTGTGTGAACAGGAGTCTAATTAGGAGCAAAGCATGAGTTATAACTAAAGTTAACTCTACAGTGAAACCAAGCCCTTGGGCAGCTTAATCTTAAAGGTCAAAGGGATAGATTCCAAAAGCACATGCACTTTTATGCACATTGACTACACACATGGATGCATTCAGATGCCCAGGAGGTATCTTAACACTGAGCAAAGCCAGCATGGATGTACCATTGTACACTGCCAGCAAAGTCACATTTAAAAAATAAAATCCTGTGTTACAAACTCAGATTGTTTAAGAGGAATGAATTTTTAAAATATCCCATCCTTATCACCATTTTTAGGGCTCATTTACATCTTTTGCACTTTGCTCAGTTTGGCCAGTCAAGCCCGTTTTAATCACTGTTTAAAACAAAGTTTGGAGGGTTGGTTCACATCAATTTAACTCAGATTCCTAATGGACACTTAGGAGGTATCTGTTAAAAATTCAGCTGTTTTCAGTTGACCCCCAGCAAAATCAAGGAAGTCCCAATTTGATATTCCTAAGTTAAAAATAAATCAGAAATATATCTTTGTGATGGATGCAGAGAGAAGATGGAAATTTTGCCCCTCCAAAATGAATCAGCAAAAAGGGCCACAAAGTCCAAGTAAAAAAAGTCCTTGCAAATTGCCTCTAGAGGAAGCTTGTCTGGAAGCTGCTGGCTTCCGAGGACTGAGTTTGCTCCTTAGTGACCATTAAATGAAAAATATTAAGATCCAAATGGTTGATTAGAATGGATTTCCAAAAAAGGCTAAGGTTACTACCAACCATTAATGATAATGTGCTTGTGTTGTCCTGCAAGCAGTGCCCCACGTAACTGTCCATTTAATTTCTCACTGGCTGTCACATGCTGGCATCCATTCCATTTGCCTCCAAGGAACCTACTATAATTTAAATCTGAATCAGAATGGAAATGTAAGAGGTTCAATTCCAATTCCCATTATTTAGTGCCAGCTATTAAGAGTGTTGTGCCATTCCTATCTCTTCAGCAAACTCTTTCAAAGGATTTCTTACTCCAATCAGCTCTGCATGCTCCATATACCAAAGAATCTCATACATTTTAAACAGTCCTAAGTGAAAGAGAACACCCTTCATTTCCTTAGTGGAAATATCTTTTTGCAATTCAACACACATGAATTAGATCAGTGAAGATATACTGTCAGATCATTTTCCTAAACATTCCATTATTTGCAATAAGTAGCGCTGGCCAGAAAACAAAAATTCCATTTCATGAAAAAAATCTCTCGTCTTTCTCTGGTTTCAACCAGAAATTCCGTGTTGGACCTGAGAACCCTTCCTGATAAAAGGTTAATCAAAACAGATACACTTCCACAAAAAGTTTTGGCTGCGATAAATCTGCATGTTCTGGCAAAAAAATATTTAGTTGAAAAGTTCCCAGCCAGCTCTAATAAGATCTTGGCAGCCTAAAATTAAATTCTTCCACTTTCTGTGTATACTTTGTCATTTAACAGATACCATTTTTTTCTCCCTTTGTTGTCTTGTATGTGCCCATGTTGGTTTAGCAGCATGAGAAAATGTTCATTGCTGCTGTCAATGTGCAGTACCTGTTCTGTGGGCTTCAGTCCCCAGGATCATCAACTGGGCACTTTTTAAAAGCACTAGTTATGTGGAAATTTAATAAAGCATGAAGACTATAAAGCCATTGGACACAGGAAGTACTGTGTTGAATGATAGACTGCCCGTGAGTTAGATGGCAAAAAATACCTTAACTTTTTTTTAAAAGGTGTTGAGAAAATTCAGAATATAAGTGCAGGCTCGCAGAGGTCTAGCTGAGTGGAGGCATTAGATGTAATTATACAGGAAAGCTAGAGAGACTAGAGAATAACACTGAGCACAGTGAAAGAAAAACTGCAAAGCAAAGCTTGAGTAATGAAAAGAAGATTGCACAAGAGGTTATGATAAATAACTAGAAATTCTTTAAGTACAAAAGGAACAGGAGATCAGGGAAGAATTTCAGCAGGGTTTCAGAAACAATTTATTGACAAAAGAAGCAGACGGTCCTAAAAAGAACTGATGCATTCTTAACTTCAGTGAACACCAGGGAAGGTGGAAAACAAATGCCAGATAAAGATAGAAATTTCCCATGAAGAGAAGAAATGCTAAAGGAAATCAAGATCACCCAATGCCAACATAAAAAAATGAGTATCTGAAGCCTGACAAAATTCTAGGAAGATGGGTTACTATTTGGGCAGGTCAAATGAGCCCAGGGATCAAATCATTTCAAAGAAGAAATGATGTATTATTAATTCTCTTCTTCTGTTCTCTTCTTTCCCTTCCTTTTCTTCACACTCTTATTTAACCCACATCTTCAGCAGTCTTAGTTAATATGTTTTCAGCATTTGGGGCACACCTACTTGTATTCTCTGATCACGTAGTTTGCACCCCTGTTTTATGAACATGTGCCAGTTTTTCGGTGTGCAAACTGAGGTGCCCACAAATGTTGTGGAAGACAGACTAGAGTAGGTGTGACTGTAATAGATTTGTTGTGGTATCTTGCACACCCATATTCTCAATCTGGACTTTGCAACTCAGGTCTGTTCTCCCCCCCTTTGCTACATTTTTAGCTGTTCCAGTCTATATTACTGCCTCTGCCCTGAGCATACAGAATGTTTGCAGCCCTCTCCGTAGGATAACTACCACGTATGGTCTCAAAGGAACAGTGGACTGATCAGTAGCTGTCACTGAGCAGATGGGATTGATCATGAGGAAAATGAGGAAAGGATGAGAATAAGTAGATAGGATGCTAGTTAAGATGGGGTTGTAACCCGTCCGTGCCCAGGGTAGCCCACTGACAATGCCAGGGTCAGGGCAGGCTGCGATAGGAGAGCAAATTCTCCCAGCACTGGTGGGTGACACCACAGTCAGACTTCCCAACCAGCCAAAAACAGTGCTTCTGATTCCCCCACACTGGTTATCAAGAAGCCACTGTGCAAATACACACAGCCCCCTTTACTGCATTTCAGTCTCTGGCTCCCAAACTGGCACTAGGTCCAGTAAAGAGACCAGTTGCTTTAACTCTATGCTCTTTACTAAAAGATTCCCTCTGATCCCAAAGGACCAGCCACAGTACCAGTTCACTATAAGTTTGGATCTTACCCAAAATACCACGCTGCCAGCCAATCCTTTAGTAACTAAAACTAAAGGTTTATTAGTAAAAGAAAAACAAACAATAAGAGAAGTGTTAAAGGCTTAAAGCAATCAGATACATACAAGTGATTTAAAAGTCCATATACATCAGGTTTCTAGAACAATTGTGGAGTTGCAGGCTTGTATAGTTCCTCTGGTGTACATCCAGTACCTGGATGGGTCTAAGTCCTTTAGTTCAGTTGCAAAGTGTGTTAATCCAGAGGTGTGTCCGCAGCTGGATAGGAACAAGGACACAAGGCAAAGACCAAGACGAAGACAAAATGGTTTCTGTGGTTTGATCTTATATACCCTCTGTTTCTGGCCATGTGGCTTGTGAAACTTTACTGGAACCAAAATGAAGTCCATAGTCACATGGGCCAATCCTGGTAACTCTTCAGGTATGCCTTTAGTTTCTTCCCGGGCCTCTGGCTTCTGATAAGGCCTTGAATGGGCTATTAAGCAAGCTATTGTCCTGCCGCCTCTCTGTCTGGGGTGTGTCTTCCACAGCACAGTTTGAAATACAGGGATATCAAAGATCTCCATAACTTTCCTTACACATATTACACATGAACCCACATATTATCATCTTATTCAGCATATCATAACCTTTCTAACAGTACCTGACATGGTATGTCTTACATGAATCACTATGATTTTGACATATTAAGGTCAAATAACACAAATGCCCCCCCCTCCTAATGCAGCCCGCGTGACAGGGGTCAGTGGTTCTGAGCAGGTAGGGGGGAAAATCAGATAAATAGTCATTAATCTGGGAGCAGAATGTATCCAAGGCTTTCTGAGGATTGCAGTCTGCAAATGTCTGCTACCCTGCAAGATTCTGTGTGCTGGACCCGACCACATTCTTTCCCCAGCCACTGTGCTGTGCTGCTGCTGGGCATCTTGCAGTGACAGATGTTAACTGTTCTCCTGTGTTGCAGCTTTAGAAGGCAGAGTTCCTCAGCAACATAGAGTAATCTCACCATTCGTTTAAGATGCAGACTTCTTTGTCAATGAATCTTCAGTAACCTAAAGAAATGGACAGCTGTCCACACACCCGCAAGCAGTGAGCCCCTCCCTCCATTGATATTAATAGCATGCACTTCAGCACGCTCTGCTTCTGACATTCCTTTCTGAACTGTATTAATAGCAAACAAATTGTATCAAGGGGATCATTTCAGATGCATACGCTGATCTGTTTTACATCTTCTGTCTAGAGCAATTGTGGTGCACATATGAATACTTATATAGTATGCAAATTCAAGCCTAGTTCATGTTTTTGGAATATCAATGAAAGTAAATAAGAACATTGAATGACAAAGCCCAGATTTTGAAATGTTTTGTGCCTATCAGACGAAGGTACAAAATATAGGAAAATAATTTTGACAAATAATTGTCAAGACACAACAGAGAAATTGCTTTTGAATGGCAACGTAACAAGCAGAACACAAGACCTATGTTTCTGTCTTGCAATATGTCTGGATTTTCAGCAGGAAAGGTTTGCAGATTTACCAGCATCAAAGGAAATAAATTTGTGGTGAAAGCTTTTCATTATGCTGAGGTTTTTTTCTGCCATAAGATTGTGTGATGTTTATGTTGTATAACTTATATCCTGTTTAGCTGACATACAGCCTAGAGTGGAAAGACATTTTCATAATGAAATGCACCTGGATTTGATTCTCATGTCAGATTGAGAGCATAAACAAAGGATCCAGTTCAGCCCAAAGGTAGAAGTAGTAGGTTTGAATTTGGTACCATATGTCACTGAAGACTCTCCAAAAGGTAGCAAACTGTCCAAGCATCGCTAGCCCCATTAATACTTTACCACCAAAATCATTTGGGGTTTGTGGATTCCAGGAGAAGATTGTTTGAGATGTAAGAGTTGTTCAAACTTAAACTGCAAATGGAACCTTGGTGTGTGAAATACACAAGGTTTGACACCAATGTAAATATTCATATGAACTCTGGTAAAAGAACAAGCAAAATCAGGTAGAGGAGCATCCCACCAGAGTAGTTGACTTATACTCCATTATCCACAGCAGTTCACGAATAGGAGACAAAGAGAGGGTGTCTGGCCAGAATACACTGTGTTCCAGCAATTCTCAGATTCCAGATGGTCCCCTAGGACCATCAGCTGGCAAAATTTACAGTGGCCTCCAGGCTGCTCTATTCTTTGCTGAATCTGGCACAGAACCAGATGGGAGCTGTAACAAAATCACGGGCAATTCCACTGCACCCAGGTTAGCACAGGTCTAATATACAACATACACCAAGTTTCATAGCACATAGCCAAAGATATAAATAGTCCAATGATGAGAGGGAAATTGTAGTTGGCATGTATGACATGGATTGCAGTAAAATTCATATTTAGAAAGGTCAAAATGATTTTGGACTGTTGATGAGCGGGTGGACGAACAGATCTGTGAACTTTGAGACTCTGAAGAGAACAGCCCATAGAACTGGATGTTGTCAAAGAGCAATGCACTAAAGCATTACTGCAAGGGCATACAGGATAGACTTGTCGGACCTCGGCAGGTGCCCCACAAGCATTAGACCACCAGGGCTGTAAAACAAAGCTGGGAAATGCAAACGAAGGCATTAAGGTGCCATTTTAACATTTCACTACAATGTTTGTGGGGAAAAATACAAAACAAACTAGTCAAAAATAGAAACAATGGCTTTCTGGTGGAGAGACAAGCCTGGGACTTGAGAAACCTGCATTCAATTCCTGATTCTGCCACCAGCTTCCTTGGGCAAGCCACTTTGTGCCTCTGAAAAATGAAGAGAATATTCCCATCTGCCGCCCACTGTCTATTGTTTCTATTTAGGTCCATCTTATGAACCCTGGCTATCCTGCTATGCAAGGGAGTGGGGGCGCGGGGCATAAGGAGTTGAAAGGTCACTAATCCACTTTCTTGTTCACGGTGGGTGGACAGGGGTGACAGAAAGTAATCTGTACTAAGTTTATGGCTGACACAGATTGCTTCCCCTATCCTCACCAGGAACAAGGGGGGAAACCATCCAGCTCCAGGTTTGCTCCTGAGGTACTGAAACTGCACTTTGCCTCTTAGTCATAACACTAACCTAAGCGCTGTTTTCGACAGTGCAATGTTGGTGGGAGAGCTTCTCCCACCGACATAGCTACTGCTTCTTGTGGAGGTGGATTTATTATGCTGACAGGAGAGCTCTCTCCAGTTGGCATAGAGTGTCTTCACCAGACATGCTACAGCGGCATAGCTGCACCAATGCACTTCTAGTGTAGAGTAACCTTTGGTTAGATTACAGTCTGTACAGTCTAACTATGTATATATACAGTGCCTCATACATGGGATCCTCATCTCAGCTGGGGCCCCTAGCACTACTGTAATGTGAATAATTATGGAGGAAAGCAACTAAGATGTCTACGAGTCATGCAGTACCTCTAAAACATATTCAGATTAAAAACTGAGGCTTGATTCTACAATGACACCAGAGTTTGGTTATTACAGAACACATCTAGCTTCTCTGGAATTCTTGCCTCAATTTTCATGATTTATCCCAAATTTACTATGGCAGATTTACAGCCCTCATTCTGAGACCTCAATCCTGGGACTATATGATTCTCTCTAATCCATGAACCATCTTTTTTCATGTCAATGGACCTGGATCCTGTTTAGAACATGACACTTCTCAGTTTACATTGTCAGCCACATCTTAGATGAATGGGATAGGTCAGTGCATCTTGCTATCTGTTTTATGGTAGGCAGTCAGGCGAGTCTCATGTTTATGTTCTTCGTGCGCTGTGATACCCAGAAGAGGGACAAAGAATGGATTTGTTTACATCTTTACTGCAAATGCAGCTTACAGCTCACCAGGCAGGTGACACCCTCAAGATTTAAGGTCTGGAATACTGTATCCGGAGGCCCCAGAAATGTACTCGACAGGCCAGCTGCTTTCTGGATGCTGTGAGGTGAATTTGGAAACCTTGGACTTTCCAGCTGACAGGACTGAAAATGTTAGGATGCTGGGATTCTTCTAGCCAGACTCATCAGACAGATAAGACAGAATGTAATTTTAAAAGATTTTGCTCTGAAAGCTATGGGGGAATGATATCTTCACATGCAACAACATTTCCCCCTGTGTTTATTCAGTCAGATCTGATTATTTACTAAAGGCCAGATGCTGCCTCTGCCTCTCCTCCCACTTCTTCCCCCTCCTGCCCCAACACCCTTGTTTTATTGACTCTGTGCAGTACCATGCTGCACAAGCAGGCACATTCATTTCAATGAGATTGCTCTGGGAGTAAGATACTTCTCTATGAGTAAAAGTGGCAGAGCCTGGCATTGAGTTACTAGTGATGTTGACTCCAATTACCAAGCAGAGCCCACACAGCCAAGACTGACAGAGGAAGACGGAGTTCGATTCTATTCTGACTGAAACCTCAGCAATAAAATTGCTAACAATCCATGAAATCCGTGGGGAGCTCTGATTTAAAAAAAAATCAGAATCATGACAGTGCCCTTTGTTCGAAATACAGATGTGCCATATGCTGCCTTGAGTCACACTGTGCAACCTCAGCTGGATTGTGTTGTAATCAAGAAGATGACATACACAGAAAGCACCGCAAAAATGCAAGGAATTATCCTTTACTAACAACATCCTTCATATCTAACTGCTTGAGATATTCACGGGCCTGTGAACATTTTTGTGAGCAAATAGAGTCTTGAATTCGATGGCTGCATTTGTTATATTCATTATGTCTATTTGAGAGCAGGACCTTTTTTGCTAGGTTAATGAAATCCTCATGGCCATGTTCATTGCTTGAAAGGGAGTATTGCAAAAGTACTGCCTCCTGTGATTCTGATATTCAGTTTTTATTTTCATTTCTTGGACAAGAATTAAATTTGAAATAACAAGTTGTATTGTGGGAATCAAAAGGCAAAGCCAAGAGCAGTCTGGAGCTTTGTGATCTACATCTGCCAATGATTCACTTGTGCAGCCAGAAAATTAGCAATGTCAAAGGAAGGACAAGTGTGGTCAGGCTTCCTATTGTGAACTTCAGATTATGACCAAAGCATTGCTTTTCTTCCCTTTTTCCTTTCCCATAAACAGCCTAGCAAACCAGTGGGGTTTAAATGTCCCTGCATTACTGCTGCATATTTCCTCCCCCCAGTCCATTTATTCCTTCTTGGTTTCATTTTTTCAGTGTTTAATGTGTTATGAGCCATTTCATTGTCTTAGAAGCTCAGCATTCATGTGTGAGCCCTTCTTTTAGTTCTGCACTTGGCAATGGATGTAGGATTGCCGTCTCCTCTTGTGGATCCCCTTCACAACAGAACATTAAACACTGAAAAAGTGAAACCAAGAAGTGTATCATGGAACTGAAGTCAGAGGGCCCATGTTCCCTGGAGAGACTGTTGTGGATGGGAGATAAAGGGAACAGAGAATGCAGGTAGCAGCTCAGTCACATGGACAGAGCAGTACACAGGATTTATTTAAATTCCACTTGTTCAACTTAACCTGCTTCAGCGTCATCCTTTGATCACTGAACAGTTAGTACCTGCTCCTGATATGTGTGCAATCTGCATTTGCCCAGGCAGATGAGCATGGTAACTGCATGAACAACTACGTAACTGTGCACATAGTTGCAATATCCAACCTGGGTATACTTCTCAGACCTCCTGGTATGTTTGGAATTTGCCTAGTATACTCTGGACATTACTGGAATAAAAATAAATAGGCACATTTCAATTTTGTGCACACTGTTGTGAGAACTGCACCCCCAGCAGGACAGTGGATAAGTTCTGGGAACACAACTGAGGTATCGGCCTTCAGAATTTTAGTCTCGGAGCTGATCTCCTCACACAATTCTAGAAAGAAATAGACACTGCGTATACACAAAATTCTCCCTCTTTAATGGGAAGATTCTCTTTTCTCCATGTTTGTTTGCTTGGTGGGTAAGCATCAGGTTTGAAACATTTAGAGGCAGATCCTCAGCAGCTGCAAAATCAGCATGGCTTCAATGGAACTACGTGCTTTACATCTCCTGGGGCTCTGGCCCTTAGTCTCAGGATCAAATTCTGGCAAGGATTATTCTGTCCATCAGCCATCTGGGGCAGATAATTCACATTGCATGCAGCATGGATCTCAAATTACACCTTATGAGTGAAAATGTGTCCCCAAACTTCCAAGGTTCTTGGATTTGTGCCCCCTCTCTTTTAGTGGCAAAATTTAAACTCCAGTCTCAACAACCTCAAACTTTGGTTGAGTTTGGGCCCATCTTTTTTTAAAAGTCAAGATTATGCTGCTTTGCAGGAATATTGAAGACCTGCTTGCATTTTTCATAGCGCATGGAGTGGTTTGCACCCAAGTCTTTGCCTGACTTCTCCCCACTTTTTGGCAGTATGCTGCTCGCCAGCTATATGCCTGGTTGTGCCTCCAACCTATTGCTGACTGCATTTTGAATTATTCTTTAATTTGTTCATGGATCCAAAGACAATCTTTTATGAAGTATGCTAAAATGGATTTACAGTTGAGAGTGTCTATTTGTGATTTAGAGTGAAGCATGTTATAGGTGTCTTGTAATTATTCCAAAACCATGCAAAACTAACCCAAGAAATTAACAACTCCCTATTGTTAAGGTTGTTTAGTGTCTCAGTTGTGCATTTTCCATACATGAACACCATCTCATAGTGCCACCATGCAGCAACCAGTCCCAATTTAGATTAAACTGATTTTTAAAGCCATTTGATTTTTTTCATATTCTTTGCTTTTTGATTTCTCTTCTTTTTGCTTGTTCATTCCTGTTATTTTCATAACTTGAAGGTTAGCTGTCAGGAAAGTCAGGTGATTAAAATATTCTCCAGAATAGCTCACAGAGAGAAACCCTCTTTCAATATGGCTGCCATCATCTAGTCTTCTGAATAGAACTGAGGACACAGTCCGTTCCCAGTTAACATGCCTCCTTTCAAAATGACATCTCCCTCCTGCTGTTATAAATGGGCACCACTTCTAATTACTCCCAACAGGAGTGAAGCCAGGCTACCCTCAAGGAAGATGTCCTCCCCCTATGCTGTCAGCAGGTGGAAAAAATGAAATGAAACATGAAGGGTTGGTGGGTGGGCATCTTTGGTAAGATCTAGATGCCCCTTTAAAATGGCCACCTAACTGAGGGTAGCCTGTGCATCAATTCCACTGAGAATAGGAGATGGCAGCCATTGTGAAAATGCATGGTTCTTCAGTGAATTATCTGATCAGTATTATTAGCTATAAGGTATTCCTTTCAGCTATAAGGAAAAATGGCAAAATTGACCACTAAACCTTCAAATGCCTTCAAATATAGCCTATGCATAAAATATCCGTGAGTTTTAACTGTATGGGAGGAGTGACAGGTTTCCGTTCTTCTATTAAGATCATTAGACACATAGGCATGCATAAAGGTCTGAGACGGTTCTAAATTTTTTAACTTCCGTGGTGGCAGGCGTGGACCCCTAAGTAAGGAAATTCTAATATAAGCACCTGTTCTGCCCCTTTTTCAGGCTTCACTCAAAATCTTTTTCACATTTGGAGTTTTAAAATGTAATCAAGCTCCTCTGGCATCATTCAGTTTCCATTCTTATTTGTTAGGAAGCCAGTGGTAGTTATAGCAGGCAGCAATCCCTGCACCCGAAAACTCTTGGGGGAACTCAAGGGGCAGTGTGAGTGACTCTCCCTGATTGGTGCTTGCTCCTATACCTCTCTAGGGAGTTGCAGTTTAGATTTGCTGTTACACTGACTCTTGTCTGTGGGTTGACATTGCAGGATGCAGAATAGCAGCCTTGCCCCTGCCTCCTCTCATCCCCTTTTGGGCACTGTGAATAGTTAGGGTAGTAGGGAGGGAGCACATGGACTGCAATTGTGCCTGTCTCTTGTGAGTCCTGTAAGTAGGAAAAGAGGCTGCTTCCTCCACTCCATTGTACAGCAGCATAAAAGCCAGGCATCATCTCTCTTTGGTATTAAAATAAACTCCATGTCTTTTCTTTGAAAAGTGTTCGTGATTGGATCACATCACAGGATCATATTCTCTGACTTCCATTCAAGTAAACCACATGCCTCTGTACATCCCTGTTTATTATAACAATCAAGCAGGCACCACATTGTTGCACAATATCTACCCCACATAGACACTAACTTAGTCACAGAGACCTATTTGTCCTCAAAGCAGATTATTGTTTACTCCAAAACAGGCTAGAAGGCAGAGCTTCTGCAAAGTGTGTGCTCAAAGGATGGTAGGATTAGCAAGGATTTCTCACTGCCTGTTTAGTGTGCAGAATGTCCTGACAATAAAGGTTCTGATGCTGATGTTTAGGGGAACCTGCAAAGTAGACCTCAGTTTTAGAGGATTGTTATATCCAGTCTGATCATTGCCACAAGCCTGTTTCTGGCACAGGGTTTATCTCTGGATTTTTTCAAATGGTAAAGACTAAGACACTGTGAATCAATTTCATAATATGCAATCTTCATTAGTAACTCCATAATGACAGTTGCATTCAATTTCAGGTAAAGCAGAGTTAAATAAGTAATTAGAATATTAGAAAATGTGACCTTGTGGAGACTTGGACTTAGCCAGGCATATATTTAGAATCTTGGTCTTGCATGCATCCTTAACAAACTCACCACAAAACAGTAAAAATGTATAAATACAGCCTCTCTTGTTTTTCAGCTGATGTGATTTAATTTGACAAAAGTTGAAGCTACACAAGGGTGGATAATGGCCATTCTATCCTCTTTAACAAGACCCTGTGGTGAGAGGTGAAATGTTGTTATAAAGCAAAAATATAAAGTTAACTATACAAACTACTTACAAACTGGTGTGCATATATTCGGTGACCTAAATTACACGCGGTTAGTTTGGCATTTCTCTTTCAAGGGCATTAAGGCAAGAATACATGCCAGGAAGCAATCATTTGAAAATGTTCCTCTCCCTCTCTACCCATAAATCCCCTCTATAAAAACAAATATAAAATAGTTACAATATTCCCAGTCATCCACGAAAGCTAATCATTGTCTTTTCCCCTCCCTAGCTACACTTCTTGGCCTTTATCTTAAGGTGAAGGCAAGACTGAGTGATTAACCCTGATCTACATATAATGCTCATATTTCTTCTTCAGTTTTGACATATCTTTAGAACTCCTCAGCTGCTTGAGTCTTCTGTTGTCTGACGAAAAACACCCCCAAAACCATGGATTTTTGCCTGTCAGGCATGTGCAAACTATGTGTAAATTCAAATGGTGCAGAGATTCAGGTTATTTTCATCACGTGCATGTATGTGTGCACGCACACACACACACCCGCATATATACACACCCACACACACGCACAGTCTTTCTGTCAACTCACATATGAGATGACTTAGGTGTTTGGTAATGTAATCTTGTAGCTGAAGTGCAAAATTGGGAATTGATTGATCAGAATTTTCCTGGCTTTGACATCAAAATCATGTCACTTTGGTCTAATCATTTTAACTCCCTGCTTTGGTTTCCCCAGGTGCAGAACAGCAATATTTCTTCCATACATTACATCAGTGTTGTGAGAATAAGTCCATAAATACTTAGGGAAGACTCAGAGAATCAGTTAGGAGCAGCATAGAAATGCTTATAAATAAACAAAGTTAGATCATTTGTTGTAATCTGGTTTAGGACTTTGCTGTCCGATTATTACTACCATTTCATACCTTGTAGGTAAGGTTTGAGCAACTTCTAGCAGCCAGGTGCCTACCTCACAGAAACCACCATCAAAGGGGGCAATTTCAGCAGAGACCCCCCAGGACTGGACGGGTACACAGAGACTGAACTGCTATCTCTCCCTACAGGTGGCTGGTCCTGCAGCACATTGTGTGTGGCACCGTATACACTGTTGCTGCCCCTATTCTATTCCTGGTAAATAAAGGATTTTAGGATCCACTGTTGTATCTCACCACCAAAAATCCTCTTAAACATCCCTCCGCCTCTCTCTTTGGAGTCTGTATGAATTGCTTATTGGTGCTATATGGTGGTATTACCTGGCAATAACTTCTTGGTGCTACTGGCACCTGATGATGTGTTGGCAATCACGCTTCTCCAGCATCCTTCTCATTATCCTGAGCAAAACCCTTATCTCAGATTGTTTCATAGTTTAGAATCAAAAGTCTCTTTAAAAATTAAAGGAAACAGAATTTGCAGAAAGGCTTTGTATAGTGCTCAGGCAGATTTCAGGGGCTAACAGAAAAGCAGTTTTCACTACTGAAATGTGAGCCCTTCCCTTCTGATGCATTGCTTTAATGGCACTCTGGATCAAAAGATTGCAGTTCTTGCCTAAAACTAATCATCAGGACAGAACTTCCATCTTTCCCCATCACTGCCAGACTGTACCCTCTGCTCAGACACTCTGGCTCACAGGCTTATGTCAGGATTGACTCTGTCTTCTCTCCCCACCATATCTACACTCTCCTGAAACTGTCAGGTGCAGGGCAGGGGGTCCCAGGATTGGGGAAGGGGTCCCAGTGCCCAGCAATGTCTCTGCACAAGCACCGATCACCCCTCCTAGCAAGTCAGAGTCAACCCCTGGACCAAGCACCATGCTTAACAATAGAATAACACGTTTACCTAACCCTGGCAAAGCCAGGAACTCCTTCCTTGACACAGAGGCAGATTCGTGTGCCTCCTCCCTGTGCCCACCTCACTGCTCACTGCTTTTTCCCTTCCACAGGGCCAGGACTAGGGTCCAGTGTTTCTGGTGGGGATCCCTCCAACATGAGCCACCCCACTACAGGGACTCCTTCTGGCCCTGCCTCCTGGCGACTAGGCCTAGGTGAGACTCTCCACACACTGTTTGGTGGCCTGGGCTGAAAGAGGCAAGGCATGAGCTTGTTTTGGTGGACTACCTTCTTCGGCCTATCCACAGACTGTGCTCGGATCTTGAATATCTGCCATTTGGGGTACGGATGCCACAGACCACATACTGTGTCAGCTTTTCCTTTACCGTGTCATTACAATTCACCCTTCACTGTCAGTTTCCAACGCTACAGCCTTCATGAATGCCTTTCTGGCATCCATGCAGCCTTCATGAACCTCATCAGATCTATACAAATCGCTGCTAGTAAAGTAATCTTCCTCCCTCTTCTGGCACTCAAACATGTCATTCTTTTCTGATCCCTCCTTTGGCTTTCTCTCACCTTCTTTGTCAAGTTCAAGCTCCTTGTTCTGACCTCTATAAGGTTCTTCACAATCTACTCCTGCCCATCTGTCTACTTTCATTTCTTCCTACTCTCTCTTCTTCTGCGGAAGAATCACCAATATCACCCTTCTTAATACCACATTTGTACCCTCCTCCCACTCTCATCTTCAGTCCTCCTTCCACACCACCTGCATGCTTGGAGCTCTCTCCCTTTTTGTGCACACTGAACCTCCTCCTACTTCTCTTTCAAAGCGAGCCTGAAAACACATTCCTGCTGCAAATGTGATGATCCAGCCCAATAGAAGTACACAGGAGAAAACCACCACTAGAAATCTGAAGTTTTACATTTCTGAATTGTATCAGTTGTCTAATTTAGAGCATCGGGTAAGGAGGGCAGGGATTAGGTCTGTTTTATGCACTGTTTTTTGTTACTACTTCTAGAACACAGTAGACAGTACTTCAGATTTTTAAAATCTCAGCTATGCTGCCTCAAACAGCCAGACCTAGACCCCCCCCCATTCCCAAAAATACACACACACAATGGGGTTCAGTTCAGCTACCTTAAAAAACTTAAGGTCAGAGCTGTCCAATGAGATTTGAACCCATGGTTCCAGGGTTCTGTACGCCTTTATACCTTAGGCCCGGATGGTGAATGAGGGTCCTAAGGGGCCAGGATTATTAGTCTTCTGACACCAGGTTATTAATTAATGGGAATAACCACCCAAAGTTGCGTGGGGTCTTGGAGTAAGCGGCTCCGCTTCCCCAGGCCTAATGTGAGGTATTATTAGAAGGTTTACAAAAATATTCAAGAGTCTAATGTACTGAACCACAAGAGACAGTTTTTATTATAAGGTAACAACCAAAGGTTAAAACTGTGAAATATATGATTAATAAAACAAACAACCAACACTGAAAGCTAGAATCTGGCTTAGGGTTTTTGGAATGAATAGAAGATAAACTAACAGTCATTTGAAAAAACTTAGAAATACATTACCACCACGATTACCGCATCTCCGAAGAGAGGTCCGTATTCTTAACCACTACTACTCTTACTCGATTACTTCACCTCCGAAGAGGGGTCAATTCGTCTGAACCGGAATCAGGTTGCGACCCAACGATTGCCGACTCGATTATTTTTGTTGTACAACTATTGAACTATTGATTATGATTATTACAAAATTAACTGAGTGCACTGAAACTGAGAGAGAGAGAAAGAAGCGAGCAGTAAGGAACACAGAACGAGCTTTCACCAGAGAATGGTAATGTCGTCTGCTTAAAGAGCAGGAAAGAGGGAAAGGCAACTGAGCTTCTGCCCTGAGGCAGTGTCAGTGCCTAAGTCCTCACGACCCATTGCCGGCCGGTACACCAGATTCTCCGATCTGAGTGGACCGTGGAACAATCTTTGCAGATTGAACACTTTACCTTAACTCGCTCTTTCTTTATATATGTTTTTAGAAGCACCTCAGCATTTTATCTGTCATTTTGGTTTTTAACTGAGTGGCACAACCACTAATTTGAATGCTGTTGAACTTTATATAACTGCAGTTGAACTTAACCGCTAATTAAAATACTGTTGAATTTTGGAAGTCGGAAATGACTGACCACAAACTTCTTCCTATGACTGAATTTCTTCGTATGACTAACCTCAAGCTACTTCCTGTTACAGAGTCAGCTCAATTACAATTTCCAAACTTAATATTAAACACTAGATTATTCTACTTTTACAAAAAGCATGATTACTTGTACACTTATGCTATTACTGCTGAATAACATTTTTCTACATATTGATTAAACTTATTGATTGAGCATAGGGAAGGTGTTACAAAGTGAAGGGATCTGAAGGGCCCATTCACAGGTTCTTGGGCAGTTTTCTGTAACTAACGTAACACATTATGCAGAGCTAGTCACATTTGTCTTTTCAGACTATTCAGGAATACCGATGCATTTCATCTGCTGAAAATTAAAGTTATCTCTTTGTTTTCTGTGCCCCACTGAGTGGCATTAAATGAATGCTGCAGTTAGGTTTTTTACTTGTTTACTACAAACTGAATTCTGATCCTTTGACTAACAGGTTCACTCCTTCATTTACATGCAGCTTCAAA
Source organism: Mesoclemmys tuberculata (assembly GCA_007922155.1). Lineage (NCBI taxonomy): Eukaryota > Metazoa > Chordata > Testudines > Chelidae > Mesoclemmys > Mesoclemmys tuberculata. Next base: position 5,081,422 of record ML675615.1, on the reverse strand, counting down.
TGGAGCCTTTTCTATCCCATCTATTTCATCTGATTTTCAGCATTATCAATCACTGACTTCAGAGTTATGAACAATATATTAGTTGTAAGAGAACCATAGAATGAAGGGTTTCCAGATTTGACGACATTAACAGGAGGGAGACGTTTGCTTTGGGCCTATGTAGGTGTGCTAATGAATCAGTGGACGGACCCAACTCTGCCACCCTCTCTCATGTGGAGTAGTAAATGTATTCACAAGCTGTCCCATTGATTTTAGTGGGTCTGAAACAAGAGGTGGTTGCATGTCACCTTCTGTCGTACCATTCACCGGAAATGTTACAGGCTGAATTCCAGTCGCTGTTACAACTGTGAAACTGCAGAGTAATTCCATGGAGTTACCCTGGAATTTCACTGTTGGGAATGTGAGCAGAATCTAGCCCTCCAGCTCCAGTCAAATAAATAACACCTCTTCCCTCCTCCCAAGTTAGGATCATTAGAAGATGCCATCTCATGGCTAACACAATTGATTTATTGCTAACCACTTTGCTAGCTACTGATCCAATTAGCTATCACAATGATGGGTGCAATACAAGAACCTAAATAGAATAGAATTAAGTGTTCAAAATGTGATGTCTCTGGAACAATCACATTGTAACATAGCTTCTCTATGTGACACAGTAATTTCTTTTGTGTTACCCTCAAGCACCATTTGTCTATGGTTCTGCTCCTGTGTTTGTTGGCAAGCTGACTGCACCTGTGTGGAACATCACTGAAGTTAATGGGGCTCCACACAGGCACACTGCTACAGAAAGGAACTGCCTGACAGAGATTTACCTCTTTTATTCTGTAGGTTTCCCACTGGAAGAGTAGGGCGTTCTTTAGCTTGAATATTGCCCTCAGTTTAGATCTAGTGGTATGGAGGCCCAGTGCAAAGATTTTGCATTTGTATCTGATATATTTTAAAGAGGGTGAATTTAAAGAACCTTATGAAATATTTATAAGAGCTAAGGCAAATCATATTTACAGATTGGGTGGAAGACTTAAAAGAGCTGGCATATGGGAACAAAGAGGCAATGTTAGTTTTGAGACCGGGAACCTATCATGACACAATCAAATACAACAAACAGACAGAAATGTTATCATGAGCAGAGCAATGGGGACATTTTACATGGACTGCAAAGCAAGTTTTGATTCTTTTGCAGATTTCAGTACATGCAAAAGAAGGGGGGGAATCAAATTCTGGATGTGAAGTTTTGCTCCTTTTCACAGTAAATAAAATTAAGGTTTTATTGATGTTGCTTTAGCTATAGTTATCCCGAGGTGAGGATTTACATCTACTTTCATCTGGGAGAGTTGAGCCCCCCAGATGGACTATAGGAAAGAGGTTATCAATAGAAGGGGGACTCCATGGTACATAACACAGACTAGATAGTGCTCTTTCTATAAATAATTATTTTTATTAGCCCCCCAAACAATGCACACACAGCAGTCGGGTAAAGGAGAGATCAATACAGAATGCATAGTATTTGCATGACTTATACCATCCCTCACAGAAAAACCCAAAGTTTTAATTCTCATCCTCCTTCTCGCCATCACCACCACCACCAATGGTCATCATCCTGGCTTCGCCTCCCACCCAGTCATGCAGGCTGCGATACAGCTTTTGCAATGTGTAATGGTGACACCCACTAGGGCTCATATGTTTTTATGAAGGCTTTAACACCTCTTTTTCCTTATGTGAACTTCCATACCTCATTACTTTTGGTTGCCCCATTTTTAATAGGCTAACTCATTAGCTCCCCTTATAATCATTATTTATGTCACCTTATCATCATAGGAACAGGCAGTTACCTGAAGGAAATCTCTAATGTCTCACTCCAACTACCAATGGTCATCTTGTAGTGTCTACTGATCTCTCATAGGCACTATTATCCAAATGCAGCAGTGATTATTGAAACAAGAGCATTTCACAAACATAAACACAAGCTTGGCAGAGTTATTATTAACTTACTTGTGCTAACTTATCTTTATAATATAGCTTCTTCCTCTTGCGTGTGGTGTAGAGTTGCATTCGAGCATTCATTCAGCAATTGTATGTGGCAGACCTCAGCCATTCCAATGCGTTGTTGGTCAGGAGATGAGGGCGACCCATCCTCCTTTGAGGTAGTGGATGGGGCACTCCTCCACAAGATGGTTCGCTGTTTGTATTTCTCTGAATAGATTCCTATTTGAGATTTCTATTGAGCATAGTATAACTAATTTATCCTGAATCTTAAAGCCTAATTTAACTCATCTAAATAGGCCTGAGACCTGTAGGCCCTGTGTTACAATCTTAATTCATCCTTATATTTCACTTCTATATCCAAAATGTATCTGATGCTTTTTATCCTTGGCTACATGGGTAATTTGCTTAGCATTGTCAAATGTGTGTTATGGTGGAGCTGGGAGTTGAAGGAATTGCACTTGCTCTGACTATGTGAACAATCTTATCCTTGTCATCAGCTGCATTTCTGTTGTGAATGGACTCAAATGCTTTTGGATTAAAATTCTCCCATCCTGAACTGCTGTGCAATGGATTCCACCTAACTACCAGCACTCACATTCTGAGTAAAGAATGCAGGTAGCAGCAAAAGGCCTGGGATCTCTTCCCTGAGCTCTGGGGATCACCTCCAGAGTAAGGCCTATTCCTGACCATCTGCAGCCACTTGATCTCCAGGGCTGGGCTCTGGGATTGTGTACTTCTCCACAGTAGAGCTGCAACACAATGCTGTTGCAGATTGAGTCAACACACGAGGTTCAGATTTAGGGCCACATCATGCCATTGATTTCTTATCTGCACTAAGGCAAGTCCTGAGTTCTGATTCAATAGCAATGGAATCCACATGGCTAATAGTTCACAAGGCCTTCTCCCATTCCCGTGGCACAGCCCTCGCTCAGACTCATACACAGGACTAAAAGGGGGAGGAACTAGCCAGGGAACCTAAGACAACAATCAGTTAAACATTTGCTAAGCAACAAAACCTCTCATTTCCTGCTCTTAAAAAAAAGGAGGGGGGACAGTAGGTTGTTTTCCTCATTCTTGATTTTGAAAGAAAGTCAATTCTCTCTGTCTGTGGACTATTTTAAAAATCAAAGGAAAAAGGAAGTGAGGGCAGTGGTGTAGGGGCAGCCCTAGTGATTCATGAGCAGCATCTGCATCTGTATGCCTGTCATCTCAGGAAGTGTGCTAGTAACCATGCCAGAAGAGACAGAATTAATGTCCCTCCTCCCCCATCCCCCGCAACATCTTTAGTGAAGGAAGTTTTTCCTGAATAATACCAGAAGCAGCTACAGCTATGCTGCGGAGGCATTCCAGTGCAGTTCATACCCAGGGCTTGTGCCCCAGAAAAGAGCGGTATTTCTAGTAGCATTACAGAGTCCTGTTTGTGAGCATCTGCCAAAGATGCGGTTTGGGGACACATCCGAAATCATGACCACTGGCATTTCTATATTGATGCCGATGGTGGCATCTCAATTCACTGCCTATTTCATACTATGCTCCCACCTTCCCATTAGTGGAGCTTGCACCACCATACGTGCAGAGAGAAGAAAAGATCACCCACCTTTGAAAGAGACAAGTTATCTCTGGATCAAGCCTACAGTGAGGCTAGGGTATAAAATGCCCTCCTGAAACAGTCACAGTATGGAGAAAGAAAGTCCTTCTAAAATCATACTATGCAAATTGCAGCAAAACCCAGCAGCAATCTGCACTTTTCCACTGTAATGTCCCAAATATCCAACAGGCAAAAATTAGGTTTGCCACCTAAATCTGTATGTAGGTACCTATACGAAGGTACCTTACTTTAGTGAACCAAGAGTGACAATTGTGGCCTGAATGACAAGCGGCATTTGAGACAGTTATTTGAGGTTTTGGTTGTGTTCCTATTATGTAAGTTTATAATATTAAGTAAAAAAATTAATTTTACAAGTGTTAGTGATTCTAGCTTCTCAACATTTTCCTGGAGCTGCTTTGCTTACATTTAGTCAGCAGTGAAAGTTCCAGGTACACCCTTTAGTTCATTGGCCGAGCTCTAGTTGTCTAGAAATGGAAGCTTTTGGAACCTTTTGGCAAAAATGTCCAACTGTGTGAGGCAGTGGTAATAAACCCACCAAGCGTGACAGCAAAAACACAGCAAACTGGTGGCTAGAGCCATATACAATATAAGGCTGGTCTCTTACCTTTGGAAACCAATAGTAAAACACCGGTTGTCTTCAATGAGAGCAGGACCTCATCCTCTGACAGCAAATGTGCTGTAATGATCCCAATCACCCTGTTCCAATTTTCTGCGATGACTGAACTCTTCCTACAGTAGGAGCACAGCATAATCCTATCAATGTTCTCATATCACATCGATATTAATTTAATTCTGCAACTGCTGCCACTATATTTAGATGTATTCAACCGTAATTAACTGTCTCCCTGCAGCCAAACCTACGGGCTATGTCCAACAAACAAACATCTACTTTGCTGTGAAATGTTGTTGCCTTGTAGTCACACAGAAGTGAGCAGCCATTTTAAATGCAGCAAAGGAGTTAATACTATGAATACAGTTTCATAGTGTGTAAGAATAACATTTTTGGTGCTATATTAGTGAGTCGGACAGTCATACCGACCTCTGAAGAAATCAGCAGTGTTTATTGGGGCCTGGAACAATGCTGACCAATTAGAATACAATATGCAAATAAAAGTATCCCAGTTGGCTGCAGCCAGACTCAGCAAGGTATTTTTCTGAACCTCTGACTGCATCTCCCATCTTGTGTATTACCTTAAAAACCAGTACTGTTCTATTTTTCAAGTGCAGTGCCATGACAGTGATTTTAACTTATCTTTTCTGGAGATGCTTTGAACATATGCAACAATACAGATATAGACTAGTGAGGTGAACATCAGCATTTATCAAATCTCAGGCAAATATTTACCTCTTGAGTCAGGAAATCTCCAACCTGAGATTGGCAGAAATAAATTTTCTGCCTATTACATTCATATGCCATCCATAGAAATTCATTGGAATGTGGTATATCCTTATACTTTGAGGTCCTGTGTTTACAATACTTATGCTGTGGTTCCATGTGTGATCTAGAAACCTGTTCTAATAGCCTGCCACTCAGAAGTATGGTCTTTTGTCCTGTCATTCATGTAAAGCACATTACACAGTCAAAGGCTACAATTACCAGCTATGTACAGAACCTGGTTTCCCCAATTCAATGGAATGGTTTTATTTCACAAAATATTTATTTCACTGTCAATTTCTTAGCTAAGAGAAAAACCTTGTTCTCCTAAATCTCAAAGAAAAATGATTGTGGGGTGTGTAGGAAACACAGTCTCCCCCATTCTACCTTGCCCAGTTGCTATTTCCCACCAGCGTATAGCAACAAGAGCTGGTCTCCCATCACCCAACATCATCTTCTCTCACCCATTTTCTCTACATAGGCAGCCTGATCTGTCTTTGTTAGTCTATGCTTTCCTCCTGAACAGGGTTCAATAAGTGTCAGGGGGAATTCTGAAGCAAGTTAATTTCCATCTGGCTTTCCTTGTGGCATCTCTTAGCTATTTGTGACGATTCATTTTAGAGCACTTGCGTTTGTATTGTTGTTTTTCATAACGGGTGACTCACTGTGTGGACTCGTGTATGGTTTCATGTCTGAATGATGTGACAGGAGCAATTGCTCATTGATTTTGGAAAGCAACAACTTTATCTAGATCGAGAATTCTCCTAGTTTTTCATTGTGTTAACCACATCTTGAAGAGATTGTTTGTTTCTGCCTACCCCATCCCAGAGCATCCCAAAAGAGGCTGCTTTTGAGGGTATCTAATATTAGTAAATTATTGGTTTACTTTTAACTGTCTTGAATGTTGTAAATAGTTTCACTTCTCTGAAGAATGTGATCTCTTAATCTTTTAATCTCACTTACTTTGCTCTTCATTTCCTTTCCTGCTCCAAACTATTCAGTTCCTCTCTCGTGCTGTGTGTGTTTCTCTGCTGCTTGGTCCCCTTCTCATCTGAATCTGTTTCTCAGGCACCTGGTTCTTATTCCCTGCCCCTCCCCATTCCCCTGAACACTCTTCTGTGGCTTTGACTGGCAGCTTCTTCTGTGTTAACAGCTCTTGTTTCCTTCTCTGGTGTAGGATTAGCTCCCAGTAGTGGCAGCTTGTGTGGCTCCTCCTTGTTTCCACTGAAGAGCCTGGACATTTGTAGAAGTAGCTGGAAATAGGGTGGATAGCCAGAACCACATGAGCAACTAGCTCTTTATAGGTACCAGCACCAGGTGGTTAGTACCAGTTACTCATGGACTACAGTAACTGCCCTGTAATTTTTGGTGTGCATGTTACTTCTGGCGTGGTGGATGTGGGAACGTGTTTCTGATCAGGGATTCCCAATGATGTTAGTACAGAGCAGTGCATCTCCTGTGCAAGAAAGGTCTATGCAGAGACATTGTTACACTGGTTCTTCCTGATCTCCACCAAAATTAAAAGTCCTGGTGCACGAATAGCTTGGAATGAAGTGGGATCTTTTTTACCACCGGGACTTTGTGTGAAGTGGCTATTGTTACACAAGGATGTGGTTTCAGAGACCTACCGTCATCCTCCCTACCCTGGACTGCTGGAAGCTGCAGTGAAAACCAGGCTTTGTTTTCTCTTATGTTAGAATTAGCTAATATTTAAATAAAATGGTTTAAATGTTGAATACAAGCTCTCTGTACCTGAAAGAGATCTGTACAGCTCCCATGCCCTCCCTCGCCTCTGAGACAGATACACTCCTCCAGGACAACGCAGCTTGGAGAAACCCAAAGTTAGACTGCCAAATGGTAGGATCTAGCAGTGCCAGGATCTCAGCTATGGGACAGCTTGCCAGAAGAGCCCAACTCCAAATGACAATAGGTCCAAATAAAAAATACCTTGTGAGCTAGCAAACACACCACTACGCATCCCAGCCATTTGACACACTCCTATGTAAAGAGAAACAGTGGCAGTAGCACAATTTCTTTTGTCATTTCAGATGTGCTGAGCAATCGATACATACATACATAGATACTAAGGTCCTATTTCTAAAATATAGGACCACTAAAAAGCACAAGTGATCCTATTTTAAGTTGTAAAACAAACACAAATTTCCCATTAATGCATTGTGATCAAGCATTAAATGAGAGCTGTTCATTGATGCACACAAGGGATGTAAACATATGTGTGTGTGTGCAAGCAATGCAGCATAGGACGCATTTGAATATTAACTCTCCAAATGCTTTATCTCCAGTAGAAATAACTTTTTAGTACTCCTGATTTTCAGATGCATTGAGGTTTGAATTTGATGAAATCTTCATTTAAAAGTCAGAGGAAAGCAAAGGAAACCTGTTCTGACTGTATACTTTTGTCTGCAATGTAAGAATGGCTTTCCTCAAACAAATGCAATATTTGCACAGATGCTGCCTTACTCCAAGACGCTATCTGTGAATAGGGTGACCAGATAGCAAGTGCGAAAAATTGGGATGGAGCAGGCGGGAATAAGCACCTATATAAGACAAAGCCTCAAATATTGGGACTTGGGACATCTGGTCACCCTGTGTGACTAACAAATTAATTCTTGTTCTGGCAGATACCTAAGGCATTAACGTTTTCTTTATCTCCTTTTCCCCATGTTCAATGCAACTTAATGTATGTAACTTAATGTAGTGCAATATTTTGTCCTGGATCAAATTTTAGAAAAAAAAAAAAATCCCAGCAAGAAAAATATGACACTCATAGGATTTGTTTCAATAATATGCTGTTTTTAGTATCCTAAAAGTGTGTGTGTCTCTCTCTGTCTCATGTATGCACGTTTTATGAATTGTACAGAATTAGGGTATCAGCAACTGCATTTCCCATGCGTCTGACGTGTCAGAAAGTGCATGGAAAGTGGCTGTGTTGAAATTTACTAACTGTTTCCTCCCTCTTGCAACTTGTTTCCTTTCCCTATGTCCTATACCTAAGACGAGTGCAAGACAATGTTGTTTTCCACCTCTGTATAAGACAATATTAGCTGCAGGAGTATGCATTCCACACAGCTCTGACTTTGACAGCTGTCATTTTCCACTGAGCAGATTTTCATTCTTGCATGATTGGTACTCAGCCCAGGTCCCTAGCGTCCCCCTGAGACCCTTACTATGCCGACAGAACTGTAGTTTAGTATGCACTGGAAGAGATGCATTGATGCTTTCTCTGTAGACCTACAGGCTGCTGGTTGGAGCCACAAGGGAAAGAGAGGAAGAATTAGCCTGTGTGTTTATGTGGCTGTGCTCCAGTAAATATTTTGATGCATCTGCTGCTAGTTCTGGTCTAAGGGAATCTATCTAGCATTTAAATTTTGATGGGGAGCTGTTTTGAATAATAACAGTGCAGCCGGCTGTGAGTCAGTGCATGTGCGTTGACTGAAAAAAAATCTCAAAGCTGACTGCTTGCTGAACGCTGAGCTGCAGTGCTTTGCTTTTACCCTCCTCCTTTCTTTTTTCTTTTCTTTTTTCCCAAATAGATTGTGGTTCATTGGGGGTGGGGGGAGGAACCAATAAAAAAAAAAAGCCCTCACAAGTAGCTGTTGCAATGGGTGCAGTAATGGGTACATTCTCTTCTCTACAAACCAAACAAAGAAGACCCTCAAAAGGTAAGAATTTCCTCTTTGCTTTTTCTGCCTCTTTTTGTATATTTGCTAACATTGGGTTTGATATTGGAGAGGTAAAAAAAAAAAAAAAAAGAACATGTGCCACTTGCAACTAACCCATCACTATTTATGTGAGGTGCAATTTACAGAGGAGGAGGAGAGTGGGCTTTGAAGGGGCTTGAGGAGTTATATGAGGAAGATGGTATTTGCTCCAGGTGTTTCTTTTGGGGAGTGGGGGTGATAAACCTTCTGAAATGTTGTAATCCTTCACACAGATGTGTGTAAGGAGGAGAAGTCAGCGGTTTCACATGCAGAGCACTTGCAGAAAAGACCTGTTTACTCCAAAATCCCATGCTTTGTAAATCCACTTGGCAGGGAATCAAATATTTACATTTGATAAATTTTTCCAGCTCTCTTGTAATTTCTAGAAAAGTATTATCAGAGGACTGTTGTATTTTTAATAATCTAAATGACTATGAAACATTGCCACTACATGTTTTATATTAATTATCTGGAGGAAAAAAGACAGGATTTCTTCATGAGAAGGGGAAGGAGAAGAGGCTCAGAGCAGAGAAGAAAGCAAGTAGCAATCCAGGGATTTTTAATCCTTAAATCCACACATCCTGCATCTAGCATGCTGATTTTTCAGGAAGTCAGTAATGTTGACAGGGTTACTTATTTGCTCAGACTGTGCTCCATTCTCTTCATGGAATTATTTAAAAAATTCCAGGGTGCTGCTAAGCAGAAAGTTGAAAGCATTGTAGGGGGCAGGATGGAAAAATATACAGGGTGTATTTTAAAAGCCCTGAACTTTAGGGATTCTTTTGGCTATTGGAAAATACTTCAGAGCAGAACCACTGCAATTAACAGTCCATCAGTAATTCTAGGGTAAATCTTTACTTCCACTGGATGTGTAGCTCAGTCCTGCTGTATGTTTTGAGTGGAAGTTGGCATAGAAGTTCCTAGCTTTGATCGTGAGGCAAAATAAAAAATACTTACATCAGACAAATCAAATGGGTTTTCTCAAGCTATCACTATAAAGGGATGGGGTGCAGAGGATATGGGAGTGGATTGGAGAGGAAGGTGATCATGTTAAGTTGGCAAACAAATGTAAAATTGTAAAACAGTTTCTTGTACAAGACAGTCAAATGGACTTGGGCACTATTGACTAGATGGCGTCAAACATCACTTTTACAAATCACCTGTACATGGATTACATCTCCTCTGTCTATGCTATTGATAATGAGGCCATAATTATATAGCATCTAGGTGTTGAGTCACACATCTAAACTTTTGGAGTCAAAATATGTTTAGGCATAGCAAGATATTGATATGTTGAGCATGCCAACCTCTGTGATAACATGGGTCTTCTTTTTTCCATTTTCCCGGTATCTGAAAGCTGCACCCATTTGCATCTGAATCTTTCCTGTAGCAGATATTGCTTATGGCACAAACAAGGCTCCACCATCCCTGTGTATCATGCTGTTTGCCAGAATGGCTACCTTGCTGTGTGTTCATGCAATTTAAATTTATCCTGAGGAAATGTGCTTGGTGTATTGCTCAACTCCCAATCAGTGTGCTATTTTTCATCTAGTCTATGCCCTTTGACCTGGCCCTGGCCAGTTTGGATAGCCCTCTCAGGAGTTAAAACTCCTGCCTGTATAGTTCTTTGGTCACTAGAACACAAAAGCTGTCCCATTACATCAAGGTGCAGTCCTGAGGGAAGGAATCTGCATCTAAATATATTTAATTTGTTGCTGCATCTATATGTGCCTCATAACCACTTGTGATGGCCTTTTCTCCAGAAGATGGCTAGAAATTGCTTGTTGTTTGAGTTCATAAGCAACAAAAATCCAGCACCTGGTCACACATTTTAACATTTATAGTGGAATTCAGTCTTCCAGCAGATATGAGTAAGTGATCATTCAGCGATATGTATTAAAGCCTGCTTTTGTAAAACCATTTCTGATTGGTGCCAACGTGTTCGCCTCTTGCTTTCACTGATTAGCAGGGCACGCAGTCATAAGGAGCAGATCAGAAGTAATTCTTCTGATTTCCTTCACTATTTTCAAAGCCAGCATAGAATTTCACACCTTTCTGGGCACCACTCAGCTGCAGGTAAAGAACATTGCATCCTGTGGGTCTGCCAATTGCAGCTGATTATAATAACCTAATAGACTGAGTCAGTTCAGACAGTCCTGCCAAATCTGCAGATACAGGATGTCCCAGTTCATTGAGGACTATGTTATGGACAAGTAGAATTGACAGGACGATGTTTACAACTCCCACTTGTGTGCTAGCTGGTGCTTTAGGCTGACTGCGAACTCTGCTGAACACTTGAGCTCTACGGTGAAAAGATGCATATGCTAGTTTTGGATACATTTCCGACTCACTCGCGGTCTGCTAGATTCTTAGCTGGTGTCAATTGGCATAGCTCCATTAGCATCAGTGGAGCTATAGTGATATAGAGGACCTGGCCCAATGTATGTAAAATCTTCCCTAATCTGACATGGAAGAGCTATTTCAAACATTGATCGGGGAGAAGGTCGGATATTGAATCTTGGGCTTTACTGATATTAATCCAATTTTATAGCTTTTCAGGGGACCACAGATTTATTGGAATCAACCGTGATGACGGAACAACTTGGCATTAAAATGCCTAGGAGAACTCTCTCAGCCATGACTTTTGTGCATAAGTCAGGGATGCTCTTTAAAAAAAAAAAAAGTGGAAGTAGGGAGAAGTCAGATATAACTATCAAAAGCAGGAGCTGCCCAAATAGATCAATGTAGCAGAATGGCCTCTCACCTACTGATAAGTATGTATTGATCCTGGTACATGTGTGCTTTTTAAAAGGAAGAGTCTGCTGACCAATTCAATTGTCTTTCTGTCTAAGACCCTGTGTTGTTATAATCTGCAGGAATTTTATTGTTTAAAACCCAGGTCAAATATGCTTTTAATGTTAAAGGTCTTAGTTAACATTTTCAACACCAGAAAATGTGTAGTTAATGCGGTACCCTGAGCTAAATTGAGCTCTGGTGTAACTCCATCAGCTGCACAGCAAGAGTGAATTTTCACCGTGCATTCTGAACTCACCCTGTTGCGATCCCCATGCTTTACGTACATTGGCATATTTTGCAGCGTAGAGAGCCCAAGTGAGCTATGAATTAGCTGGGTTTTTCCTGTAAGTGTTCATAGTAGTGTTTACAAGTAGCAGATTTAATTCCTTTCTTTAATTAAAATGAAGTGCCTGAATTAATTAAAAATATGTAGTAGCACAGGAATTACATTAGAGATGAGATCAGCAGCCAATCAAGTAATTATGTTCCCTAGTCTCTGAGAGTGTCCAGTATTGCTTGTGTAAGAGGAAGGAACAATTCTTTTTTTACTTTCGTTCCCCTACCTCAAACACATACACCCATAATGTACCATCCTGAGACATTTCTCCTGACACCAGCAGTTGATCAACCACTGTCGTACAGAATAAGGATTGATAATTATTAGGCTTGGTCTATGGTTAAAAATTAAGTCAACGTAACTATGTCGGTTAGGGGTGTGAAAAAACGCACACCCCTGCACATCATAGCTATGTTGACCTAACGCCCAGTGTACACACAGCTATGTCAATGGAAGAATGCTTCAGTTGGTGTATCTACTGATACTCTGGGTGTTGTGTTCCGATGGAAAAAACACTTCCATCAGTGAGTGTGTGTTGTGTTTACACGATTGGGTTATGCTGTGCTGACAATCTCCATGGATGTACCCTTAGATTTCAGTCCATATTAGTATAGCTGCAGAAGTTTTTCCTGTTCCCATGAGCAATGAAACCTATGGCTGCTGCCTCAGTAACATGTTGTGGCAGTGTACATCTTATTTGAAATCGTTGCCTTTCATCTCCTCAGTTTGCTGCCTTTTAATTGTTTTGCTTGTCAGGGTTCTGCATCATGGATGTATGAACGAAGCTTTGGGAACTCCCTGGAGGTGATTTGTAGGGGCCTCCCAGTCACATTGCACAGGTTCTGTTGCACAGAAGCAAGCACAAAATAATTTGTTAGAGGGACAGTTTCAGACTGGTTCCAGCCGGTATGCTGATGCATTATGGGTAAAATCTCTTGCAGAGCCTGAGGAAGTGTGAAGGTGAGCTGCCCCAGACTAGTGAGAAGATTTAGTGGTATACTAGTGAATGAGATAGGAAGTGCAACTGTTGGCCAGCTCACTATACAGAAAGTGACTGAGTTTGCAGCAAGCTTGGTGTGTTGCATGCTGTGCTTTTTTGAACTTCTCACTACAAGTGACACAGTGGGAGCTGGAGTGGGAATGCTGAGTCTCTCTGACACCGTGGTCCAGAATGCCAAGAGTACCAAATCTGAATGAAGAGAATGTGTAATTTTCCAGGTAATTACCTGAGGTGTTACATGTAACAATACATTATGAGCTGTCAAATAGTCTGTGTGCCTTTGTATGAATCCCTAAGCAAGCACTAAAAAAAACAAAAAAAATTAATAAGCCAGTTTAAAACAAAACAAAACAAAACAAAACCAAAAAAGACCCAGGTAAAATACAAAATACCTAAAATGAATGTTCCTCCATGTAGAGATGGGCAGGAAATATTTTTTTCCATTCCACAACAATGTGAGATTTCAAAAGTTTTTCCTGTTCCCAGTTGGGACAAAAAGTCCAAATCTCAAAAAGTTTTGCAAATGGGGGGGGAGGGAATCAGTTCAAGTCAATTGAAACATTTTATTTAGATAATTTTGAAGTATTTCATTTTGATTTTGACCATTTTTATTTGAATTAGCTTAGCATTTCTAAATGAAAAGTAATTTAAACCAGAAGAATAGATTTATTTTTCACTTAAAAAATACCAGATCAGGATGTTTTGACAATTTTTGAAACTTTTGAAAACGTTTTCAAGTCTAACCATTTAAAACTGACCTCTTTCCCACAAAAAGTTTTGGCTTTCACAAATCAACGTTGTGACAAAAATGTTTTGTCAAAAAATGTCCAACCACCTCAGTCTCCACGTGTTTTGAACAATCAGCTCACACAAAGCACACATTCATGCTAAGACCTTTCATGGTCAGGGGTGATGAGAATCAACCTCTTAGTTCATGGCATGGTGCTAGTCAATCTAACAGATTGTGAAATTGGGGTGAATTTTTCATTTTTCTACTTTCCCTCCCAATGCTAGATGACATTTTAGCAATGCGTCACTGTCTAATGTGCAACAGAAGTGTTGGCACTCCCATCTGTGGGTGAAGTCAGTTACATTATAACAGAAAGATGGGGGAGCGGGTACTTTCAGCCTAACAGTGTGCTAAATGGCCCTCTCTAGGGGTTTTCAAATGGCACAAGTGAAATGCAAACTCAAATAGTCTCTATAACTTTCCTTTTCATAGTCCTTGGATCTTCTCATTGGCCTTAACTGGAGTTATCAGCCCCAGTTCTAATCTCACTTGATGTTAGACCTATGTTAAGTCACCAGGAGTTGAGACTCTGAAACCAATGACTGGGAATAACTAAGACTAACATAAAGGTTTTATTGGCATCATTTGTGATGGTTGTATTTCTATGTAGATATCAAACAGTAGATCATGTGCTAAACAAGCAGTCACAGAAAGTAAAAAGCCACGATTTCACAGCTAAGAAAGACTATGAAGAATGGAGTAAAACACTTTAAATTATTGAGTGGAGGTAGTTGCTCTATACGAAGGGTCAAGCTTTTCCCCCACTATAAATAGGGCTTGTAAATACATGATTTAGATATCATCATGGTGACACAAGGGAGCAGTAATTCAAGCACCTTATGAATCCATTTTCCTCTAAGAACAGGGCTTCTCAACCATGTGCTCTGAGGCTATGGGATTCCCATGATGCTCTGCCTCCCTACCCCAAAAGGCAAACTACAGTCATCATCAGGAGAGGCAATCCAACCAGAGGCCAACCTCTAGAAGAGAATGAGCACATGAGGCTCTTGAACTACAGCTGTCATAAGGCACTGCAATGGCATTTGTGATTTGAAATCTTGTGGGTGTTTTACCAAATTATTTCAATTCTTGAGTTTTTTAGGGTTTTTTTTGGCTGAGGAGTCAAAATTTTTCCTGGAGGTGGAGTGCAGGAATATTTTCCAGCCAAATTTAATTATAAGCTGGATTTAAAAATAACTGCCTAACTGCTCCAAAACCTAAACTACATCCAAGTTTTCAGAATGGAGAGATGAGCCAAAAATTCAAAGTAGGTTGATCTAGGAATTCCAACTTTGTGGTGATCTATTGACATTGGGGAGGAATTCTGTATTTTGGGTTGTGCTAGCAGGTGTATTGAAAAGATCAGCATTTATTTATGTCAATAAAATAATCAATTAAATTGTTATATAAGACATAATTGCATGATTATTCATAATATAAATGATCAGATTGTGAGTGTCGGTCAGAGCTGTGAAAATTTTAGTGAAAACAAACATGATAAAAGTGAAAAATTTCAAAAAATGTTGCTTTCTTTCCTACAATATTCTGAGCAACTTGGGACAGACATAAAAGGGGCAATGAATGGGGACAAGAGAAGGAGGGCATGGAGGTTGGTGCAAGGATCTGAGGGCAGAATATGTTTTTTGTGCACAGGTTAAATTGAGAGCTGTAATTTGATGGATTGACAGTGCGTGAGAAAAGCTTACATAAGAGTGGGTAACTAATACTGTGTTAGTATTACAAGCCAGCAGTGTTCTTCTGTGAACTAACCCCTATAAGCAATTGTTGGTCCTCTGGGAAACATTAACTGTATTTTGCCACCTCAAAGGCAGTTGGCTCATTACAGATATAAGTGAGCTGGGAGTGACTCTAAACCAGGAGTAGATATAGGGTGTGGGCTGAGCAGTCCTAAGGGGTGAACCCTAGGAGCAGTCAAACCTAGGTAGTATGTTTGAGCTGAATTTTATTAACAAAGAGATTAACAAGATAATGAAGCTAAACCCCAGGAAAGAGTGGAGTTGTGACATATTGCTGTTATCTACCAGGAATATATCCAATGAGTTTAGCTCTTTAGGGCTCTATGTAATGGTTGTAATTCTGCTAGTTTTCACACATGCACTTTCATCAGTACTTGGTTTTGCTCATTTTGTTGTTTTCTGGTATCACTTGCTAAAGCTTCATATCCCAGGAACTAATTTGAAATTGAACAGCGTTTCTATAGATGGGCGCATGCACGGCCAGACAGAGCCGTGCTCCATAAAGGTCAAAATATAGCCACAGGACGTTTTATTTCATGGTTGAAAACAGCTAATGGAGGAGATGATTATAATGATACACTTTGTTCTATTAAAGGTAGGTTTCCAGGAAACCTGAAAGATATCTGCATAACACTACTAGAAGGTACCTACTGGAAATAAAGATAATGTCACCTTTCATAGGAGTGGGGGAGCAAAGAGATTGGTAGTGACTGTCAGTTGCTTTTAGTGCTCTGATAAAATAAATTTTCCTGCCTATCAACTTTACATGCATAAAAATATGGATGTGATAAACAGCATGTGCAAAATTTGGGCATTTAGGTTTTGCACATACAGATTGAGAAGTCCTGCACACTTTGGACCACATTTTGCCTTTAATCTTGTGCACCTGCAGCTTCCCTTTGTATCAGTTGGAATAGCACATAACCTACAGCTCAGAACCAAATTTGGTCCTATATGTTCAAAAGCAGTTTTTTCGCTCATACAGTGTGTATCACTAAGCCCTTCATTGCCCTGAGATTTTGATTATCACCCCCAAACCTTAGATAAAACTGACATATTATTCAGCCTGCTATACTGTAGTTTGTTCTCTACATGATCTGCATAAAGTGCTCCTAGGGACAGAAAAATGTACTGAACCAATGTGGGAGCAGAGGAGGATGGCAACTTTTCCACAGGGAATCTGACAGCCTCTTTTTTGCTATGCGGGCGAGTGCCTTGTAGCAGTAGAAAGCACTGGTCCCTGTATGCATTCTAAACTGTTCAGTTAAAAGGACTGGTACATTACCATGTGAACTAGAAGCAGCACATGAAATGGAAAAATTAAGCAATAAACTTCAGTGTTAATGCAGAAAGAATTGGTGTCTACCAATCCTAAAGAACTCCTGGAATTGAATCTATACCTAATTTACATTCTTCACCAATAGCCCTGACTAACCTCTAGGTATCAGAGCCTCTAGGGATTTAGGGCAGGACATGTAGAATTTAATTTTTTAAACAATGGGTCCATCTTTATGTAGTATTTTCACTCCTTTATTAACTTTATTTCCAGTGTTGTACATGTGGAATTACCACAACTACTTCCAAGTAGCCATTTAGATAGCGAATTGGCTATTTGTGAGTGGGAATACACAGTTTGCATGCACAATTGCACAAAATTATACACATGCATATTTGTAAAAGAAAATCGGCCATCAGATGTTCAATTACTGTTTACACTGCAAGCAATCTAACCGGTACACAGAACAATTCAATTGCCCAGATGAGAATTCAAGCAGAAATCAACCTTACAGGGAAGTGCTTTTCATTTCCAGAGCTTTGGGGCATCAAAAGAGCTATTGACAGCAAGGGGTTAACCAATTTAGAGCCATGTACTTGGAATGACTGAAGAAATTATAGCTGAGCTGCTGTACTATCATTTCTAATCACTTCCACCATGGATCACTGCACTGCACATGGCTCCTCCAAGAAAGGAAGCTGGCAAACAAAGGGAATTTTTCTGATCAGAAGATCAGATCTGGGAGATGCCTTCAGCTATAATACTTAATACTACTTCATTTGCATCTTTTTTAACTGGAGCTCTCTCTTCCACTCTCTGTCCTAACTATTGATGGATTTAATATACCTGCAGTTCAAAAGTTCATACCTGTAGGGAATCTTCTAGGCAAAGATCTTTATTATTATTACTATTATTCAGGGACAGGCAAGGGAAGAACCCTGCCATGGTTTTAAATGCCATGCATGACTTAGTTCACATCTAGATCATAAGTCAGCACTGCTGTGGTATCTCTTGGACTGCCTGAATTCTAATGTTCTCCGTACTAGACTTGTGTAAAAATGTGATCACTAAACTGAAAACCCACACACAATTTGCCTGTTTTAAGTTTACTGCAAACCTGAAACTCCCCTCCACTCCAGAGTTCACGTACATTTGTAAACAAAGAAGGTGCTAGACTGCCACGATGCTTCTGGACTCTTCAGAAACATTGGGGAAGCACTGAACTTCATGACTGGTTCTTTGACTAGGTTCACTTAGAATTTTTGCATGTAAACTAGTGGTGTTGAGGATTTTAATGTGAAGCAAGATCTCTCACATAGCTCCTTGTTGATCAAAATTGAAGAAAACGGTTCCTAAACCCCTTGTGATTTAAAACTGCTGAATTTAACATGGCTGTGCACACCCAGACCCCATGCTGGTAGCTAGTGGCCCTGATCCCTTGAAATGCTCACCAAAGCATATGACCAGGCCCTCTGTGTTCAGTATAATAGCCTGAGTTATGTGTAAAAGCAGCCAAACATGCATGCAAATAGGTGTGCAGGTGTCTTGGAATATCTGGTAATATCTCCTACAGGACAACTGTACATTTCAAATCCTATTTAATTCCTATAGGAAAGAACAAAATAAACCAAGAGCAGACCTTTGATTGTATTCCTATATTTAAGTGCATCTGTGCAGAAAATGCAAAAATTGAGCTAATTTATTCACTGGGTTCACTTCTACAGTATGATGTGTGAATGCAAAGAAATGTGTTTGAAGTCCTCAATTTCACTATGAATCGAACAAGAAAAGAAGGATGAGTTTACAGTTAAGGCACTAAATGGAACTGAAGAGAACTGGATTCAATTTGTGGCTCTGCCAAGACTTACGTAAGACCTTGGGCAAGTCCCTTAGTCTATCTGTGCCTCAGTTCCCCACCTGTAAAATAAAAAATCATCCTTTCTTTCCAGCCTCTGCCTTCCATTCACACTATAAGCTTTTCAGGACAGAGCCCTCTTGTTATTGCTTTGTAGAGCACCCCATATAAAGTGTCTTTGATATTAACTAGGGCCTCCAGGCACTACTGGATACTGAGCAATACATTTGTGAACTTTTGTTTGGAAAATATCAATATTTTCCAAATGACCTTTTGGCTTACAGTTTAACTTGCTACAAAGCCAAAAGCCTACCAGGAGCTGTGTTGCAGAAACTGCAGTGATGCAAAGTGAGAAGAAACTGAGCACTGATAAAGTAATTCAGTGCAGCAGAAATCACATCCAGAACCCAAAGTTGGTAGAAAAATCTCTTTCTAGGTCTGATTCTCTGAGAATAACACATTTGTTAACTGAATATGTATGTATGTGTCAGTGAGAGAGCCTCACATTTGATTTGTATTTCATGGTCCATGTAAATCTGGAAAGGCTGCCAAATATCTTCTCTCAATCCCATGATGCATACTTTAATCCTAGACATTCCAGAAAATTGAGCAAAATGGTTTTACCCTTTGTTTTTATTTTAGTATGTGACACACAAATATATTTACATGAAAAGAGGAGGCAGGCAGAGAGCTAGTATCTGGATTCTTTGGCAGGGTCCTGTAATTTAAAAGTCCGGGTCCTAAAAACTAATTAGGCTCTACAAGGAGCTATAGGAAATTTAAAAGAACAAATAGTCAGATTTTAAATTGCTGTAAGTAAGTTTGGTATCGACATCATTAAAAATAATCTTTCACTTGCTTCTCGATTACAAAGATGTTTGTTGAACTGAGAGAAAATGAAGTTGCTTGCAGAAAGCAAATACTCACAAGTGGTGTTCCTCATATTTCCATAGTGGATAAGGCTAAAAGGAATCATTAGATCATTTAGTTTCACCTCCTGTATGACACAGATCCTTAAATTTCTCCCAATTGCCCCTATATTGAGCCTGATAATGTGTGTTTGACTGAAGCATAACTTCCACAAAGATATCCAGCCTTGACCTGAAGACATGAACACATGGAAAATCCACCACTTCCCTTAATAGTTTGTTCAAATGGTTAATTACCCTTACTGTTAAAAATGTGTGCCTTATTTCTAGTTTGAATTTCTGTGCGTTAATTAGTCTTACGTATGTGCCGTATATATCGTATGTAGATTACTGTGGGGATTGTCACATCAGAAGTGAGGAAGTATCTGTACACAATTTTGATTGCAAAACCGACCAAGGTCCTGAAGTGAGAAGACCTGCATAAATAAGTATTCAGACTGGTTGCACATGGTACTGAAGGCACGAATATTTATGAACAAAAATGCCCACAAGCAAGTTGAACTGTAGTATTTTCAGGGGCATAGGATGTTTATGCAGTATGTCTACATGAATTGATTCCTTTACTTTTGCAATGCCCTAGCTTATTGCTCCTAACTCAATGTATACAAAAATGCAGCATTTGACAATCCAGCCCAGAAAATCTCCTTGTTTTGTAATTTAAGCACATGCAGTTTTGCTGACTCAAGGTTCTCTCTCAAATCTAGCAAGATTTCATGTTTTCTTTAAGTCCCAGCTCCTGGAGTCAGGCAAATATAAAAATATCTCAGCTTTCATTTAAATAATAATTTTCTAGCCCTTGTGTTTGTGGAGAACATTTTCAAAATTTGAACCCTAAAGGCTCAAAAACTAGCAGGCAAATCACAGGAACCCACATATGTTACAGTTTAAAGATCTCAGATTTTGGGGAGGCCTGACTCAATTTTTGAAGACTGGGAGATAGCAGCACTATTTATCCAGCTCTATACCATTATTTTCTTGCTGACTGCTCTGTTTATTCTAATAATTTTGCACAGCTATGACTCAGTGAGAGAGAAGACAGGTTAATTTACTAATTATTTAATAATAAATAATTATTTAATAATTTACTAATTTACTAAGTGGTTTTGCACTCCTGCAGCTTCCTCCTAATCTTTCTGTTGGGGTCTGAAGAAATTGTCATCACCTTCTCCTTCCCGAAGTGCCAGGATGTTTAGACTCAATGTCCTGCAGATCCACCAGAGGCCAGGTGCTTCCACTTAGCAGTCACTTGCTTGTTCATTCACTTCCCTGCAGCTGTTTGTCAGCATGCATCTGGATAGAGCTGCTCTGCCAGATGCTCTGTCCTAGGACTCTCCCAAAAGGGGACTGGTTCTGTAAGACAGAGTGGGAAAGCCACATAAGTAGCAACCCTGTGCACACAAGGCTTTCTGGAGCAAGGCAGACTTGTACCCCAGCAGTTCTGTATCCCTCCAATGGCTATTGTAAGGGTTATGCATGTTAGGACAGCCCTCAGGGCTGCTTTAACCTCCCCTGGGAATCACACCTCCCTGGAACCCCTGAAAGGGAGAGTCAGACACACATGCCTTGCAGTTTGCAAAACTGCCTCCCTCATTTAGTTAGAGAAGCCAGTGTAGTATGGCCAGGTTGGCCCTGATCTTCACCCCGTACACACGCTAGGTTTTGGAAATTTGCAGAGCCCCACAGAAAGGGGTTTGGACTCAGGAGAAAGGGGGACATGCCATGGTGACAACATTTCCCTGTTCTATTTGTCAGCTTGGATACACTAGTATAGCCAGCGTTCTGCTTGCATTAGTGTAAGGAAGCACTGGAACCTGAACTGATGGAACAATGATAATCAGTGGGACATGATAATACCAGAGTACCAAATATATAGGAATGACAGAATAGGCTGTGTTGGTGGGAGAGTGGCACTATATGTGAAAGGAAGCATAGAGTCCAATACAATACAAATCTTAAATGAATCAAATTGTACCATAGAATCTGTATGGATAGAAATTCCGTGCTTAAATAATAAGGATATAGCAGTAGAAATATACCACTACCCCCTGATCAGGATGGTGAAGGTGATTATGAAATGCTCAGGGAGATTAGAGAACCTACAAAAACAGACAACTCTCTAAAAATGGGGAATTTCAGCTATGCCCATATTGACTGGGTACATGTCACCTCAGGATGGGATGCAGAGATAAAATTTCTAGACACCATCAATGAGTGCTTTGTGGAGCAGCTAGTCCTGGAGGCCACAAGGCAATTCTTGATTTAGTCCTAAGTGGTACACAGAATCTGGTCCAAGAGGTGAATATAACTGAACCACTCAGTAACAGTGACCATAACATAATTAAATTTAATATCCTTGGAGGGGAGGAGACAATACCAAAGAAGCCCAGCCACAATAGCATTTAACTTCAAAATTGGGAACTACACCAAAACGAGGAAGCTAATTAATTGGAAATTAAAAGAAACAGTCAGAAGAGTGAAATGCCTGCAATTTGCATGGAACCTTAAAAAAACCCAGCATAATAGAGGCTCAGATTAAATATATATATCCCAAATAAAAAAAAATAGTAAGAGGACCAAAAACATGCCACCATGACTAATGAATAGAGCTAAAAGAAGTGATTAGAGGCAAAATGGCATCCTTGAAAAATTGGAAGTCAAATCCTACTGAGGAAAACAGACAGGAGCATAAATCCTGGCAAGTCAAGTGTCATAGTATAAATAGGCAGGCCAAAAAAGAATCTGAAGATCAACTACCAAAAGACACCAAAATTAATAGCAAAAAAAAAAATTAAGTACATCAGAAGCAGGGGCCACTGGACAATTGAGGTGCTAAAGGAGCACTCAAGGAAGACAAGGCTATTGTGTTGAAGGTAAATGAATTCCTTGCTACTGTCTTCACCGCAGAGGATGTAAGGGAGAATCCCCCTCTGAATCATTCTGTTTAGGTGATAAAGCTGAGGAACTGTCCCAGAATGAGTTATCAATGGAGAAGGTTTTGGAACAAATTGATAAATTAAACAATAGTAAGACACCAGGACCAGATGATATTCACCCAAGAGTTCTGAAGTAACTCAAATATGAATTTGCAGAACAACTAAGTGTGGTATGTAACATATCACATAAATCAGCTTCTGTACCAGATGACTGGAGGATAGTTAATGTTATGCTAATTTTTTTTAAACGGCTCAAGAGGTGATTCTGGCAATTATAGGGTGGTAAACCTAACTTCATTACTAGGCAAATTGTTTGAAAATAGTAAAGAACAGAAAATTCAGAAATATAGATTAACAGAATTTGTTACAGAAGAGTCAACACGGTTTTTGTAAAGGGAAATCATGCCTCACCAATCTATTAGAATGCTTTGTGGGGGGTCAACAAGAGTTTGGACAAGGGTGATCCTGTAGATACAGTGTACTTGCTCTTTCAGAAAGCTTTTGACAAGGTCCCTCACCGAAGACTCTTAATCAAATTAAGCAGTCATAGGGGAAAAAAGGAAGATCCTTTCTTGGTTGAGTAACTGGTTAAAAGACAGGAAACAAAAGGTAGAAAAATGGTCAGTTTTCAGAATGCAGAGAGGTAAATAATTGGGTTCCCCAAGGATCTGTACTGGGATCAGGGCTGTTCAATATATTCATAAATGATCTGGAAAAATGGGGAAACAGGGAGGTGGCAAAGTTTGCAGATACAAAATTACTGAAAATAGTTAAGTTCAAAGCAGCCTGTGAAGGAGTTAGAAGAGTTCTCACAAAAATGGATGCCCGGGCAATAAAATGGCAGATGAAATTCAATGCTGACAAATGGAAAGTAATGCTCATTGGAAAACATAATCCCAACTATACATACTGTGACAGGGTCATACCGGATTTTGTGTAAAACCAGAATGTGGAAATTTGGGGTTTTGGTTCGTTCTTTCTTCCACTCCTTTCCCATTTTTCTTCCCAATCTGTTTTCCTTGGGGAAAAAAAGATAGAAGAAACATTTTGGTGGGTCCTACCTTACCTATCATTTCAAATGGAATCCAAATTTCATCTTGATGAACAATTTCAAACAATATAAATCTTTTCCTCAAAAGTTACTATGTTGTTCAGAAAAACATTCTTCATCCATAAAGACTGACAGAAAACTTTGATTAGCCTGACAAATGTATTTAGATGGTAAATAATATAGTGTACTTTAAGATTATCAGCAAGCCTATTCAGTGATCCAGAATCCCATAAGCCCTAAACACAGTTGGTTGGGAGATGAATATATTGTCCTCCTTAAATATAATCTTTCTACAGCTGCAGGCATAAATCAGATCTTCAGTTGTTTTAATAGAGTTTCTGTGTCTGCAATGCACATATGCTGTACAGAGCCATTTCAGTGACTCTAGGGAGCAGGTGTCCACAGAGTTCCATGTCTACTGTGACTTATTTTCTATTGGTGGTTTATGCATAATAGAGTCTTTTCTTATTGAAAATAACCATAAAACATAGTATTTTAAATTAATCACTGAAAATATTGTCTCATGCCATGTTTTGGATCTATGTTGCAGAGTTGTGGGAGGGAGCCAACCTAGCAAGTTATTCATATATATTTGAAAGCCAAGCACAGGATCAAAGCCATCAAATCCACTTGGCATAAATATTTAAGACAAGATTACCTGTTGTATGACTAACTGGTAAAAATTCCACACCCTCTACAACAGGAAGTTGATGATTTGGTAGTGCTCCTCTAGGAGGAGCAGAGGATTTGGTCTCCAAACCCTGCAGATCCACTGAGATCCATGTAGGTCTTGGGGGTTGTGCTGAAAGGCCAACTTCATCAAAGCCTCTGGAGTCACATAGGGTTGCTTTTGGCACTGACTTGCTGCAGCACACTACAAAGGAGGGAGTGTTCCACTGGGTGGGGTGACTATTTCCTTTTCTTTAGATGTTCCACTGAATACTGGATGTCCCCTTCTCAAGATGACTCTCTCACACACAGCTCCAGATGGTGCTCCTCACAGTCCTTGGTGGTTCTGTGGAATGTGCTTCCCTCACCCCTGCTCAGTCTGGTATGTGTCACAGTAATTGAGTTGATGGCTTCTCTGATCCCTCCTGGTCTCTTCGCATGCACCCCTGCTCAGGTCACAGGCCTCAAGCCATTGCTGCTTTCAGGATGGAATCATGCAGTTCTCCCACACACAGACTGTCCTGGACTCCAGTCCCTGTGGGTCAAATGTGAGTTACCCTAGCAGGCCTGATTTATCTTCTGTGCCTGTGGCTTTGTTCCTTCCAGGAGCAATGATGGTGGTAGCCAATGACCAGACAGCCTTCACAAAGCAAAGTATCAGTCATTTAGGGCAATGGTTCTCAACCTGCTTACCACTGTGGTCCACATATGCAGCTCACGATGTGTTATGTGGGCTGCATCCACATAAGATATATACTACCTGTATGGTTGTGAGGATGTCACATTGTCCACAGCTGTGTGCTGACTGGCCCACAAGCGGCCCATGGGTCGTGGTTTGAGAACCACTGATTTAAGGTAAAAGCATTTAAGAGAAAACAGATCTTAAAACAATAAGCAGTCTATAGGCAAGTCTAGCTTATCCAGTGTCTAACCATCTCATACATGGGGACCCTTGTAGATCTAACTTCCTATGGAATCTTCATCAGAACCTTTCTGTGCCTCTCAGAGTTTGTCCCCTTAACTCACAAGCCATTTCCTTTATCACACCCTTCCCAGGAATCAGTCACTTTTTAACTCTATATAACTCTTTGATCTGGTACCTTCCAGATTAAGCAGAACATAACTTGCAATTTGTTGGGGACAGGAGGTAGAATCCTCAAAGCTAATAGTTTTCCCTCATTGTCTTTCAATCAAGTGCAAGGATGTCCTTATTTTAGCCATTGTGTTGCTTTGCTGCACATTCCACTACCCCCGGAATAAACCATATCATCTGTCTCAATAACTAACTTGCATATCAGTAATCACAGATTATTACATCATAGCTCCATGACCATCACAGTATAGAAAAAGACTTAAAACAGCCCAGGATGTATAGGCACAAGATTCCCCACATCCCTTGTCAAGTTACAGTGCATCACCGTAGTTGAGTTCTCTTCAGTAGAAGTGGGCCAGCATTGCCTTAGATGAACAGCTATGTACCACCCTGTATTTACTACAGGATACACCCAGAATACAGGGGTGGGATTAGTTATCCAAAGCAATTGGCAAAGTTTTTTTGGCAAGACTATGTATGTGCCATACGCTTGAGTCATCTAGTTATGTACTTATTACAAGATACATAAAATAAGCTTAATTCACTTAATTTAACTTAACTTCTCTCAAGCTTGACTGAATATGGTAATCTTGTTTTTTAATAAAACTTGTTCGTAAACACTGCTGTTATGTGGGTAATTTCATGCAGACATCCCCAAAGAAAGATGTGATAGGGTTTGCTCTAGGAGAGGTGCTGAAGGGTGAAAAGTTTCTGGAAGCTGCGCCCCCCTCCCCAGTCTCAGTCCAATGGACTTGGACAGAGGAGTTGTGTTGCCATGAAGCTGTGGTGGGCAAACAGAAGGGGGAAAGCTGAAAGACCAAGCAGTAGTCAAGAATTGTTGATGTTATTGATCAGAGTAAGCCAAGGAACTTCGTTGTTACTTGCCCAAGGTCACAAAGCAAGCATTGGTAGATCTGGGAACAAAACTGCAGAGTTCTGGCTCCCACTACCTTCTAAAAGGGACAAGCTTTTGAAAATCAAACTTAACGCTTCCAGCAGTGTGGTCTGCACAATACAGAACTAGAAACATGTTGCCATATGGTACGGAGGAGAAATTGGATGAGACACTGAACCAGTCTCTAGGTTAATAAGCAATGTCAAAATGTATTGGAGGTTGGAGGGGAGTTTTGGAACCCCTTTGCAGATCTGAGCACTACTAGTATTGTAAGGGAAATTAAAAGCCACCTTGGAATAAGGCACATCTGAACTTTGTATTGATCTGGTTTGATCCAGTTATGAGTACAATCTCCAGAAAGGCATATGGGTCTCAATCCTGCATTTCTTCTCCACCCAAATGTAAGTCAATGGGAGCTCCAGGTTAACAAATATTCAGGATCAGGCCATTTGTTTCTAATGCACTAAGGCCTCAGTTCAGTAAATCACTTGTTTTACGTTAAGCATGTGCTCATGAGTTTCCAATGTACTCAAAGGGACTCTTTCTATCTGTTTCTCTGAGGTTTGGATCAGGCCCTAGCAGTTCTTTTTATAAAAGGATCTCTCTAAAGTTAACAACTCAGTAGCAGTGGAAAGTGTTCCCTGTATTGTATATTTACTTGGTCTTCTCCTTACCATTCATATATAGTTCTACTCAGAAAAGCCTCATGTCACATATGAAAAGAGGAATTCCATAATCTAAGTGAATGGAAAAGCAGTTAGAGGTGTAGATTAAACTACTTTATCTGAGCTTCTTTATGCATCCTAATTAAAACTGCTTCCCATTAATTCTTTGTATTAGAGTAGTGTGTAGGGGCCCCACTCAAGGATTAGGACCCCATTGTACTTTGCAAAATACACACATAACAAACAGTCTTTGTCCTGAAGACCTGCCAATCTGTTATCTGATGAGATACAATTAATGGGATAGGGAGCAGTGGGGAACTCTCATTAGTGTAATAAGCAGTTGTCTTCTGCTGTAGCTTACTCCACCTTTCATGGCTTGATGATTTACTGCAGCAATTAGAGAGTGGAAAAGGCCATTAAAACAAATTGCCTAGCCAATCCCCAGTCCAGTGCAGCATTATTCCCTTCAGCTTGAAGTCTTCAACAATGGGTCATTGGTAGTTGGTGGAGCATGGGCTAGTCACATGGTGCCACTTGTTTTTAGCAATTACATTGACTTAAAAGGCAGCAAAATAGATATTAATGGCTGTTGTTGCTGCTGGGCTATTTTTCACTTGGGGAGAAGATGTGGTCTACGGTAGGCAGTTATGAATAGGAGAAAGAGTTGTCCATAGTATGAATCTGTGCCCTACAGCATGTAAATGACAGTTTTTTATAGTTCCATTTGAAAAGACTCAAGCAATAGGGCTTCCTTTAGGCATTACTTCGGCTCTCTAGTCTCCCTCCCTTGATAAGACATGGCTCCTGATAAAATATTCCCTTGCTCAGTTACATAAGCATATTTCCACGATCTGGTGAAGAAACATTAAACCCTACTATTTTTTTTCCAGTCCCTCTAAGGGACAGTCAGTGTCTTAGATGCTGCCTGGCTCCACTGACAACCCAAAAATGTAAATCTCAACCTAAGCTTTCCTCCCCCTCCACCCCCACCTTAGCTCTTCCTAGGGATTTCCTGCAGACACCTCTAGCACTGCATCCCAGTTTCCTCTTCCCACAGAACCACTCCTCTCCCCTACAAGCAGGGTGGAGTTAGTGAGCCACTCTTTCTGTTGTGCTTCCATGGGGTTACCACAAAAGTGAGAACCATGCAGAAATGTGTTTTTTTCAGAATCGCCCCTAGTTTCTTCCCCCTGCCTTGTGCCTCAGTGCGTTTTGTGGGGGTCCGCCACTGCTTGACTAACAGCAGGTCCAGCCAGAACCGGAAGTTCAAAATCAGCCGTGTTTTTTGAATTTTCCACTGAGGGATTTTGGATTGGCTGTTTACCTGGGGCGATGATACAACCCCAACTGATTAGATCACTTGAGGTGAGCCTTCATAGGCTCATTTTGAAATTTTTTCTGCCTTTTGGTTTGTTGAGGCCACTGAGAGGCCTTGTGAGTGTGCTGCAGCCTCTGTACTTCAGGAATCAAGATTGAGACCAGGGATATAATGTTTAAACCACAACTCTGTTTACATGGCAGGTTGGCTCCTGCAGACTCTAAGCATGCAGACCATGTGTGCCTGCATAAGGTGGGAGACCCCTCACTAGATGGCCATTCATCTGTTTTTAAACCAGACAGTCCTGCTTTTGTAACGTGTGTCTCCTATTCAAGACTGAGAAAAAACCGGGCATGGTTTTGTCCAGTATCAGAAAGGGGATGTCATAATGAAGAGCGAGCTGCTCCATCCCCCACCAGTGTGCCCTCGCACACACCGTGCATGCAAGCTCACACCAGCCGAGGCGGGGCAGCATGCTCTTCAAAATGGTGCCCCCTGTACAGTGTGACCTCACTCCACACAAACGGGGGCAGGATCACACCATGCCTGGAAGTACCAGCATGCCCACTATTCTGGGAATGTGCGAGTAGCCACCCTACCCCTCACTCGGGGACTCCACATGACGAATTTTAAAGAAACTGCACCACCAGATGCTGCACCTACCACAACAGGTCAGTTAGGAGCTCCCCCCGGGGTTCCAGAACCCACTAACAGGGTGGGACAACACATGAGCCCTGCCACCACATGCTGATTCTTATTTGTTTGTTGCGTCTTTTTACTGGCTGTATCTTTCTCAGAGGAAGTTCCTTCATGTGCTAATATTCATTAGCTGGTATTCATGAAGTATTTTGAACCTGGAAAATGTATTATAAAGGCCAAGTATTATACAATTGCCTTCCATATCAAGTGCAGGCTTCTCATCTCCAATAACAAGGCTCTGTACAGCTCTACTCATACCTATGTCTCAGCCCTTGTTTCTTCCTCCTCTCCCCACTTCCTATACCCTAGGCTCTGTCCAAGTCTCACAGCTAAACATCTGTTTTGTATCCTTCTCTCATTCTCATCTTCATGCCACCTTCTGTGCTGCCTCTGATGCTTGGAACTGTCTCCCCTTTCTTGTGCAACAGGTGCCCACACTCCATTCAGATTTGCATTTTTTTTCACACAGTAGGAAGAATGCAATAAAAAATACATTCAAACTTCTTGTGAACACTCATTTCTTCCATAAAGCCTCTCTCTGGCCACCATCAAAAGAAGAGGTTTGTCCTTAAAATTAAAACACAAAAAACAAATTAATATCTGCACTGCTTCAATTTTTAACATATTTTGGTGAGTGACAGTAGAATTCACCCCCGTGAAAGTGCACCACTTAGACCTTAACATAGGGCTTCTGGGGATTTAAGTGGTATATAAATACATGCTTTGTGTTGTGACCCTCTGCTTAGGGAAAATTACACCCCTATTGTATTGTGTCTTTACTGTTTTGCCTTTTTAACTTTGTCTAAACCATGTGTTCTTGTTCTGTACAGCACAAAATGTAAACACACTATCCATTCACAATAAATACAATTTAACTGCCTTGTCTCTTGGCTTTTCCCATCTTAAGGAATTTCCCCTTAAATGTACAACCTCTTTGCTACCCAATGGAGAATTTTGAACATTACTTTAGGCTTTTTGACTCTTTATTAATCAAATGGACTTGTGATATTCAAGGATGAGGTTTAGACTAAGAATGATGTGCAGCCTGTGTCCAATTCAAATGACATGCAGATATTGATCTACTATAACAAAATGAAACTTCATGTTTTCCTGTAGAACTAGACTGCAAAGTTTTCTATAAAAGCAGCCCTTTATGTTTGATTATATAGGTGTGGCTTAAATGTTAGTGAGGAGCAACTTTGGAGAAGCATACAAATATTTGGCTCTGTTGAGCTTGCAAAGCTTGGCTGTAAATCTTATAAGAACAGCTAGCAATTCTTCATTTCTGAAACCATGACCTGCAGAAGGGTTCTCATTTCTCCAGGGCCACTTTACACTTGCTATATAAGCTTTCTAACCCATCGCTAGTAAATGGGCAATTGTTATTTGTATTGTAGTAGCTCCTAGAATCTCCAATGATGGACCACAATCCCATTGTGCTAGTGCTGAACACACATAACAAAATGATTGTCTTTGTCCCAAAGAGCAGCTGACTCATTCAAAAACTTGTAGAATGGATCAAATTCTATATGGTTGCTTCACACAAGCTCATGCCCAACAGGAAGGCATGGGTAGAAGCTATGGAGAAGTTATGGCTTTGGTCATCTGCATAAGAAATTATGACTGAGTGATTGTGTCTAGGGCCTTGTGATGACTAGGCTATGTGTGTGCATACACACAGCAATGTCACCTATGCACACAACCATTTTATTTATGTTTCTATGCAGAGGGGCTGCTGGGCAGCCAAAGCCATTGCAGAGGCATAGACTTACCATACAGTTACCTAGTGAACTGCAGAAAGCCAAGGCTATCTGCTAAATTTAGGAGTTTGCTCTACTGCCTTCTCCTTGGAACAGCAAACCTGACTCTCAAACAGACATTGTGGACAATACTCAGAACTGGCAGTGGGTTAGGATGGTCAGATATTGCATGGAATTTCTTCCTTCTGAGCCCTGTTCTGTTGGTTGTCCGGTGGGAGAATTGGCCCTGTCTAGAGAAAGCAGCCTTGCAATCTGTAATTCTTCTGTGCACCAAGAACTTAAATCAATTGGAAACAATGACACCGATAAAATTTATATCCATCAGCACCAAGAAGAGGGTCATAGTTGCATCCTTCTAGCTGCAGGCATTTTCAAAGGCCATTTTTTATTGATTCTATTCCCATCACACAATGACGTCAGTCTCTCTTCCTGTCCCTTTGACTCCTCCCAGGAACAAAATTAGCTCTAATCAGATTTTTTCCAATGTTTCTGTCATAAAAGAATTGTAATTTATTCTCAATGCAAGAGAGCTAAAAGTTGGAACAAGCTGATGTAATTTTAACTGCTAGGCACATAATAGAAAGTTAAAATCATAATATAAATTATAATATAAAAGGAAATTGGAATTTGTAGGAGGTATAGCTGAAAAATAAATAAGCTACCTAAAAAACTTTCCAGCAATCAGTATACTGGTCATGAATTCCCTTGCAATCATATTTTCAAGGCACTTTTGGGGTCAAAGACTTGATTTAAATGTTCTTACATATCTGTGGTGCTCTGCGCTGGAGTAGAAATTTTGATGGCTCAAGCTTGTAGAGTTTTCCCTTGAAGGATTTCCTTTCTACCTGAGAGAACCTGGCTGGGCCACCCAGTCCCC
Source organism: Mesoclemmys tuberculata (assembly GCA_007922155.1). Lineage (NCBI taxonomy): Eukaryota > Metazoa > Chordata > Testudines > Chelidae > Mesoclemmys > Mesoclemmys tuberculata. The sequence goes on along the minus strand of ML675615.1, from coordinate 5,050,033 downwards.
AGGCCTGCTGTCTCATTTTTCTGTCCTCTACACCTGCATGAGACTTGAGTAGGATTTAACTGTGTGCTTGCTGTAAAACCATCAGGGACACTTTATCCCATCACAAGCACTTTTTTTGTCCCAGAGGATACTCAAAAGCATTGGAACTATACACCAAATTTCTACACTTTATGCTCTCCTCTTACCCAGGCAAGATTCTCTTTAACTGCAGGATTTAGTCTTCCACAAAGGAATCACTTCACCCACTACTGAAGTACAGTACTGTACTACAAGTACCTTTGGAGGTGGAACATCGCAGCTCTACAGCTATATACAGTCAGACAATAGCATGCTACTTTAAATAGAGGAAATGTAGATAGGAAGAATGTAATCCTGCTTATTGGAGCCAGGCCACAACACTAGGGTTAAACTCTCTAATCTATTAAGAATTGTCATGATGAAGGATTCCATGACAAGATGGCCAGTACTTCAGATTTACATCATTTCTCATATAGCGCTATCTTCCAAGCACCATGCTGGAGTACAAACGCTGTACAAACTTCAGAGGATGATTAGCCAGTAACACATACTGCCCTGATTCAGCTCTAATGTAACTAATGGGTGTGTGAAGAAGAGACTCAGGTAGGGCCAAGTTCTGCCCCATGTCCCAATGGTGCAAAATAGCAGTCAAGGTTTTGGCCTCTGGGAGAATCTCAAAGCTAAGGAGGAGTCACAAATGGAGACATGCTCCAGATTTCTTGTATCAGTTGGTACAGGCACTTGCTGTGAAATGGACGCTTCAGCCACTGAAGAGGATTTTGAAGTGCAAGTTGGGAAAAATGGGAGGGAGGCACCAACTGCATTTTCACCTATGGTGCAGGTGGTCACTTGAGCTGGCCCTGTTTAATCTGCTGTGTGTTTCTAGCTCTATTTGGTCCTGTCTAGCCTCTCCACTCAGTCCTCTTGTATTTTCATCCTTGTACGTGCCAGGGACCAGAGAGAGCCAAGAAACTACAATATTGATGCAACCACACTGGGCAGAAAAGATAGGCTTTAATGTAGCCACTCAGTACCAGCCTGCTGCATTATCTCTTACTCAAATTCCTTAAGAAAGGGACATGATCGGTTAAAATGATTTTTTGGCTTGTTGCTGCATGTTTCTTAGCTAGTCTCTGGGAAAAAGTGAAGTCAGTTTCTTTACATATAGGTAGTACCCTGCACTTCCACTATTATGTAACAGCCTTTAATAGTGCTGCTGGGAAAAGCCTGGGTTTCTGATATGTACGGTAGCCAAGAACAGCTCAGTTAGGAAAAAGAGAGGGTCCAGAATCCAATCAATAGCTCTTTGTTCGTGGGTGGACTCCTGGAGATTGGATGGCAGACAGAGCTGCACTAACCATCTGGTGGGCTGTGCTGAAGAGGAGTCCAGTTGTCACATCTTGGCTTCTCCCTGTCTTCTTCCAGCCCAGTGTATGAAGTATTTGCTCTCCATAGAGTGCCAAAGTTGCTTCCAAATACTAATCGATTGCATGCCACTTGCAGTGTGTCGCTTCTACTCTAAGAGGGTGGTGTAGAACAAAGGATTATTTCCATTTCTAACATAAACTATACACATTTATTTAAAGCTAGGCCTGTGTAGACTAAAAGAAACAAAATGCTTTATGCCTTTAAGACCTGTTTAAACTATGAGATGTGAATTTCTTTTAATATTTACATTACAGAAGCCATCATAACATTAACATTCAAATTCCATTGAAAAGACCTAGCAACTGTGCAGTCCTAGGAGTCAATCATGGCTTTGTTACAGTACATGATATTTAGTGTGGTTTTCTCTAAGTAGGAGTGACACAGAGAAATTGAGAGATAGAGAGAGAATTTTAACCCTGTGCAAGACAGGGAAAGACATTCCTTCTGTCAGAATCTGGAAGGGAAACAAAAATTCTATATCTATAGCTGACTTGAAAAAACATTGCTGAGGGACTAACGTCATCTCAAACCTACAGAAACTGCAGTATAAAAACCTAGATAGATAGTGTTTTCCCCATATATGCAAGAGGTTGAGCATATGTAAAAGCCAACATCATGCAATATTTAAAGGAAATGAATGCAAAGTATTGCAAGGACACATTTACCTCTAGACAGAACAATGCTGCAATGACATAATGTATACCCTGAGTTTTGTACCCTCCTGTTGGTTCTCTCATCTGCTGATAACATTCTTGGCTTTTATGAAGCATAGCAGTCTTGCTTTCTGCAAATTCTTTCCACAGGAACCTGTGGATGGGGGAGTATTCTCCCAAGAGTGAGATGGTAGAGAGTGAATGATTGGTATGAATTTTAAGCGGATTCTTTGTGAAGGTCTGTTTCCAGACATTAAATCTCATTGTACTGTCATGATTTTTCATAATCCGGTCTAGTGTCAGGTTTCAATCAGTCTATTTGTATAATAAAAATGTAGGATTAGAAGGGACTTCAGTAGGTCACCTAGTCCAGTCCCCTGCATGAAGGCAGGACTAAGTATTATCTAGACCATCCCTGACAGGTGTTTCCACAACATCCCTAGGTAATTTGTTCTAGTGTTTAACCACCCTTCCTAGGGTAGGAAGTTTTTGTTCTAGTGCTTAACCACCCTTCCTAGGGTAGGCAGTTTTTCCTAAACTCTAATCTCATTCTCCCTTGCTCCAGTTTAAGCCCATTATTTCTTGTCCTGTCCTCAGTGGATACGGAGAACAATTTATCAACCTTTTCTTTCTGACAATCTTTTACATATTGGAAGACTGTTATCATATTCCCCTCAGTCTTCTCATCTCCAGATCAAACAAACCCAGGGGTTTTTTTTTAGTCTTTCTTCATAGGTGCTGTTTTCATTTTTTGTTGCTGTGCTCAGGACTTGCTCCAATTTCTCCACCTCTTTCCCAAAGTGTGGTGCCCAGAACTGGACATAGCACCTCGGCTGAGGACCTATCAAGGCTGAGTAGAGTGGAAGAACTCGTGTGTCTTGCTTACATGTCTCCTAATACACTCCAGAATGAAGTTTGCTTCTTTTCTTTTTTCTTTTCTTTTCTTTTCTTTTCTTTTCTTTTGCAACAGTACTGTATTGTTGACTCATATTTAGGGTTCCATTAGAATTCCCAGATTCCTTTTTGCAGTCATCTCCCATTTTGTATTTGTGCCGTTGATTATTCCTATTCATACTTTACATTTGCTTTTTTTGATTTTCATCCTATTTATTTCAGACCATTTTTCCAGTTTGTCAAGATCAATTTGAATTCTAATTCTGTCCTCCAAAGTTCATGCTACCCCTCCCAACTTGGTATTGTCCACAAACTTTATAAGTGTACTCTCTCTATGCCATTACTAAGTTATATATGAAGATATTGAATAGAATCGGGCCTAGGACAGATCCCTTCAGGCCTCCACTCTATATACCCTTCCAGCTTGATTGTGAAATATTGATAATTACTTTCTAAGTACAGTTTTCCAACCAGTTGTGCACCCACCATATAGTAGGTTCATCTAGACTATATTTTCCTAGTTTGTTTATAAGAAGGTCCTGTGAGACAGTAACAAAAGCCTTATTAATTTCAAAATACATCACATCTACTGGTTCCCCCCCATCCACAAAGCTTGTTATCTTGTCAAAGAAGGATATTAGGTTGGTTTGACATGATTTGTTCTTGACAAATCCACATTGACTGTTACTTATCACCTTTTTTCTTCTCAGAACTTACAAATTGAATGTTTAATTATTTGCTCTATTATCTTTCCAAGTACCAAAGTTAAGCTGACTGTTCCTTAATTCCCTGGGTTGTCCTTCTTCCCCTTTTTGTAGATAGGTACTATATCATCTAACATTATATACTGTATTTTAAACTTTGTCCAATATTACCGATATTCCTCATGCAGAGGTGTGTGAGATGGGCATACTGTTCTGATGCTATGATACTAAGATGCTGAATGTCACATGTGCTTTATGCCCAGACCAGGGTTCTGTACTTAATTGCATATGCCTAAGTAACTCAGCTCTTTACTATTAGATAATGACAATGGTATGGTATGCATGGTGCTTTACGGACTTGCCATTTGAGAGTAGGTCTCTCCTATAAGGAGCTCAATCTTGGAATTGAGGGTGCTTACTTCAGGGCTAGATCTGAAACTAGGTGGATATTACAGCAAATATTTGTAGACCACATTTACTGTTTACCTATTAGATCTAGCTAGGAAGAGAAAACCTCAAGTGTTTCAAATTCCCTGTTACCTACCACCTTAAATTTGAAAAATTTCCACCAGCTCCCCAGCAGAAAGCTGGAAATAAAGAAAAATGGAAGAATGTTCTTTTTCTTCTTTTTAATTTTTACATTTCTTATTCTGAAAATTATTAAATTTTTGAAAAAAATTAATCTGCTCTGTTTCTGGTAGAGCCCATAATATGCTTGGTGACAATATGCAGACAATAGCAGGAGGAGAAAAGACATATCATATATATATAAGCAGACCAGATGAAGTGATGGTTAGCTGTGTCTCGGCAGTAAGGTGGGAGCACTTTTTCTTTAAGGTCTTATGGAGAGGCAGATTGCTTTGCCCATGCACAGCCACCTGACCAAAGCAGAGCTCTGCACAAGTGCAGCAGTCCATTCATATGTAACTAGTTGTAGGCTCTGAGTCTAAGTTAGCATAGATCCCCCCATCACTCTTCTCCGTAGACGATATATAAAGGTATCCCCATTAGTGTTAGAGCATGTCAGCTACTTGCTCCATAGGTATCACCCAAGAAAGTAAAATAGACCAAGGTACAGAAATACCGACTTTGGGACAGGACTAAGTTTTCAAGCAAATTAGAATAGAGACCGGGGCGGAAGAGGAGCATTTGTTTTGTTTTGTTTGCATATATAATATTTCTTGTCACTTCTTTTTACTGTTTATGGATCAGATAGGAGAAGATAGCTCCTGAGAGGAGATGATGGGTGGTAGGTGGAAAGGTCACTGAAGATGAATTTGAAAGGATTTGTACTCTTAAATTCATAGTTCAGATTTCTTAAACACTTATGTTTGCATTATTTTAGAAATTATGGGAACTGGGAAGGGGGCAAATGAAATTTAGTGATTCATGTATAAGTAGGCGATTGTGAAAGTTTCAGCATTTACTGCTGTGCACACCAGAGAATTGCCTACGTATGTGATTGCATGTGCAGTTAACCCTTTTGTTTATATAGTGTAGTTTGCATAGGCAGTCTGCTTTCCCACACAGATCTCGCTGGTTCTGTTTATTCCTTGTACTTGGGTGGACAATGTGTGGCAAAACTTTCCTCTTCTCAGAGCTGAAGACTCTGCCGGCAGCAAAAAGCTGGTACAGTGGCCAAGATGCCCGGAGCCTGCTCAAAGAGTATTCTCTTTGTCTATCACAGAACACGTCTCTGCAGAAGTGCAGTGAAGAGACTGGGGAGATGTGGCCATAGTCTAATGGAGGAATATCATCAGTCCCTGTGGATCCACAGCCCCTGTGGATCCACAGCCCCACAGAATCCCAGCAGTCATTCTTCCCTGTCTAGGAGGTACAGATATGCAGTAGCAGCTATGGACTGGCCTTGCTGGCTTGAGAGGCAAGATAGACTGCTTCCCTATGCCCTTCACATCCAACCACCACCCACCCACACCCTTATGCACAGTCCAGTTAATCAGGTTGTGCCCTGGAGACAGCACATGTCCCCAATTGATCACCATGAGTCAGAAATCACTTACGCACAGCTGCCTGTCTTCTAAAGCATCTCCAATTCTAGCTGGTCTCCTCACAGGTTCTCAAATCCAGTAATCTCAAATACCCCTCACAGAATGACACAATTCAAGCACTAACATTATACAACCAGGAAAATGAATGAGAATAAGAATAATAAATCAATCATCTTGGAAACTCTGAACCTAATTCTGGTTTATTTATCCATGCTTAAAGTTTTACTGATAGTAGGAGTAGCAGTGTATGCTTATTTTATGTAATAGAATGAAAATGAGAGTTCATAAAACCAATTGTTATAGCAGTAAATGCAGCTATTTATTCTGAAAATCCTACCATGTCTAAATGTTGTTTCCTAATCATCATATTAACATATTAGTCAGTTAAGTCAATACAGCAAAAGCTTATTGTGTGCTAAAAACATGGGCAACCTTTTTGGTTCAGTTCCTCTGTCTCATAATTTCCTCTGCATCTTTTATAATTACATCCAAAATTTAATCTCAGGCTAGTATTCATTAATTTCTTTGTCATATTGGGCTCACATTATAGTGCAGACAAAGGCAGTGTTGACAGCAAAATACACGGTGCTTGCTATTTGAAATCTGTCTCTCGTCTCAGTTTTTAACTGTGCATGTGTTGGAGTGTGGAATGAAAAGTATTTAGTTGTATGGTGTGTGTATAGAATTAAAATCACACTTTTCCATATTTCAATAATCTATTAATGTTTTCTGCACATTAAGTTACAGGAATTGGCAAACAATCCATCAGTGGTCTCACAATTTTCCGTTAAATCAAAATGATCCCATCTTTTGCAGTTAGTTCCAAGGCTGTAGCATCACACTGGTCAATTGAAGGTTAAAACTTTATTCTAGCGGTTGCATTCCAATTAGTCCTTAAAAAGTCGCCATGTAATTATCAGCAAACAGTGCAAGGATGTATGTACAGTTTCTTTGCATCTGTAGGAGGAATCCACGCAGGAGTTAAATTGAAACATTTTCAAGACAGAAGTTCTTTAACACTGATTTCTTTAGTCCAACAAAATTCTTTGTAAATAGTTAGAGTAACGTGATGGATTCTTCCCCAGTATCATTTGACACATAGTTATTTAGCAATATTTGTAATTTATAAAGTAAAAATGCAGAGCATGTATAATTTGTAGATATATACAACCCAGGGATAGCATAACCACTCCTGCAGATGCATCTTGTCTGTACTAGGGCTCATAAATGCCATTGTAAAATATGTTAGACATAGAATCATAGAAATGTTTGCCTGGAGGAGGCCTCGAGAAGTCATCTAGCTCAGCCCCTGTACTAAGGCAGGACTGATTAAAGCTAGACCAGCCCTAATAGGTGTTTGTTAAACCTATTCTTAAAACCTCCAATGATGGGGATTCCACAACCATCCTTGGAAGCCTGTTCCACTATTTTACTATTCTTATTGTTAGCAAGTTTTTCCAAATAGCTAAATTTCTCTTGTTGCAGATTGAATTGATTACTTCTTGTCCTACCTTCAGTGGACAAGGAGAACAATTGATCATTGTCTTCTTTATAACATCCCTTAACATATTTGAAGACTTTTTTGCAGTGTTGTTTTAGCCATGTTGGCCCAGGATCTGAGAGAGACAAGGTACGAGAGGAAATATCTTTTGTTGGACCAACTTCTGTAAGTGGAAGGTATACGCTTTCAATCTACAAAGGGCTCTTCTTCAGATCTGGGGAAGAAAGCAGATTGTTTGAGCTAAATGCAAATTGGGACAGATTATCGCTTCTGCTTGACAATGCATGTTGCAGGCAGTCACTTGAAATGAAGTGGGCCATTGGGCATTAGATTATTATGAATAAAAGGTGTGAAGTGAGCAATTTATGGTAGCAGGTATTGTGGTGTGTTACAAATTGTTGTAATGAGCCATAAAACCAGTTTGCCTGTTAAATCTATGGTTTTTGGTGTCTAGCAGAGTTATGAATTTAAATCCCCAGACTCACCTTTTGAAGGTGTTAGTCTGATTTCACCCACATGGTTATCATTGGGGAACCACATTTTCTGATAAAGATGTGTAGAACTCAGGGATCTTGAAAGGTGCGTGGTGAGGGGTATAGATCATCATAGTAGTGTAAATATGTCTACAGGTTTTGCATCTGTTGTTCAAGCAGAGTCTGGACCCACTTTGAATTGGTGTATCCTAATCAATTGGAATTTACTACTGATGATGGGCTTGGCAAAGTCTGTGGTTTGTTTAAGACTAGAAGAGGGGCTTTGGGAAAGATTTCTTTCAAGTATGGTCCCCATTAGATGTGGCTGTAACTGTTTATTGATACTCCATATGGGTTCCAGTGTGGGGTAGTAGTTGACAGTTTGGAGTGTGAAGTTAATGGGAATTTTTCTTCCTGTATTAAAGCAGGTTCTCCTGGAGCATTTGGGAGACCCTTTCCATGATGTGATCTACTTCTCTGGTGGATTGTGCTTCTTTAAGTGTGTTTAATTGTGTATCCTGAACTTTCTTTTCTGAGCAAATTCTGTAGTATCTGAATGCCTGGTTGTAGATAACAAATTTTTTGGCTTGTTTGGGGTGGTTACCAGATCTCTGATGGTAAGTGTAGTGATTGGTGGGTTTCTTGCATAGTGGTTTGTAGAGTTCCATTCTTCAAGCTAATCGTGGTGTTCAGGAAGTTGATGCCTGTGTAGTAAAGTTCTAGAGAGAGTTCGATGGGTTGTGGCTGTTGAAGTTGTAGTGGACATCTATGAGGGAGTTTAGATATTCTCTCCAGAGGAAGAAAATATCATTGAGGTATCACAGGTATATTGTTGGTTTCATGGTGCATTTTTTTTCAAAAATTCTTCTTTGAGGTGGCCCTTAAAGAGGTTGGTGTATCAGAAAGCCATCCTAGTACCCATCATTGTTTCTGTGATTTGGACAAAGTGTTGTTAAAACTGAAGTTGTTGTGGGTGAGGATGAAATGGATCAATTTGGCTATGTATTCTGGGTGGATTTCTGAGCATTGTGCATTATTTTGTATGTATTTGAGGCAGGCACCGATGTTGTCATGGTGAAGTATGTTGGTTTAAGATAGTGTTTTGAGGAAGGTTGTTGATGTTATGGAGTTTCTGGAAGAAATCAGTAGTATCTTGAAGGAAGCTGGCCCTTTGTGTGCAAACTAATACCGTATTTAACAAGCTAAATGGATGTAAAGCACATGAGTTTACTGCAGTCTGGCTGGATTCTTTTCAGCCAAGTCCCCTCCCGCAGGTCAATGATGCCTCCTTTTCTTTCAAGTGTTGTTGATTCCATGAGTAGAGATGAGGGGGGAGAGGTCATCTGGGGCCTCTGTGCCTCATTTTTATATCTTTTTCTCCTCTTTGAAAATCATTTCCAGCTGGGGTTCAGGCGATAACCAGTCTGCAGTTTGCACTGCAGTTTGCACTGGAACCTCCAGCCTTTCCATTACCAAGATGTAAATTTCTCGCTCACACCCTTCTTCCTGCCACAGAATGGCTGCTTAACCATTTCAGAGTCTATTTGATTTTGTTGACACCTGGCTGAGGGGTCAGTTTGCCTTTTGTCTCTAGCGAACTGTTTGTGCCTGCTTTTCTAAACTTGGAGCATGTCTCAGTAAAATCTTATAATGTTACATATGATGTTGCCACACATATTTAACCAAGCCAATGATATTCAGCAGATTATGAGCTTTCAAATGATACCTCACAAGGCATATTTATACAAAATTTATCATTGTAAATTTATCATTCAAAAATCATTTATCATAGTTTATAAAAAGGGTGAATATTAGGGTACAGACTGTCACAAGCACCTCAGTGTTTGCTACGTGGCTGTTTTCAAAGACCCAGTGTTCTTAGGATGTGAACTGTGGAAGGAGCACGATATGCAGTGATGTAGGCGTACTTTCTCAAGTGAAAACTATTGTACGGCATTTAATGGCTGATGCTTTTTTCGAGCACATTCACATCACTACCAGGAAATACAATTCCTCATCTGAAAGCTAAAACCTTATTCTATTCTATAATTCTTTAATAATGAAATTCATAGCCTTTAATAAAAAGTGCATTTGTAAGTATTGTAAGTATTGCTGTTATGATTCTGTGGTGTGAACACAGTGTAAGTGGGTTATGAATTATTTTAAACAGTATGCTACTTTATATTAAAACATTAACCCCTTCTAAGCCATTGGTTGGCTAAGCTCATTGAGAATGTCAGGTTCTATCTGGGTGCTTACTCCTCTGTAAGTCACGGGAGGAGACCCTATGAATAGATTTATGGCCCAATCTGCCACATAAAATTGTTGGGTAGCATTTACTGCTATCAGTTTTTAGGGATTCTAGCACACCTATGCTTTGCTGCAAGGATGAAAATGTCTTAAAGTAATCCTGATCATGCTAAATCGTAAACAGAAAGGTCAGAGTTTGCAAGGCAAGAATAAATCCTCAGTATAATGTGAGAGGTGGCCTTGCACTCAAACAACCATTTGTTCTTCATGTATCATTTTTTTTAAAAAGGCTCGAACTCTTCCTCCCCTTTCTAAGGTCACCTCTAATGTTACAATGATTGAAAAAGTGGATAATAATACTCGCAGAGTGGCATGCCCCCAGAGGAGGAGCTGCCCCCGCTGTCGCAGGCGGCCAGGGCCCTGCGGCCGTGTTGACTGTAGTGTAGTATGGATAACTAAGACCTCAGAATCAGAGACCGTTCCAGAACTAGGTCCCAAAATCTGATAGGTCCTAGTTATTTAGTTATTGACACTAAACTGGCAGCCGAAGGCTTCCGCTGCGACCTGGCCCCTCTGCCCCCTTGCTGGGCACAATGAGGGAGCCAGGGGGACCAGAGCCCATCACACTCCCCCCACGGGCTCCCAGCCACCCACAGGGGACAGTGGGAAACAGACCCGCAGACAGTGGTGTACCGAGGGGGGGGGCTCCTGCACTCCTAGCACGTCGTGAAAGGCAGCCCAACACCCCTCCCAGGCTGCCCCATCTGAGCCAGCATAGGGCTGCAGGGCTGGAGAGGTGGGTGCCACATGAATGGAAAGTGCAGGGAGGTGAGGATGGCAGAGCCAAGCTTGAATTTGCACCCCTTCCAGGCTCACGCCCCCCCATCCAAAAGTACAGACTCTCCCCTGCCCCCCCCTCCCCCGGGGCCACTGGGGGCACTGGTGGGACCTGCCCTGTGTGCTGGGGGGGGGAGTGAGGCTTGGGGGGGTACACAAATACAAATTATGTATTCTGTTTAATTCCATTAAAATCAGTTCAGTTGCTTTAGGTTCATGCCGATTTACCAGAGACCAAAGTTTGCGCCAGTGTTTTGACTGGAACGAGACTGGTACTCAAGATGCTTCTGTGAATTTTCATCTGTCCCTCCACAAAGTTACCATTGTAACAAGATAAGTGCTATGCTGTTATGAAGTGTTGCTGTTGCAACATGATGCACAGCAGATAGTGATTTGTATTGGAACTGCTGTAATCAGGAAGCCATTTTAATTCATTTACACATTAATTAATAGGACATCTCACCTATTGGAATACACGTTACTTCAGTCCTACGTGCATAAATGAGCCTCATAGAGACCTACTGTGAAGTAGACAAAGTGGACTCTTCTGGGCAGAATAATTGTTCTGATCTCTTATTGGGATTTATAATGATCTGTCTTCATTCATTATTGAATTAGCTACATTATTCAATATTACACATGCTACTTTAAAAAAACATTAGGAAAGTTGCAAAGTCAAGCCTTCAAAAGCTGGGAAATTCCAGAATTCAAGTGGTCTGAGCAATATTAATTTGTCCCCTATATGCTCATGCATTATGATAGTCTTTATTTACATTACCACAAACTATTTTTCTCCTCATCAGATCTGTTCTCCTTTATCCTACACCCCAACATGCTCTCACCCCTTGGTTCCTAGTCCCAGTCTCCTTGCCCAGCCTGCCTCCTCTCCCCCAGCTCCAGTCCCAGTCTCCTTGCTCAGGGTTGCCACCCATCTGGTTTTTGGCTTCTATGTCTGGATGCCATTTAAGGTTGCCAGCTGCCTGGTTTTCCAGGATTTGGCAACCCTATGGCACCCAAACCAAAAGTCCAGTTACTGTGGGTTGGGGGAGGTGCACGGGGACATCAACCCATGCCATTCCCTGCTTAGCTGAGGCAACCTCCTACCTGCAGGCAGGGTCCTTGAGATGATTCAGTAAGCGACAGGATGACAGGAGGAGAGGAGTGAGTGATGATGGCTCGGCTTTGGGGGGAAGAGGCAGAGTGGGGGCAGGCCCTTGGGGGAAGAGGGAAAGCAGGGGCGGGGCCTTGGGAGGAAGAGGTGGGACAGAGGTTGGATCCTTTGGGGTCCAGTTATCACCAACTAGAAAGATGGCAACCCTACCAGCAACACAGTTTCTCTCTTCCCTTCCAGTCTGGGTCTCACCAGAATCTTTGTCCCAATGTCCTCCTCCTTTCCCTCTTTCCACATTCATTGGGGCAGGGAGGTGTTACTGAGAACACAAGAGAGAGAGACTTCCTGCTCTCAGTTCCTTTGTTCAGCTCCAGTTTTTCCTGGAGCAGCTGGGAGTAGACATTGCAGGGAAATTCCAGCTTTGCTCCTGTAGCTCTGGGCTCAGTCACTCTCTGTAGATGGCACATGTGTAGTCCTGTCACACGTAGAGCCTGTGAGGGAATCGAGCATACTCAGTTGCTCTGTGGGGTTGACACATGCTCAGTGTGGTTGGCACTAGGAGATGTGAGAGACGGAGCATGCTCAGTAAGGATGGAATCTTTAGGGATTTTAGTGCTAAAATAAAAAAGTTTGAGCATGTGCAAACTGACCTTTTTCAAAGGCTTATAATGTGGCCAAATGTGGGTAGTTATTCACGGGGCTGACGCAAGGGACATCCCTGCCACAAAGTCCCTGCTCCAGATCATGTGGGCACTAAAGCTTTCCATAATGGTCACCAGAATTTTTTTTAATGTAGGCAAAACAATATATTTTCCCCTAGTCTCATTTTCAGAAATGGCTGAACCTTTTTGGCTGATTTAAAAAAAAAAAATTAGAGGCAGACACCACGTATGACAAATTTGAGTGTTAATGATTAAAATCTGGCAAAGTTATAAGTGACTGAAAGGATAGTCTTATAATGGAAAATGTCAGGTAACCTTAATAGGTGGCACTATGAGCCCTGCCTATATTATAGACAGAAGTTAAGGACACTTACTTGTGGCTCTTAGCCTCTTGTAAGACATGGCTGTCATGCTGCCTGGAGTGGCTCATGGTTGTGAGTGCCTACATCAGGGCAGACTGTCAAAAACAGGGCAGACACCCCAACCCAGTAAAAAGATGAACTCCTGGGTCACTATAACAGTCTTGCCATGGAGTTATAGACAGTCCCCTTAGTTTCTCTGGTTTGTCTTGGCACCCAGGCAAGCTCGACTGAGTGATAAATGGTCATTAATGCCAAATATTCAGGTTGCTTCCAGTCCCAAGAGATGAGTCTCTTACCCCAGATCAATTTGTACTTTAGCTCTCACATCAAAGACGACGCCTGTGGCCAATCCTGAAATAAACTAACTAAAGGTTTATTTACCAGGAAAAAGAAATGAGAGTTATTTTACAGATTAAAGCAAGCAAGCAATACACACAAATGAGTTTCCATCTATGGTTCTTAAATATGACAGAGATGTAGTAATCTCCGTCAATTCAAAATGTCTTTCTTAGCAGATTTAGGGGTACCCCTGGGGATCTCTGTCTTAGTTTCGTGTCTCTGGCTTTGTGAGAGTTCAAACAGCAAAGAGAGGAAAAATTCTCTTGTGATCCTGTTATATCTTTTACATGCAGCCTTCCAGTCTACGAGACGAGCTCCCTTGCACGTAGTATTTCCAAAGAGTGATAGGCCCATTCACCAATCTTTTGCATCATGATGTTCCTTAATGGCCCATTAAATCTTGATAGGCCTCCTTAAAGGGAGGGGTGGAGGGAATAAGTCCCATACCTGGATTTACAGATTCAGTGCAAACATTTTCCAGGTTATAAAGCAAATGTACATATTTCCTTATAGCATGGAATACAGACGTTAAATGAGCATAATGCATGCAACAACTTACAAGCATTTAATAGGGTCTAAATACTAAATACATTTTATAAGACAAATACCTATTTTGAACAAAACTCACATACAGGTGAGCTGGTTTGGTATCCAGCTATGAGTCTGTCAGTTCCTAGCTGATGTCTACAGCCTTCGCCAGAGCTGGCACTTGGTTTACCAGTGTCACAGTGTCTTCGGCTTCTGCTGAACTCAGTGAGAGCTGGGGATTAGTTGAAAGTAGTCAGCAGTTGGCAGGATTAGTAAGATAAAGAGTTAGTGCCAGCTCTTTGCAAATGCACAAGTGGTGAGTAGGTTTGTAAGAAGGAGTTTTCTGCCCTCCACCCATGGACCAATTACAATCCTAGGGAAAATTCTGATGTAACTGAATAGTGTTAAAGCCAATCAAATTCAGAGGATTTTGTATAGAAATGGTTCCCTTTTAAACTGAACAGAGAATAAGATCTTTTCTACAGAGGCTATCAGGGAATTAGGTTGCAGCCAGTCAGTTTTCCAGCATAGCTAAGGGGGGTATGGATGTAGAAAGGGCTTTAAACAAACTTTATGTTCCCAGGGCTCTGAGGCACTGGGCTGTCTCCTAATGCAAATTAGAGCACCATAGAGACTATTGTCATTTATGTCAGGTATCAGAAGATGAAGAGTCCCATCAGCATCTGACTATCATTAGGGCATAAAGGAGAATCATCCATGCACTCTTGACTGTCTTCCAGTAGAGGGTAGCACCTATGCCTTAGGAAGATCACAGCTATAGAATAATCCTGTAGGCTGTATTAGAATATAAGGTTGCCACTCTTCAGCCTCCTGGGAATGTCCTTGAGAGCTCCAGAAATGCTCCTTACTAAGGCAGGAGCTGGGACTCTATCTCTGTTTAACTGTTCTTTGACCCAACAGGGCCTCAGAGTGCTTGCTGAAACCCCTTAGGGTGTCCATGTTTCTGTTGCACACCTTGTGGCATCTGGGAGGTGTTGCCCCTCCACACCTGTCCAACACAAGGCTGGCTTAACACCACAAGTTAGCCCTTAATATGTTTATTTTACAAGTAATGCCGTATATGAAGGTAATTACAAAACATTTTCCAAGTTCAAGTTCATCCTTCTTAATTATGTTCACATATAGCACTATCTGTGCGGGTGCAGTGTGTCTGTACTAGTTCAAGACTGATCTATTGACATTCAGGTCTGGTACAATAATTCAGATTCCTTTGAACTTTCTATAGACCAAAGCATAAACTGGGAGACCTTTTTGAATTCTCTTTGCTCTATGAACCACAGTCTGATTTGCCAGAATCTTAATGACTTAATACAGAAGCAATATAATGATTGCTATAATCATACCTCTAGCCCAATCCGGGGAAATTTTACAATCTCACTACAGCGCAGATAACTTTAGAAATAAAGTGGACGGCCATCATTCATAGGAAGTCAGCTGTTACTGAAAGACAAACAAGTAAAGTAAACCTCACAATAATCAGAAATGAAGTCAGTCCCGTCCACTCCTACATAAAAGCCATTCTGATGGCTTTGTGTGCCATGTCAATCTTGTTATATTCAAAACATCCTGCCTCTCTCTCCTGCAGATTTCTTTGTGTGTTCTGAACTTCCACCACCATTAAACAGAGCTGTTACATAAATGTACTATGCTATGGGCTTGATCCAAAGATCATTTAAGTCAATGGGAGTATTTCCATCAATTTTCCCTCAGGCTAAACTATTATGTTCTTTGTGATTGCAGTTTCCAGAATCCTAATTCTTTCCCCAATGAGAACATACCCATTTGATAAACAGTCACTGCAGATCTTAAAAATATAAATAAATACAAATAAAAATAAGCACATTTTCATGTGATAGTCCTGATCCTGTTTAATTCAAAACCAGCTTTTCATGACTTGAAGAGGGGCAGGACTGAATTCCTGTTTTATTAGGCTTATAAAGCTCTATGTAACAGGACCACCCATGTTTTGGCCTACTTCTGATCTGTCATTAGACTTGCTCCACTCAGCTCTGTGCTGGTTGGCAATTAAATAGGGTTATATAGAAACTTAATTTATTTCAATGTATGCTCTTGTTGCATTATCACTTAGTTCTGGGTTTGTTCTGTGTCTTGGAAAGTGGCCTGAGGTTTTGAGATGCACTTTCTTACACATGGTCCATGCCTTTTCCCCATAATATTTTCAGTGAATTTTATTTCTCCTACAAGCATCCAGGTTCTTAAATTGCTGCACTTACAGGGCCATGTTCATGCCTAGTACAAGTGTGCTAAATTCACTAGATTTCCATTTGGGATTAATTTGGCCTACAGTGTCTAGAAACAGATGTAATAATCTTTGGTAGATATCTCTACTGGATTTTGAGATTTCATTCACAATTGCATTATGTGCATTTTCCTTTTTTCATTCTTAAATAATTACATATAGAATTTTACATAAGAAAAAGAAGAATATATGGTGTTGGCACATTTGTACAGCTGTAATAAAATCTGTATGTACAGCATAATACATCGCTTGTGGTTATATATTATATACACCCATGCCCCATTCTCTACTGAGTTCAAGGTCCATGCACCTGTAGGTGATAGTGCTGGCCACAGGGTTCTGCTTGGCTCTAATGCAAGCTAAAGTAGCAATACTTTAAGTATACTTCAAGTTTTATTGATGGCATAAACTTTGTAAATGAGCTTATGTCAGCAGTGATCAACTCAATTAAGCTTTGTTCCAGCATGCTTCCCCTGACCTTTGCTCCGGGGTTAGATGGGTGGCTGATATAGAAGGCAGCTAATCATTTCCTCCACCTTTACTCCTGTGGGGAATCTCCCTATTTGGAAGGAATTATCCAGGGGGACTATCTGGCCAGTTCAGGTTCCCTCATTGCACTGTGTATTCAGCCCTTGGTGTTTCATCAACTCTTAGCACTGGCTGTTGATACTTCAGGGAGTTATTCCTAGATCTGCCACTGACTTGCTGTAGTATATTGTACAAAGCATTCAGCTCACTGTTTCTCAGTTTACCCAGTTGTGAAATGAGAATAATTCTTTGGTAACATCTTACTGAAATTAATTAAATGTGTTTATAGAAACTTGAGATGTTTGAATAATAAACACAAAATGTGGTTTTATATGTATATATACATATATGTACACACAGAAATATTACATACACATGCAAGATCAGTGGTTTCATTTTAAAACATGATTTCCAAGAATTGAGGGAAAAATCATGCCCCTTCTTTTTTTAGTCCATATTTTTCATTGCATTTAATATTGCTCCTGTTTCATCTTAAAGAATAGCATGCTGATGTTGAAATGAGTTTTACACTGGCCGTAGCTTTAGGAGGAATTATAATTACATTTGAATACCCAGGGTTACCAAATAACTGGATTAGCACGGACACTCTACGCTTCAAGTTGATAATTTCTTCATGGGGTTATAAATAGGCACATGAGAGCTTGAGAAACATGCCATGCTAGACATGTGATCTTGAATTTGTTTAATCTTGAACATTTTCCAAGCTTGCAAACCCAACGAAAGAGGTTGCTTAGTGTCTACAAAGGATTCCAGAGTGAGGAATAAATAATTTGGCAGGAAGCAATAATAGTCTTTAATAAATTAAATCAGTTAGACTGTCTCTTGTGTCCTGATTCTGTGTTTCTGTAGCTGCAAGGAATGTATAACAGCATGCCAAGGGTAAAGAAAATGTCACGTGGGAACTGTAGTGAGACAGCATAAGGGCAGCAGGGGTCAACTTGCTAACAGCACAACATATTGCTGAGAGAAATAGGGATTGTTTGCCACTTGCTGCTGCTTGATCTCACTGGTGGGAATTGATGAAGTGTTGCACCATCCCCACCCAGCTCTATGTTTAACTGTTGCTGAACATTCCAGGTGCACCTATTTATCTGCTTAATGTTTCAGTTACGTTTTGGGAATATGCACCTGCTGCGTTCTAATATGCTCAGTATAAACTAGTAGGATACACCTGCTTTGCAGCTAACATTCAAAGTACAGTCCCAATAGACTCTGCTCCTGAACTTCAGTTACATCTACTGGAATGCACCAGCTGTGCTGTTGAAAGTACCACGTATGGCCAGCTAGAATGCCTCACTGCGCTGCTTACCTCCTGAATACAGCCACACTGAAAGTTTCTCCTTCTTGATATTGTGAAGTAGAATATTCACACGTATAGCAGATACACCTTCATTGAATCCTCCTGCTTTTCAGCTTCAGTTCTTGGTACCTCCTTTTAAGATGCATGTACTTTGCTGCTAAGTGTTCAGAGTCATGGAAGGTGCATTTCCAGAAAGATTCACCCAGGTGGCTCCATGTTCCACGCATGTCCTAACATTCCATTCAATAAATGGAATGTCAGTGGAAGAGGCAAACCAGACATGGCAGAGGTGAAAGGATTTTTGTGGAAAGAAATAAAGAATGGGGGGGAAATGCAATAAGATCCCCGGTTTTGCCAAAGATAACATCCAAGAGGGAGAGATGAAAATGAGAAAAGCTTTGTAAGTCCTTAGGAAAGGAGTAGCTGTAGATGTACAGCTGCATTCTCTCATCCTAACTAAACCACCATTCACATCACCTTTCTGTTCTTTCATCCACTGTTAGATGCCTCTGTTTCTCCACAACCAGGGAAGATGGGTTTGTGTTTGAGTTACATAAACATTGCTGGCAATGTACATTGAATCTCAGTGCTTCAAGCTGTTGTACTGGTTTGACTTCTTTTGAAATCTTTGAGATTTGGACAAAGGGACAGAAGAGGCTTCTGATAATGAATGTTTCTTACTCTCTACTTTAGATGGTGCCTTTTCTATTAGGATTGTGCAAAACTCACTTGCAGTTTCATAATAAACTGAGCAGAACCATGGTCACCTTCCTTGTTCCATTCTTCTTAACTCTTGAATAAAAGACCTTCTCCATCATCACAATTCTCTTCACAATCAACACTAGCCATGGTTCAGTTTTACCATTGGAAATCTGATAATTTATATTTGCTTAAGAGCATGACTGTCATTTTCTGTAGCATTTCCTGCAATGTACAAAACCCCCATCACAATCAGAATGCTAGGTATGTATCACTCACTCCTAATAGAGGGAACCTTGGCCCTGATATAACCAGCAGACATTTAAACTAACCAAAAAACTATTCTCCATTACTTCCCTTGTCCCCATCTCCAAAGTATATTTCCAGAAAATGGCTCAAGAAGAGAACAGGGCTAGAGTGTCTCAGAATAACCTTATCCTGCTAGGTGAGCTCTTTAATCATATGGAACATGACTCTCAGTTCTTGTCCATTCATTACATGTCCTCCCCACTTTTCAGCATATTTATGGCTTTTCGGTTAAACATAGCTGAATGCTTCCGATATTCTGAAGCTATAGTTTAACAAGTAGACTTATGGGCATAAGTTCATGACCAGTGTATCACAGCAGCTTGCCCCTTTAAGGACCAGGAGACCCCAAGTCAGCTAGCCCTGTTCAGTTAGTCCTGCTTCACTACACCTGACTTGGGTGTGAGACTTAAAGGTGGAAAGTCCAGTAGTTGAGGATTCCCTGAGTCAGGGAGCAGGGAAGGGGAGGAGAGCAAAGGAGGTCCTCTCCAAATTTCAGACTCCTGGTGGAAGGCCCTGGGAGTTGCTGTTCGACAGAAAATAGAAGGCAGCTGCAGAGAGTTGCAGGCTGCAAGACAGTGGCAGTGAGTGGGGGGTTCATGCAGGATATATGGGGAAAGGCAAAGACACTGGACAGGTTGGGTTGGGAGAGGCCTGCCAATATAGGAAAAACTCTAGGAAGGAAGGCCTGGTTGTGGGTTGAAGAAGAGCCCAAGCAGCATGAAAGAGCTTGTGTTTGCATGGATGTTTGTTGGACTTTAGTTATCCTCGAAAAGGAATTGAACTCTGAGAATGACCTAGCCAGAGGGCTCAGCCACACGAATCCCCAGGAAAGGCAGAAGACTCTGGTAAGACGAAACTGAGGTAAGGATGTTGCAGAGCCATTCCAAGCCACAAGGGAGCGCTCAGGAGGGCAGTAACTCATGTGCAGCCAGGAAGAGTGGGTCAGAAACACTATACTATACCCATGTGAAGCAGTTGCAATTATTTGAAATACTGACAGATGTCCATAGAGCATCTCCACCTACAGTAGTAAGGTGCTATACCAGGTGCAATTACCACATAGCTAATTACACAATTCAAAGCTTGCTGATTAAGTGCCTGAACAGTTATAGGGCTCCTTTAGCCCCATCAGACAGCAATCTGGATTACTATTAAATTACTCCTAGAGAAGGAATGTGGTAGAATTGCCCAGTAGTCTCTTTAAGGGTAGCAGTCCTGCTCCAATCGCTGTCAATGAGAGTTTTGCATCGGGAGTGGCTGCTTCTGGCACAAACTAAAAGGTACCTGGTTTGTGTTAACACAGTACTGTTTGAAAGAGCACTATGTTACCGTGAACTTTTAGTTCACACCAGCAGCAACCACATGGAGCAGTGAGACAGCATTACTTTGTTATACTCTGCAGTTCAGTATCCATAGTCTGTGATTTCCATGTTTATTTGTTCCTTAGTGCATCCATGTACATAATACTTTCTTAGTACACAATCTAGACTTTGAATTAATTTCAGTAATTTTTTTTGCAAAATGAACTGCTTGGTTTTCCTTTCCTTTTCTTTTTGAAGTAGGTGAAGTGTGTATTTCTTTCAGGCTGCAGAATGAGAGTAAAGATGATTTTATGATAAAGTCAAAGGATTGGGTCTTTGGAGATTTGAGTTCAGTACCTAACCTCTGCAGAGTTTCCTCTGTGATCTCAGGTAAATCACAATCTCTGTGCCTCAGTTTCCCAACTGTACAGTTGGACTATACCTCCTTTCTCTGACTCATACACTTACATTATGAGCTTTTCTAATAGTCTTAGACTCTATATGCTGAGTACCTAGTATAATGGGGAACACATCTTGGTTCAGGCTGTTGTATAATAAACTACAGTAAAGCATATGGACTTGCATGCATAACTATTTCATTATTTATTAAAGTGCTATGGAGACATCTCAGCAGACTGTATCAGCAAGTCCAACTCCTCCACTTCTGCGATAATCAACTTTTCCATTAGATTGCTCTGTAGTTATGATCTTCCGGTACCGTAGAGACTCCACAGCTCCTCTGTCTCATCCTAGGAGAGAAAGGCAAGGAGGGAAGAGGGTTGGCTGGTTTATTTGTGATGTTTTGGATCCATTGGTCCTGGCCTGGCACACTCCCACACTCTTTTCTTGCATTCTCACCAACTGACCTCTCACTTCCTTGCTATGACATAGACTGTGTGATGCTGGGCCAGCAATTAGGACTATGTCTGCACTGATGGAATACTACTCATGGAGTCATATTCTCCTTGGGGAGTGCTAAAGCTCTGCTGTGACTGGCACTTCCAGGCTAATGCTGTATAATGGGATTATTCTGCTGCCAGTTTTACATGAGATTGTTTTGCAGAGTTACTAATTTGTTACTGGTGTTCCTTGCTGAAACAACAGTGGGATATTTTGCAGGAAAAGTGTAACTCCACTTCCATACCAATTGCCACAGAAATTCTCACTATCTGTGCTTAGGCAAAGGTATCTCAAAACACCCAGCTCACTTGCTGACATACAGAACCACCATGCTAATATTGGGTGTTTGGATTTGGTTGCAACTCAGTATGTTTATCATAAGCAAGGTGAAATGTGATAACACATGTGACAGCCACCATCTCAGTCAGTTCTGGGGACTGATCAAACCACCACCACAGCTGCAAGCATGAGTCATGACAGATTGAGCTAAAGAGCTGTGGCCAGAGCAATAGTATCTGTTGGGCTGGGGGCAGAGGCAGAAGCTGAAGCTAGTTACCAAGCCATATCAGGAAACGGGTACCAAGGTTGAAGGCAGGAGTCCAGAGCAAGACTGGGCAAAAGATGGGGTCTGTAGCAGTTGCAAGCAGGAGTCTACGTTGTTCCTCAGACAGCTCCCTCAGGCAACTTCCTGGTTTAAATAGTTGGTGTGAACCAATCAGGCAGCGTCAGGGTTCTTTTGCTTTGGCATCTTTGGTCAGTACTTCCTGTGATGCCTAATGCTCTAGTAATTGTTGGGAGCAACTGGAGTGGGGATGTGGAGGTGTCAGTCACCCAGGCCCCCATTACCCCAGGCTCTAGACCCCTGGATCCTTACACAGACTTTATAGCTTAAAGATGAGAGACTTATATCCTCTGGGAGCAGGCGGAAAATAGTAACACACTCAACGGTAGGTTACACCTGGATTTGGGAAAAGGGTTTACTGCTCCATGGGAGACTTCCAAGGGCTTCAGTTCACGCCTGAAGAAAGGACTCTTTTTTCTTTCAGTGCTCCTGCTGAGTGTGGTAGGGTGAGTTTTTTGTTTGTTTTAATAAGTGATAAACGGATTCAATTTCCTGGCTTGCTCATGGCCACTCCTTTCACACAAATTCAGTTTTTTCAGTGGAAATGGTTTTACTAGCCTGATGTGTCCTAAGTCATTCTGCGTCTAGAAATCTTACACTTCCTCTCTTGAATTATGATATTATTATGAGCCTTAAAATACAAGGGCAGTAGTCCATGTTTTGGATTCTGATAAGAATGATCATTTTGTTCACTTGCATTGCAAACACAATTTAAAAAAATATTCTTACCCTATCTCTTCAACTGGTGCACATCTTATTCATAGAAATAAAGCAATATCAAACCACTGTCTTTTTTTATTAACAGTAGCGCTGGTGACAAGTGGCAGATTGACACTCTGGACATTCAAGGGGTCTGTTAATCCACTGAACAGCTATATCATGGGTAGGAAGAAGAGAAGTTTTGCCACACTGTCCAACTGCTGTGTTTCAGGTCTGACCTCATGGTTGAAGGGGAATCCATCTGTCTCTCTTGAGATACTATAGGCAGCAATGAAAACTTCCATGCTGTACCTGGCTGCTAGTTGAAGGACTTTAGTGTTTATAGTTGTCAATCTTATTTTTCAAAGTCACATGAAAAAATTTAAAATGAACAATGGATCTCTGAATAATTCCCAGGGTACAGAGAATAATTCTATTGTAGACATTTATGAACTTCTCCAAAGGAATGAGCAGCTTTCTGAATCCTCCTATATTTTGGAGGACTATTTCATTTAGAGTATTGAATGTTATGGTGGTAGTACCCACAGGAATAGAAGTAATAGTTCAACTACTTACAATGTTATATATAGTTATTAACTGTGTTAGTTTAGAGGGTTATTCATCTAAATGATCAAATTGGACCGGACACACAAGCTAATTTGACAGCCACTCGGCAATATGGAGTGCTCTGGTGTGGATTTTCTGAATCCTAAGAAAGTTTAATCTTTATTGTATTTTGTTTAACTTAGCAATGTAAATAGCCATCCCTTTTCTAATAGGGCTGTTTTTTTATGTGGCACAAGTTTTATGTGGCACAACCTTCACTTTTTTATGTGGCACAAGTTTTTACTCTAGCTTATGAAATATTTTAAATATAGTGAACTCTGAGAAGAGTTAATCCTCAAAATTTACACTGGGATGAGGAAAAAGAAAACATGGTGATTTGACAGTTGGAATAAAAGGATGTAATCATTCTATATAATGTTATAATGCACAGGATTTGAACTTGATATTTTTTGAACTACAAGGCAGAGCTTTTAGCTATTCTGCTACAAAGCTTTTGGCTAGCACCAAAGCATCTGCCAACTATTCAAAGCTATTGAGTTCAAATCATCTCAGGGTTTGGATTGTTATGAACAAATCTTCATACCTTTTATTGTCAATGTCAAATGAGTCACTACATTTCCCACGCTTAATTATCTTTTTCCTTCCTCTCCAAACACTCTGAAGTTGTTAACTGAAACATTTAAACAACTCGCTTTACAGAGAAATTAAGTATAGAACCTCATTCTTTTCTCAGAGTTGTACCCCATTAACTTCAGTTGTTTTGCTCCACTCTTATTCTGCCTTAAACAAGATTGGAATTAGGGCTGTAGTTTTTAGTATCTATGGGCATTAAAATCTGGATTGGCCTTTGCGTTTAAGGCGAAACCAGGATTAAATCTTGGATCTGAGGGCACAAAGAACTCAAGATATTTCATCTAGATATGGTGGATATCCTACAGCTAGCAAATGAACTTGTCTAATTCAAGTAACTTGATGGTAGATATCTCCAAAGATGATAATATAAATTAATATGCAAAAATTGGCATGACAAAGGAAGAGTTCAATTCATTGTGTAGTTTGTGAAAAAGTTTACAGAATTGACATGTAAAATTTTGGGTTATGAAGCCCAACATTGATTCACTTCGTTCTTTCATCCACAGTAGCCTTCCCCTTTTCCATTTCTGTTCACCTGTCTCACAATCACCTAGTTAAGTTCCTTGGTTCCCTCGACAGCCAATTCTTCTGCTGTTGCTTTAATTCTCTACAACACACCATTACTCATAGCCTCTGCTTTATTGGCGCATTCTCATTTTACCTCCTCCTATAACCTGCATGTCTTCAGCATTAGCTGCGCCTTTACTTTTGGTTGAGATAGTATTTGGCTACAACAGATATGGGTTAAGAAACTGATAGGAAGGAATTTCTTGTATATGGTTGCAGGCTATAGTTTTGGGTTTTTTTATGGTGGGCAGCAGAATTGGAGGTGCTTTAAAGCATCAGCTACGCTACATTCACAGGCAAGAAATTAGGTGAGATGGGCGGATGGTCTGATCTAATTGGGCAAATCCTCTGTTCCCATGTTCTATTACACTCTAGGACACGGATCTCAAACTCAATTGCTGTGGCGGGCCGCATTTACATTGAGTGGAGTTCAGGGGGGCCGCACATGACACACACTACTCTACTGTACCTTTCATGCTCTACTCTCCGCCGAAAAAATCTCCACGCAGGGTAAAATTCGGCAGCACAGTAGGAGAGAGAGGCTCTCACAGGGACTTGCAGGCTCCACTGTCCGCCGTCAAATCTCTCTGTGGGGCCCACATTCGGCGGCCATTTCCTTTTTAAGACGGCCACAGCTTCCCGGAGCTCCGCTCAAAAAAAAATGCCAGCACAAGCCTGCAGCCGGATTCGGACTGCGGGCCGCATGACACAAGCCCGCGGGCCGCAGTTGGCCCGCGGGCCGCGAGTTTGAGACCCCTGCTCTAGGATGTCTCACCTGGACCACAGTAGTGACTATATTTGGATCATCATTAGATGAAAAATGCAGGACTTGTGTTTAGAATTCTCTTTCAAGACAGCATGCTCTCCCTTAAGAGACTATTAACACCTGCTAATAGCCTGAGCAGTTTATCATTATGCATTAGAAATTCTGCTCCAATTTTTCTAATCTGGATACCCAAAGGGCTACATTACCTTGCCCTTCCAGGGTGCACTAGTGAAGGGGACAAGATGAAAGCAAGTATTTCTTTCCACTACTGTTCCCAAGGAGAGGGAGCCATTATCTGATAAGGAGTGTGTGTTCTGGAAGTGTGGCTCAGGCTATGACCCTCCATGCCTGTACACCAGAATTCCTACAAGAGGATGTGGGTGCAGTCTATAGGTACAGCAAGGCATATGTTTCAGCTCATTCCCACCACCATCTAGGAAGCATCATGTTTTCCAGTGAACTCCCAACACCTGTGCTGAGATTGTGTTTGTCTTCCCTCGCTCCGGTGTGGCTCAGCCTTGCAGGAAGCATAATTGAGCTGCAGATCAAAGTCTTAACAAGGATAACATTATTAATTATTTTTATTCCTTGAGTAGATTTGAGAAATAAAGTGTAAAGGCCAAATTTTCAGAGATAGGTGCCCAGGCTGTGCTGTGAATCTGGAGATTATGCCAAGAGGGAGGGCATTTGGTTTTCTACATGTCATTGTCTTTGTGTATGTGTGTGTCTGCAAAACTTGCTTCCATGTGCCTAAGAAGGATTTGACACAATGCAGATGTGAAAATGTTGCAGACAAAATGTAGAAGCCCAGCTTTACAAAAGAGATGTCTTAAAGTACATAGCAGCTTTCAAGAGAAATGAATGCATTTGGCATAGTGTCTGTTGTTCCATTTATAATAAATTAATCTGCACATGACAGCTGCGACTCATAATCCCAGCAGAATGGAATGTGATGTCACAAAAGGGCAGAGTTTGTTAGAACTCGCTGGGGAAGGCTGCAGTGTCTTCTGGCACTAGGAAATGAAAGAAGATGGTAAAAGCCCATGTCATATTTGACTGTCTAATCTCTCTGCGTATGAGTTCCCTCTGGCTCTTTGCCTAGGCTCTGGCTACAGGCTTAATGCTTGTCATGGTAATTGCACAAGTAGTCCGTCCTGGTTTACTTTTCCTTTCATCTACATATGTTCTGAGAAGACTAAACCTCAGTTATATTCTGGAGCATACTGGAGTACTTTTTGAAGTCAGACTGTTTTGTAGGCCATGACTGCATCTTGAAGCTGCTCTGAGGAGTGCTGCTCTTGTCTATGCCAGAGAGCTTAGATGAGGGTTGTGCATCATTTACCAATAATTACAATGCATGTATACTTTCTCTGCACCACTGAGGCAGAGGACTACCAAAGCACACACAGTCAGCTACACCTGAAGTCAACGGTATTCCACCAGGGATGAATATTGTTCATTGGTCCTGATATGAGATCTTCAGAGACATTGATTTAAACTGTGCCCCTGCAGGTTAAGAAAGATGGTCTAGTGGATAGGATGACTGGGTTCAATTCCTTGCCTAACCACAGAAATCTTACGTGACCTTGGGCAAGTCACATAGGACCAGCTTTAGGCACCTAAAGATGCAGATAGGTGCCAAGGGGAATTTTTTTCAAAAAGATCTTAGCAGGTTAGATGACTAATTCCCACTGGAGCTAAGTGCTAATCTATTTAGGAGATTTGCAAATCACATTAGGCACACATTTTACTCTTTAAGTGCCTAAATTCCTTTAAAAGTCTGGTTCTTCATCTATCGATTCAGTTCTCCATCTGTAAAATCTGTAGAACTGACTCCCAGAAGTGCTGTGAGCCTGAAATCTATTCAAAATTGTGAAGAGATCAGATAGTATTCTGATGTGGTCTAGGTAAAAAAAATACATATATTTTACATGAATACAACCACATGTTCACTACATGGGTAGGGGTTGAGTAATCCCCATTGAAGGCAATGGGCATTTCTCCATTGTTTTCAATGGATATTGGATCAGACTTCATGTGACAATCAGTTGGCTACAGTGCTATTGCTTGAAGTTGCATCTTATCTGATAAATATTATTCTCAGAGATAAAACAGCAAACAGGCTGGGGCTGCTGGAGGTTGGGAGAACTAAGAAAGATTAACCCAATTCAGATAATATCTGTATGCCATGCTAGTCTAAAAGGAAATATAAGAAATTGACTGATTTGTAGGATGGGAAAGAGGTTTCTCTTCATGAATATCATTCAGTGATCCTCAGAATGAAACCTTGGAGAATTGCTGTTCTAAGTATCATCCAAGGCTTTTTCCAATAATGGCACTCAAAAGCAAGTCAACTTCATATAATGTTGCAAAAATCTGACTTTAGCATCTGGAAGCTATTCAGATACTTCATCACTCATTCATTTTCAAACGAATACATGAATTCTGTCTTACTTTAGTGTTGCCAGACCTATACGTTTTGTAAAACACTCTTGGCATTAACTTTATCTTAATGAAAAACGCAAGGAACAGTAAAATTATTCAAATTCTGCTACCTACAATCCATATTAATAAATCTTTCGACTGCAGAAGCAATCTCCAGTCATTCAGGAATAGCCTGGAAACATTAAAAAAGTGATGCATAACCAGAGAAATAAGTCATATATATTTTAAAAGTACTTTAATCTGCAGTGCGGCAAAATAAAAAAATGACTTGGTGAACAACTTTATTTGTTGTCTAGCAAAAGGAAAAGCAAAAGGGGGGAAAAGCCATGAATGAGAGAATTTTGGTGTGGGTGGAAATAGAGGATTTAAGAATGTACTCTACTGAGATACATCAGTGAAATTTTGTCACAGGGTAACACTGGGGATAGTGGGGGAGCAGGGCCAGTGCACCTGTGACTTGTCAACTGAATCCCATTGGGCTTTTAAGAGAGGGTACCTGGTCCTGAGAGGACGCAGAGACCTGGTGAGTCAAAGCAGTACGGGTCAGATGGGAAAGAGGCAGGTGAGAACTGCTTGGGATCAGGAGACTGGAGGAGGTCCCTGGAGGTAGCTGGGGGAAGGCTGAAGGAAGGGGAACAGAAATTGGAGTTTGTTGACTGACCTACGCAAGCCAGAGAGCAAGGGCTGGAGTGGGCTAAAGGCCAGCAACCAGCACAGAGAGGTGCCTGCTGACTGCTAAGCTAGAGGACTGGAGAGGGCTGAAGGTAGGAGAGTAGTGGAGGGGCTCACCTGCTGGAGAACTGGATCCAGGGAAACAGTGAGAGGGCTGGGGCAGTGAGGATGCTCCCTGGTAGGGATGATCTCCCAGCAGAGATGTTGTGGGGACTTTTACTGGGCAGAGTGGGATTGCACTCCAGCAAGTAGGGTTGGGATGGCTGTTCTGGCGGATGGACAGGAAAGGACTGAAAAAGAGCCAGGGTATGGCAAAAGACACTGGATTGGGGTACTAAGATGACCTGGCATTTTAAGGACTATATACACTAGGGGTGATATATATAGACTGTGTTGGGACTTATATTTGGGACATTTGGCACTCTTTTATAAGAAACAGGCCCCAAGGAGGGATATTATTGAGGCAAGAAAGCCTCATGTGGAGTTACTGGGGACTCTAAAGTAGGGAAACTGAAGCAGGTATAAGAATTGTGCTGTGGCCTGTCACATCAGGAAGAGACTGCCTTTTCACAGGTGTTTCAAAAGGATGCTGGGCATGGGTCTCAATGGTGCTGAGAATCCTCAATTTCCACTGAAGTCAATGAGAGTTTGTGCACGCAGCACCTTCCTGGAGTTGCTCAACATTTTATAGGATCTTGCCATGTTTTTATCCATCATGAAAAGGTACTGTAGCTTCCTTTCTAAACTCCTTACTACCACTCTATGGAAGTGTGCAATGAAACATGTTGGTAACGCACTAAATATCAGTGCTGTGAGTATTCACAAAAATAATGTGAATCAATTATTTGAAGTGAGACTTGGAATTCTTTTCCATCTAATCTGTGGCAAAGTTTCCACAGTCAGTGTTGTATCTTCCTAGAAAGTAGATATGAAAGACTCCTATTCATTCATGTAGCCCACTCCAAAATCTACCAAAGTAGCATTGATCCTTCCGACATATTTGTGAGTGCCTTCGTCAGTCTAATTTCAATTATTCTACTCATAGGATATCCACTACTTTCCTTGGAGAAACTGCCCTAGTCTAGTACACTTGTGATTAGAAAAGCCTCCTGATATTGTTATGAAAACGTATATTCCTTGAAGACACTATTTACTGCTAGCTTGGTGGTTGGTGTGAAGCAAGCGCCACTGAATTAATTCATCTAATACTTCCCCTTTTACAAAGCCCAGAGTTCAACATAGATCAAAAGTGACCAGGAGATGAGTGATTTCACTTTTCTTCCTCTTGTATTGCTACAATTATAGGTGCTGTATCTAGCCACACTATGCTGAGATAATTCAGTTCCATTATGCACAGACTTTAATGGGCATTAAAATTCAACTGACCTTCAGACTTAATACAAATACTTAGTGTTTGTTAGTTTTAGAGCCTAATTTCTATGGTTGCTTTTTACCTGATGACTCATGAAGTCAGAAGGACAGCATGGATTGTAATTCAGGGTAGTGTTTGTCATCTAATTTTTAAGTAACGTAACAGCAACATTTCTTGTAATTAATTCCAAGGTTTTAGAAAGCCCTGACCTGTGCCTTTTTCCAGGACTACATCACAATTTCTGGTATGTTTTCTACTGTTCAGTCTGAACATCTTCATCAGAACTTGATATTCTCTCTTGCTCTCATTAGAGCTTTTTTAAAGGATTCACATTTAAAAGACTAAAAGTCATTAAACAGGGCCCCTCATGACTTCGATGGCTGGCACCGCATGTGTGAATATTAAGCTACCAGTGCTTTGTGCTAAGATTGAAATGATAATGAAAAATGTAAGCCTCGGGGGTCAGGAATAGCATGCGACGTATAAAATCTTGGACCCTGATTCAGCATAGCACTTAAGGATGGGCATAAGTGCACTGCTGAATAAGAGCCCAAGTGACTGTAGCCCATATCTTTGGGTCCTGAATATTCTCACTCCAGCCTGTTGGTACTCAGTAAAAGTATTTAGAAGTTATTTTGTATGTTTGTTTAGAAAGCAAGCCAGATATCACAGTAATACTTATTAAAATCTGTTTATGACAATAGAAGAACGTTTTACTATGTCCATGTAGCTCCTTTAATCCAAACAGTCTTCATGTGTTTAGTGACAGTTTGACACTAACACTATTCTAGCCTCTCCCATCCAGAGATCTCAAAGCACTTTCCAAATATTTATGAATTAAGCTTCACAGCATAGTTATGCTAGTTGTCATTTATACAGTAATTGTTGTCTCTCACTTCATCCCTTCTCTCTAAGGCAAAATTCCAAAAGGTTCATGATAAGACACAATGTCATCTAAACAGATGGTCCACAAGAGAGAAATCTGGAACATCATTCATGCTATAAGCTGAAGACTTGTGGCATTTCCAAATGGCAGGTTGCCTTTGGTATACGTACCTGTGTTTTAAGAAGTGTTCCCATGCTCATAGCAGGAATACAAAACCTTATTCAAGCCCTGAGCCCTGTCTATGCTAGTTCTTATGCCATTGCTGACCTAAATGGAGTTGTGCCATAGCTGGAGAATGGATGCAAAGATTTTTAATATGGACAAGTCTAAAAAGAAGAATCCTTGACCACTGGGAAACAAAATCAGTTATGCATGCTTGGAAAACCCATACTTAAGAATATCTGATGTTGAGATGTTAAGAATATCAGATGTTAAGAATATAATATGTATACTCTGTGAATGCAATCTCATGAAGGGCACCAGCAACAGACAAAGGTATGTTCCTCTAACTAATTTTCATGCTAGGTCTGGACAATGACCACACACACTCAAGTTAAAAATTTGAAAGCACAGTCACTGTTCACACGTCTTTTGTGATTGCTTTCCCCAAATCTAAAGTAAGAGGTTTCCCGGCAGAAATTTTCAATGAAACAACGTTAAAAATATTGAAGAATATTCATGGGAGGAGCATGCTGAATTCGTAAATCCAAGTATCCACACTAGAAACCTTATTCTAATAGTTATGTCCAAACAATAAAGAAAAAAAATGTTCCATGTGACATACGCCTCCAATCAAACAGCTTGAATTTTTTGTGTTGAATTTTTTCTGTTGAATACTCTCACAAACTGCTAAGGATGAACAATCATTTGAAAACATGTGATTAATTGAATTTCTTGACTTGAGATATTTGCAGTCTGTTTATGCATAGTTTTTGAACCAACCTCCCCCCAACCCAAAATCAAAACCTCATCCAACTTCACCAAATAAATGTTTGCTGTTCACCCAGCTCTTTGTCAGATAAAGATTCATTTGTATGGACAGCCTGCTGGAATAGCTTAACTCACTCTAGTGATTAAGAACATTGTGTGGGACTCTCAGGGAGTAAAAGCTAAATAAATACTGACTGTCTACAGCAAAAACGATGAGAGTAACACAGCTACCCCTCTGTGACTGTCTACAGGTTGTCCAGGTGTTTGGGTGCCTTATTTTTGAGATTCCTAACTATTTTGGCAGCTAAACTTTGAGGCGTCCAAATTATCAGACACTTGACTATGTTGTCCTTAACTTCTCACAACCCTCAATTATCCAGTATGTAAAACGAGCATATGTTATCGAGCACTTTGAGATCTGCATGTAGCAGGTGAGAGCAAAGTGTTGTTTTTACATAAGGGAGTGTGTTTTTATATCTCTTGTTTTTC
Source organism: Mesoclemmys tuberculata (assembly GCA_007922155.1). Taxonomy (NCBI): domain Eukaryota; kingdom Metazoa; phylum Chordata; order Testudines; family Chelidae; genus Mesoclemmys; species Mesoclemmys tuberculata. The sequence continues at coordinate 5,018,277 of ML675615.1, read as the reverse complement.
ATCTGCTTGCATGGGGGAGATTGTGCCCTCCTTACTACTTAGAAATCAATGCTGTTACTCAGTTAAAGCTGGGTGATTTTTTTTGTTTTGACTAATTGTTTGATGGAAAATGCAGTTTCAGTCAACCAGAAACCCTTTGTGAATATGACACAAAGAGTTTTGGCTGATCACAGAATGGTTTGAATTGGAGGTGGTGGTGCTGCTTTCCCCTCTTTATAAAGGTTAGCTCAGTGGCTAGGGAACTCACCTCAGATGTGGGAGACCGAGTTTGAATTCTCACATTAGAACAGGCCCAAAATGGACTTTTTCGATTCACCAAAAATTTGGGAAAAATTTAGTTTCAGTTTTATTCTAACTGAATTTTTTTCTAACCAATTTTTTCAGTTTTTCAGACCTGCCACTGAACTGAAAAAAACAATTGTTTGCCCAGCTGCACGCACAATGGGTCTATCTATAAACTAAGCACTACTCAGTGTCCGTGACGGAACTACAGTTAGGACATTGGGTTGCTGGTAGGCTGCTTTCTTTAAACAACTGGCTATCCTGTTTTGGCAGTGAGCTATAGGTAAACCCTGACCTGATTTGTCATCTTCTAATGATGCAGTATCCCTTTTCTGATTCCGTTTTCTTTCGTTACTGCATCGGGGTGAAAAGAAGGTCAGGGAGTAACAGTGAGCTAACCATCTTTGGAACTGCTACATCAACAAGGAGAATGAGGTTAGTTGTGAGTGCCTCATATTTTATATATTGTCAGTCAGGAAAGTATCTTGGAAATGACAGAGTGAGCTTTGCATGAGTACAGAGCAGGCATGTGAATCTTGTTTAATGCTATGTGATTTGTCATTTTAATGACATGGATTTAGGGGTGGTAGGCTGGATGAGAGCCCATAAAACAGTGTTGTTTTTAAATGCCTGTGTAGTTCTATATGCTTTGTAATTGCCAAACAAGGTACAGTCTGTAACGATGAATCTGACACTGACATGGGATAAATTCAATGGCTATTCATTAGACCCTAAATTCACATTCTTATTTGACTGAAAAAAAAACCTCATTAGGATTAATCAAAAAATGAATTTAAACTTGAGTCACAAAGAGATTGCTCCAAAGCCCATGAGTCAGGTGGTAGATTCCCATTCACTTCAATGGGGTATGGATCAGGTCTTGAAAGTAAATCATACAATTTAAGGGACAGATTGGGAGGATCCAGAGGTTTCCCAATGGTTGCCCTTTGCTAACTGAGTATCCAAAGTATGGATCCCCTGGGAAGTGCAGGAGGTTTCTAAATCCTTATTTAGGGTCCTAAATAAAAGTGATCTAATTTTCAAAGGTGCTGAGCAGAGATTCCCTCCCATTCAAGTCAATGGGAGCAGCAATGGGTGATACCGCCTTGTAACGTTAAAAGACGTGTGTGTGGTATTTTGACTATAACTTTAGGCATAGAGTTTTGACAAATTGTTGCTGTTAGTATAATACAGATGCTGTGCTTTATGTTGTAAAACATACAGAGACAATTCCAACTCCAGAGACCTGGTGAAAGGAGAAAACTAAATCTTTGGGTTTGTGGTAGCTGTGGAATGAGCAGACTAGAGTACGAATTACTTCTTTAACTGGTGACTGGGTCCTAATTCATTCTCCTAGATTCAGAGAATTTAAGACTAGAAGGGACCATCATGGTCATCTAGTATGATTTTCTACACAATACAGGCCACAGAACCTCATCTACCCAGTCATTCAGTAGGCCCATAACCTCTGGTCAAGTTGCTGAAGTCCTCCTATCTTTTCAATTTGGCATTAATTGCATTATGTATTCAAAATATAACTCGATACATGCAATTTATTTTCAAGGCAAACTGGGTTGTGTGCTAATGTGAAAATACCCACCAGAATTGAGATGTTTCAAAATGGATTTCAGCAAACCTGTCTTAAATGTCTCCTGGAGAGATTGCCTAAATTGGTTGCTTAATTGAAATGACTTTTTAATGAATATAGAGTAGAATTTTGGTCTATATACCAGAGAATACTTTTCGGGCATACTCTTACGGGAAGACTTAATAAGGTTGGGTTTTGGTAGTTTTCATTCAGCACTGTCTAGTCATTTTGTCCTGCGACTGTTTATATATTTGGATTCTCATGCATGCCCTTGCTTTTCTTATTCATTCAACCATTTTATCAGAGTAGAAACAAGTTTTAAGGCACCAATATAGCCAATACAATGCTTCAGTGGGAACGCGCACTTCAAACAGCAAATGTTCTGTAGGCCTGAAATGTGGGGGAGGAGGAATGAACTCCTCCTGGAGTTTGTTAATACTAATATTTAGTAGAAGTGTTATGAATTCCCAAAGCTTTCAAAAACTGAGATTTTCATATTTCATTTTCAATTTCCAAAAATGGTGGATTTTAGCTGAAGGTTTGCAGAAATATTTACTGAGATGTTTACAAAGCATACCCTGCCTCAACACCAGCCTTATCTGTAGCAAATTCATTACTTTAAATCTGGGGCTAGAAGGCGGAAAAGTCCAATGAAACATTTTCACTAGTAATAAATGCTCAAGGCACCTGAACTGCTAAGGAAAAATGTGCTAGTTACCTAAGGAAACTTCCCATAATCACAGTCCATTGCGTCCCTCGCTTGTTCTCAATTTTGCATCATTCCTAAAAGACAAGCACTAAAAAACTGGCATACATTACTGGAAAAGAGCCCTTCTTTAAAAAACCCCCAAAAACCTAGGCTCGAGTCTAGATGAGTTCTAAATAAGCTACCCATGACTTTCAGACAATGCCTTATCAAAGAACAATCCAGCATGATTTGAACGTAACTAAAAACTTTATAAGCCACCGAGAGACTGACTTTCTTAGAGAAAACCTATGCTGGCTATCTGTGCTCTGACGTCAATTTTATAAATGTGTCAGACAAAGAAAACAGAAGCAAACACTGCCACTAGGAAGACAGTAACTCTGCAGCACACCCTCATACTTCCTGTTTCTTGTCTTCTGCTCACACCAGTTTGTCTCCGCCATCTATAACCCAGTTACCCTTCGTGATCAAGTTCATCTCTTCTGTGATCCTCATCCATGCCTTCCTCTCCTATCACTGTGACTATGACATCATCCTCTCTGGGCTCTAAATTCCAGATCGCCATGCTCCAACATGTGCAGAATGCTGCTGCTCGTCTATTGACCTGTACAAAGATGTACAATCATATCTTCCTTAGCCTCAAACACCTCCACTGGCAGCATATTCATTTCAGGATCCAGTCCAAAACTGACAGCCATGTTTCTGAAACCCCCCATAGTCTTGCTCTAGGCTTTTTTGTTCTTGGCTCATCTATTCTTTCCTCAACTAGCACTGGCATCCTCCCTCTACCTTCTCTCTATTCTTGGCCCTAGAGCAATCGCCTTTTCACTTCCCTCCATCTGGACAGGCATCCTCTCTATGACCACCTGTTTTTCTTACTGTTCGTCTCATCATGTTTCAAGTCCACGGGCTTATACTTTTTCTCTCTCCCTTTGCTGTTCATTCTTGATATGCATTATTTGACTCTAACTGGATCTTTTAGTTGTCCATCATTCTGGGATACAGGGATTTTCTTTTGTTTTGTTGCAGGACGCTAACAAAATAAAGTTGTATTGAGTTTAGCGAGAAAGCACACACCATGATCACAGACCAGTGACCAGGCAAATGCATGCACAACCCATTGGCTGAAGTGTCTTCACAAGTGGTTTTTGAAGAGCTTCAGGTAATAAAAAAAAATCATACCCACATCTCTTTGTAGATAATTCACCAGGAGATAAAGAATTAACTTTGAAGCTATTGCATTTTTCTGATCCAAAGTTGTGGTTTCAGTTTTCCATGCAGAAGCCTAAGGTCCTAACTAGAGTTGTCAATTAGTTGCAGTTAACTCAAGTGATTGGATTTGTTTTGAGTTAACGTGATTAAAAAATTAATTGTGATTAATCGCTGTTCTAATCACACTGTTAAACAACGATAGAACACCAATTTAAATGTATTATAAATTTTCTACCTTTTCAAATATATTGATTTCAATTACAACACAGAATATACAGTCTACAGTACTCACTTTATAGTATTATTTTTATTACAAATATTTGCACTGGAAAAAAGGTAAACAAAAGAAATTGGATTTTTCAGTTCATCTCATACAAATACTGTAGCGTAATCTCTTTATCATGAAAGTGCAACTTACAAATGTTGATTTTTTTCTGTTATGTAACTGCACTCAAAAACAAAGCAATGTAAATCTTTAGAGCCTACAAGTCCACTCAGTCCTACTTCTTGTTCAGCCAATCACTAAGACAAGCAAGTTTGTTTATATTTACAGGAGATAATGCTGCTCACTTCTTATTTAGAGTGTCACCTGAAAGTGAGCACAGGTGCTGTCATGGCACTATTGTAGCCAAAGTTGCAAGGTATTTACATGCCAGATACACTAAACATTTGTATGCCCTTAATGCTTTGACCACCTTCCAGAGGACATGCTTCCATGCTGATGATCCTCGTTAAAAAATAATGCGTTAATTAAGTTTGTGACAGAACTCCTCGGGAGAGAATTGTGTGTCTCCTGCTCTGTGGTTTTACCTGCATTCTACCATATATTTCATGTTATGGCAGACTTCGATGATGATCCAACACATCAATTTAAGAATACTTTCACTGCAGATTTGACAAAATGCAAAGAACATACCAATGTAAGATTTCTAAAGATAGTGTGACAGGGTCAGGCCAGACGGCTATGCAAGGGTGCTGGAAGGCATGTATATTAGCCCCAGGCTCAGCAAAGCCCTATTCCCTGGGTGATTCAGCTGGGGCTGATTAGGCAATTAGGCCACCTGGGGCTGCTTAACTAATTAGGCCACCTGGGGCTGTTTAGGCAATTAGGACGCCTGGGGCCAATCAAGAAGCCCCGCCCCAAACACTTAAAAGCCTTCAGTTCAGGCAGGCAGTGGTGGAGTGAGGAGTCTGGAGTAAGGAGGTGTGGAGTTTGGAGAGTAGAGGTTGGAGTTTACAGTTTACTGATTGGAGTTTGCAGTTCGAAAACCTGCAGATTGGAGTTGGCAGGCTGCAGTTTGCAGCCTGCAATCTGCAGAAGCTTGGAGATCCCACGGTTGCTGCCACAACACCGAAGGTAGCAGGACTCAGGGGCAGAGCAGGCCCCATCTCCTCCCCACCCCTCCGGCTCACCTTCCCCCAGCTGCACCACCTCCGGGCCGGAAGAGCGCAGGACCCACGGGGGCAGAGTACATCTACCTTCCCCCCCCACTTACCCTGTTACAATAGCTATAGCACTCAACCCAAGGTTTAAGAATCTGAAGTTCATTCCAAAATCTGAGAGGGATGAGTACATGGAACATTCGGTCAGAAGTCTTAAAAGAGCAACACTCTGATACAGAAACTACAGAACCCAAACCACCATAAAAGAAAATCAACCTTCTGTTGATGGCATCTGACTCAGATGATGAAAATGAACATGCATCAGTGCACACTACTTTGGATCATTATCAAGCAGAACCTGTCATCAGCATGCAGGCATGTCCTCTGAAATGGTGGTCACAGCATGAAGGGGCGTATGAATGTTTTGCACATCTGGCACTGTAAATATCTTGCAACAGCGGCTATAACAGTGCCATGCGAATGCCTCTTCTCACTTTCAGATGACATTGTAAACAAGAAGCGGGCAGCATTATTTCCCATAAATGTAAATAAACTTGTTTGTCTTAGTGATTAGTTGAACAAGAAGTAGGACTGAGTGGACTTGTAGATTCTAAAATTTTACATTGCTTTATTTTTAGTGCACTTTTTTATAATTCTACATTGGTAAGTTCAACTTTCATGATAGATTACACTACAGTATTTGTATGAGGTGAGTTAAAATACTATTACTTTTGTTTCTTTTTTATAGTGCAATTATTTGTAATAAAATATAAATATAAAGTGAGCACTATACACTTTGTATTGTGTTGTAATTGAAATTGATATTTTTGAAAATATTTATATTTATATAATTTAAATTTAAAATATTTATATTTATTTAAATATTAAATAAAAATATTTAAATAAATAGTATTCTATTATTTTTTTAGCAGCGTGATTAATCATGATTAATTTTTGTAATCATTTGACAGCCTTGGTCCTAACTGATTTGTGTTTAAGTGGTTCACCACAGTAGCAGCTCCCCACTTCAGGAACCAATCACTCAGTCTGTGTGTGGAGTGGTGGAGAAGCAACCCAAGAGAGATTTCTCCAAATGCTGATATCTATGAAATTCAAATCAGGAATCCTGAAAGTTCATGCTATTTGCCAAGCTATTTGCCAAGCCATGTTGAAGCTGTGCTGCTTTGAACTGAGCAGGTGTTAGACAGGCAAATACTTGATGTGTGGGATTTTTCATCCTGCCTACCTCTGCATTATCTTTCATTCATTAATTTCCTCAAGCACAGTGCTCCCATAGCTGTCTGTGCTTCACAAACAAAATATTGTTGTGTCAGTGTGCTTTATGTGTCAGAAGTTTGAAGAGATAATACTTCACCAAGAAGGCAAACTAAAACAAGCTTTTTATTTAAAAAAAAACAAAACAAAAACAAAACAACACCTGATGTGGTTCAACAAGGAGAAGTGCAGAGTCCTGCACTTAGGATGGAAGAATCCCATGCACAGCTACAGACTGGGGACTGACTGGCTAGGCAGCAGTTCTGCACAAAAGGACCTGGTGGGTACAGTGGACAAGAAGCTGGGTCAGCAATGTGCCCTTATTGCCAAGAAGGCTAACGTCATATTGGGCTGCATTAGTAGGAGCATTGCCAGCAGAACAAGGGAAGTGATTATTCCCCTCTATTCGGCGCTGGTGAGGCCAAATTTGGAGTATTGTGTCCAGTTTTGTGAGGATCTGGACAAATTGAAGAGAGTTCAGAGGAAGGTAACAAAAATGATTAAGGGACTGGAGCACATGACTTATGAGGAGAGGCTGAGGGGAACTAGGCTTGTTTAGTCTGCAGAAGAGAAGAATGATTTGATAGCATTCTTTAACTACCTGAAAGGAGATTTCAGGGAGGATGGAGCTAATAGAGGTAATAGATAACAGAAGTAGGAGCAATGGTCCCAAGTTGCAGTGGGACGGGGGTGGGGGTCTAGGTTGGATATTAGGAAAATCTGTTTCACCAGGGGGGTGGTGAAGCACTGGAATGGGTTACCTAGGGAGGTGGTGGAATCTCTATCCTTAAAGGATTTTTAGGTGCAGCTTGACAAAGCCTAGGCTAGGATGATTTAATTGGGATTGATCCCGCTTTGGTTGGACTAGTTGACCTCCTGAGGTCCCTTCCTACCCTACTCTTCTTTTTCTTCTTCTTCTTCTTCTAAAGTAGCCCTAGAATCCTCACCTGAACTCAGAGACCCATTGTTCTAATAACTGTACAAATACATAGTAAGAGATTAAACTCTTTGGGATAAGGAGTATTTAAAATAGACAAGACAGATATGTGTGTGTATATATACAGGGTTGGAGGGAAATGGGTATAAAGAAGTGAACAGACTTGTCTAAAGGACATGAACCAGGTCCCTGGCAGAGCTGAAAGTAGAATCCTGGTCTGCCTCCTGGTTCAGTAACCTATGCATAGACCACACTTTTCCAGTGATATAGGTGGTTGACAGATACAATGAAGGTATATGACCATAACACTGAGATTCATAGATTCAGTAATGCCTTTGAAGTCCTCTGCAGTGTCACTGACAGAACATTACAAAAATGGCATGCAGAGCTTTCTAGTAGCAGCTGGCTTAGCAAGCGTGGATTCACTAATGATGTGGACCTCTTCGTCCTGGGGTCAGAATATGGTAGATTGAAATAATCAGTAAAATAATGTGTGGAGGACTTTCTTGTGTCCTACACTCAGGCCTGTGTGACACTTGCTGATGGCTGGTATTTATGTGGCATAAAGGATGTTTGTAGAGGATAGGAAGCTGAAGGAGAATAAAAAGGAGGACGAAAAATTGACTATGTCAGTAGTGAAAGACAAGTGCAGACAAATAATTCAGGATGAAAAAGCAAATAATAAGCAATGGAAAGAATATTTTGAAGAGCTGTACAATGTGCAGAACAAGTAGATGAAACAGTCCTGGAGAAGCTTCCCAGCTCAAACAAGGGAGAGCAGATGCTGGAATGCTTAGCAGTAAAGATCTTGATAAAAGGTTTGAAAAAGAAAAAGGTGCTGGGAAGTGACAACATTAACGGCAGAGCTGCTGCAACCAGGCAAGGAAAACACTGGTAAAGGAGATGCACAAACTATTCAACAAAATTTACAAACAACAGCAAGTGCCATTGAATGGGAAAAAGCGATAATAGTATCAATCTATAAAAAAGAGCTAAGAGTGACTGCAAGAACTACAGAGAAGTTAGCTTATTGAGCATGCCAGGAAAACACTGCAGAGGAGAATGAGCAGGTATGTGGAAGTGGCACTTAGAGAGGAACAGGCCAGAGGTAGACCAGGAGAAAGTACAATAAATCAATTATTTGTGATAAGACAGATATAAGACAAGTACATAGAACACAACTGAACTTGGTACAGTAAATTGACGGACTTCAGACAGGCCTTGGATAGCATTTGGCAGAAAGGGTTATGGCAAGTTATGAGAAGGTATGGCCTCCCCACAGCATTGATCAAACTGACAGAAAACATCTACAGCTGGTTGATAAGTGCAGTGAGAGCACACAGGAAGCTGACGGAATGGTTCAGGATGATGGTAGGAGGTTTAAAGGTTAAAAGATGAACAAAGCCATGAAGCTGGTACAAGATAAAAGCGGTGGAAAGACTTCCTTTGCCCCAATTGTTGCTGTGGCATTGATGGATGGGAATTGAACTATGTGGTAGGATAATGTATAACATGAGACCCACAGAGTGTATTGACTTTACAGGATCAAGGAGGATTTACAGAGAGTAACTGACAAGGTAGATTTGGAAAGCAGAAAATTTGGATTGAAGATTAGCATGGAGAAGACAAAAATTATGGCAATTGAAAGACAATAGAAAGAGGTAAAGCTCAAACTTGCAGAGAGAGAGAGAGAACTAAAACAAGTGGAAAAACCAGTGTACCTTGGAGGACTAGTATCTAAGAATGGGAAGTGTGAAAATGACAGGAAAGAAATAATTGAACTAGCTGCTCCTGCATTTGGAATATTTCACAAGATGTGGAAGGCTAAAAACACTTAGATTAAAAACAAAAATCAGCATAGATGAGACAACTGTCATGCCAGTATTGCTGAATGGGTTGCAACTGAGGAAAGGCAATGAATGAAAGATTTTGATTGCAGAAATAAACTGGCTCAGGGGAAGACTGAGAGTTTCAAGACTGCAGAAAATAATAAAAAGAAGAGATAAAACAGCTAGGCCCAGAAACAATGCTGGTGTAGCAGATTCAAGAAAGATGACTGTGATGGTTTGGACACGTGTCAGAAATAACCCTGGAAAGAATACCATACATGGCGTTCCATACCGGACCACAAGGAACTAGAAACAGAGGAAGACTGTGGATAGACATGATGGTGAATTAAAGGTTTAAAGAGGAAAAAAGCCATGAAGCTGGCACAAGATAAAAGTGATAGAGAGACTTCCTTTGGCCCCAATGTTGCTGTGGAGCTGATGGATGGAAATTGAAGAAGAAGAGTGATGTCTGGAGCACAGACCTCCCACAGCAGTATCAGTACTGCTTTTAATAAGCATGATCCTCTCCACTCAATACTGTCAGCATGGGGTTAGATAAAGTCTCTTTCTCCACCCTCCCCACCTCACCATGCATGTCCATATAAGAACCAGGCACTGTCACTGTCCATGTGCCCACCTTAGTTTAGATACTCTTTTCTGCTAGGATTGCCAATGTTATTACCCACTCCAGAATAGGGCAAGGAATACAGGGCAGGAGGCAGAGCTGGGCCAGCACAGCTAGACGGCACCAGATACAAGTTAATGTTGCTTCCATCCAAGGTCCCAGATCTCTGCTGGATCCACATTGTCTAGTGCTTGGTCTTTTAAGCTGAGCAGCAGTAAGTTCAGTTTCTGTTGGACTTTTCGAGGGTGCCACCTGTAGAGCTGGTAAAAAAAAAAAAAAAGCCTGGTTATATAAATGCCTGTTATTTTTGTCAGAAATATTGAGGGGGAAAAGGAAAAAATTCCTTGCAAAAGTTGTGGGATCAGGTTATGTTTTTGTTTCTTAAAGCTTTCAATTTTTGGTTTAAAAATGGGTCTTGAGTCAAAAACTGAAAATATTTCTTAAAAAATTTTACCAAAAAATTAGTTTTCTGATGAAAAATTCAAAGATTGTCAGAGTTTTTTACAAAAATTCTCTTGACAAGAAGTTATTTGATGTCAGAATATATGTTTTGACCAATTCTAGTCACCAGTGTTGAGCTGGCTGGAAATGTTTAGACAAAAAATATATTTCATAGGAAATTCCACTTTGTCAAAACTGAAACTTTGGGAGGTGGAGGGACATATCAGTTTTGATTAAATTCATCAGGAAGGCTTCATGGTGTCGGGGTGGAATTTCTGGTCAAAACCAAAGAAACTGACTCCAGAACAAGCTGGTGGCTAGGACACGCACCTGGGATGAGGGAAACTGAATCTGCTCCCACATTCTAAGCAAGTGCTCCAACCATCACCCTATTGTGGGACGTTTCTCTCTCGTTTTTTCAATAAAAAAATTCACAAAAGTTTCATCCCAGTGCAGAACAGGAAAAAAGTCTTTGAAATCTCAAACTTTCACAGGAGGAGAAAACCATTTTCTGCCCAGCTCTACCAGTGAAGCAATGTGCTGCAATGTTACACTGCTACCAGTGTAACAAGTCCTGCTGCTCGCTCTCTCAGACCTAGCAATGTCAACCTGGGTCACGAGGTTTGGGGTGCAGTCCAGACTAGTGATGGGTTCTGTCACCGTATGCCCTGCCATCCTGGGTGCCTCACAATGCTTTGCCAGTGAAGCTCACAGCCTGGGATGCTCACAGCCAGCCCGTTCAGGTCACAGCTTGAGGGTCCTTGTGCTAGAGAGCCCTGGTTCAGCCGCTTTGACCCCAACAGTCTGTTTGCCTTCTCACACCACACTCTGGCTTCCACTACAATCAGTAAGGTGACCCCAACACATTCCCAGTCTTGAATTTCCCCACAACCATGTGTTCTGCAATGTCCACCCCTCTCCTGGGCAGTTCAGAGAAATAACAAGGTTGGTTTGTTTCTCTAAAGACACAGAAGCACATCAGAGCTTATTAACTTAACTGGGGTTAATACACCCTTCGATTTAAACAAAGCATTGAGTTCATTTATAGTAAAAAACAAAAAGATATATTAACAATAGGGCTTAGGTTAAGTGATGCCAAGAAAAAGGAATATATAATTAGAAAGGTTTACAAGCAAATAGAAGTAAAAACATGCATCTAAAAGTCTAACACTTAATCTAGACAGGTACAGGCTTTGTTCAAGATGTTTTTTCTCAACCATATTCCATTTTCAGAGACTTCAACCTCTCTCTTGGTTGAAGACCCCATCTTTCTCAGTTTGCAAGAACTTTGTTCCCTTGTATGTGTCTAGGGATGGACGCCAAAGATGGCTTCTGCATTTGCTTATACCTGTCAAAGTTCAACACCATTATCCTTGTTTTTGCACATGGGGAAACTGAGGCACAAAGGTGAAGTGGCCCGAAATCATATAGGAGTTCATGTTGGAATTAGAACTAGAACGCAAGTTGCTCAGGGTATTGAAATAATCCTGGAGTGCATTTTATGGTGGTGTCTCCGAGGTGGGGGAGAAATGTTTTGATTTACAAATGTTTGGAAAAAATGATGAAAAATAACTCTGGTTATGGGGTAATAATTTTCTTCTGCAGTCCCAATTACATCAGATATTCTGTGGAGTTAATCACATTTGAGAAGAGACGCTAGGCACAAGTTGCTATTTTCTAACCTGTAATCAGCAAGCAAGAAATAATTATCATGTAAAAACAGCTTCATTATACAATGGGTCTGATTTACTGCTACTCCTTTTAAGTTTGTCTTTAAAAGAAATAACACAAATAACAGGTTGTCAGCTGTAGAGTACCATGGATTCTAGTGTTTGAAAGATTCAGAATGCACAGTAAAAGCGTGTCACCCTACATGCTACGTATGTGAATCTATGTCTACACTGCAGGTAGGAACATCTACATTGCAAACTCCTTATGGCAGCATGTAGAATGAACTACACAATCTGTCTGGCATGGGCATAAATAGAAGTGTAGACAGTGAGGCACTGCTCAAGGAAAAAGAGTAAAAATGTGCCTGAACCCTGTGGATATGTTCCCTACATGTCTCTCTACACACTCGAGCAGTGTCTCCCCCCTTCTACACTGCTATTTCATGATATTACAGCACCATTTTGGGGCTACAGAAGTTATTTTGGAGAAAAATTAGGATCCAGAAAGAAGAAGAGATAATGTTGAGCTCCAAAAGACATGTATTTGAGCAGATTATGCCTAAGGGCCAAGAAAGGGAAGAAAGAGGATCCAGGGAACTATAGGCCGGTCAGCCTCACCTCAATCCCTGGAAAAATCATGGAGCAGGTCCTCAAGGAATCCATTTTAAGGCACTTAAAAGAGAGGCAGGTGATCAGGAGCAGTCAACATGGATTCACCAAGGGAAAGTCATGCCTGACCAACCTGATTGCTTTCTATGAAGAGGTGACTGGTTCTGTGGATGAGGGGAAAGTGGTGGACGTGATATACCTTGACTTTAGCAAAGCTTTTGATACGGTCTCCCACAGTATTCTTATCAGCAAGTTAAAAAAGTATGGGTTTTATGAATGGACTATAAAGTGGATAGAGAACTGGCTAGAGCAAAGGGCTCAATGAGCAGTGATCAATGGCTCCATGTCTAGCTGACAGCCGGTCACAAGTGGAGTGCCCCAGGGGTCAGTCCTGAGGCCGGTTTTGTTCAACATCTTCATTAATGATCTGGAAGCGGGGATAGATTGCACCCTCAGCAAGTTTGCAGGTGACACTAAGCTAGGGGGAGTGGTAGATACCCTGGAAGGGAAGGATAGGATACAGAAGGACCTAAACAAATTGGGGGATTGGGCCAAAAGAAATCTGATGAGGTTCAACAAGGACAAGTGCTGAGTCCTGCACTTAGGACGGAAGAATCCCATGCACAGCTGCAGACTGGGGACCGACAAGCTAGGCAGCAGTTCTGCAGAAAAGGATCTGGGGGCTACAGTGGATAAGAAGCTGGATATGAGTCAGCAGTGTGCCCTGATTGCCAAGAAGGCTAATGGCATATTGGGCTGCATTAGTAAGAGCATTGCCAGCAGATTGCGGGAAGTGATTATTCCCCTCTATTCGGCATTGGTGAGGCCACATTTGGAGTATTGTGTCCAGTTTTGGGCCCCTCACTACAAAAAGGATGTGGACAAGTTGGAGAGAGTCCAGCGGAGGGCAACAAAAATGATTAGAGGGCTGGAGCACAAGACTTATGAGGAGAGGCTGAAAGAACTAGGCCTGTTTAGTTTGCAGAAGAGAAGAATGAGGGGGGATTTGATAGCAGCCTTTAACTACCTGAAAGGGGGTTCCAGGGAGGATGGAGCTAGGCTGTTTTCAGTGGTGGCAGGTGACAGAACAAGGAACAACTGTCTCAAGTTGCAGTGGGGGAGGGTTAGGTTGGACATTAGGAAAAAATTTTTCACTAGGAGGGTGGTGAAGCACTGGAATGGGTTACCTAGGGAGGTGGTGGCATCTCCATCTTTACAGGTTTTTAAGCTGAGGCTTGACAAAACCCTCGCCGGGATGATTTAGCTGGGGATAGTCCTGCTTTGAGCAAGGGGTTGGACTAGATGACCTCCTGAGGACCCTTCCAGCTCTCATATTCTATGATTTTATAAGAAGTTTTGTTCCCACCTTTTTAAAAATAGCAGTGTAATGTCTCACTGCTTTCCTGCTGCCAGAGCCTTTCCCCACTGCAGGGAAAGGCTCCAGCAGTGGGGAAAGGCTCTGGAAGAGAGGAGGCATCAGGGAAAGACTGGAAATTCCCCACTGCTGGAGCCTTTTCCTATTGCAGTGAAAGGCTCTGAAGGGAAAGACTCTGGCAGGGAGAAGGCAGATTTACACAGATTTAAGGGCCAGATTGTGCCACCTTTACTCACATCAAGTGGTATTTTACTAAATTAATCTTTACTGACTTGGCTTCTTCAGAGATTTGTATAATCCATATGGCTTTCTCCTCCTTCCTACAACATCCCCTTTCTTGTAATTAATTCTTAGAATATGTTGTGGGGCCAATAATAACCCAGTTTCTATTGATCAGGGAATCATTCTGATTTGTTTTTTTGTGTTTTTTATAGCTCTTCCCAACACCCTTTTATGTTTTATTGTGATTTCTTAGAGACGAAAACCTGTTTCAATCCAGCTTTGATATGAGCTTTTACTCCTTGTTTTGCTGAAATATAGGCAAATATATCAAATAGTGTGACACTGTCCCGGCAGATTTCATTCTGGGTTATAAAGGATTGCTTCATGGGTCCTAATTGCTTATCGAGCTGGGAAGGTTAGAAATATTAATTGCTTTGTTCAGAATAATTTCAAAGTTAGTAAAACACAAACCATTGATCAATAAAGGTAAGAGAAGGCTTTGGGCCTGAAGGGAAGAAATAATACATTCATTACACTGAACAAATTCAATACAAGAAATGAATCAATGTCATACCTTGGTGGGAAATGCTGTCCTAACTAATCTAGTGAAGCCCAGAATGGAATTTATTTTGTCTGGTATTTGAAAAATGACTTTACCTCCTCGAGTGCATAGTTGTTTGATATTTTCCATAGCAAAAATACATAAAATAATGCTTTTTGAGGTACAGTGTGACACTCACTGAAGTCAATAGGCCATATCTTACTATCACCCTGTTTACAAAACACATATGCTTATAGATTTTAATACAGAATTAGGGTTCAAGGTCATGAATAACTTCAGCAAGTCCGAATGTGTTGCCCTTCACAGTGTGAGATAAAAGAATAAAGCGGTTCTTTAAAAGGAAAGGGAATATTTTTTGTCAATAAACAGTAGAATACACAAACTATTTATTCCCTAAGACCATCCAATGATATAATTTCTTAAGATCTTCTGTATACAGTTAATTTTCCAAGTATCTGGGTTATCTTCCTTCAGTGTCTCTCTCCCTGACTAACCTCTTCTCTTCAGCATCAATTTTACCTGTATTCACAGAATGTCTGGTAAGCTAGCATTTGATAGCCCTTCTGATTCCTCTCCTTTCCAGCACACTTTGCAAAAAAGGAGCTTGACAGGCAGGGTTTTTTTAATCTTCTCTTTATCTTCAGCCCAACAAGCTGTAGATCAGAATCCTGGGGTATTCTCTAGGTACAAACAATTCTTTCAGGGCCTACTTTCTGGTCTTTTTTCTTGAAACCAACTGGCCTAGTTTACTAACACTGGGGGGAAATGGGAATTATGGCCCACCTTTTTCTAAAGGTAAACAAACAGGGAAACAAGGACAGCTTGTTAAAAGGCAATGAATGGTTCTTTCTTTCTAGAGGATTTTCTTTACTCCCCAGAGGCTGCTTTTTCTGTCATACTTTGTTTTAGACTTCTATAGGCTAGCTAAAAATCCCTAAGAAAAGATTTCTTTCTCCATTCCATTCCGTACATTTTTTAGAGTAATTTCTCCAGAACAGTTACATATCTAAGCAAGTTCATGGGCTTCCTCCATACTGCATGCTGTAAGACTCTCCCTTAATGGCAGGGAAGTCAATGGAAGTTTGTTGCTGATCACGAGAGTTATGTGTATGCATTCCAGGGCAATATTTGACTGGTATAATACCCATTTCATATACATCGCGCTGCATCCATAGATTTTAAGGTACTTCACGATCTTAAATGTATTTATCCTCACAGCATCCCTGTGAGGTAGGGGTGTATGATCCCCATTTCCCAGATCGGGAACTGAGGGACAGACAGGATAAGGGTCTTGCCTGAGGTCACTCAAGGAATCTGTGGTGGAGCAAGGAATCTGGTGCCCTAAATATTGGACCATCCTTGAATGCAACCTGGGCATGTGTAATATATTAAATACAATCATGTAAAAACAAAACACAATTCAAAAATCAGAGAGAAATAAGCTCTCTTCAGGATGATTTGAAACCCTGCAGTGCCTCATTCTGAGAAGACAGAATTTCATATCACATTACCTATCGTTCTTGTCTGTTCTTGTTATTACTAGTGGTGGTTTGCATGGCACTGTGTCTGTTCCATGGCTGAATTATTGAAGCTTTTTACACCAGGGAATAATAAATAGCAGCAAAAAGTTGCTCTTGTTGCTTGAGGAAATCATCTATTCCCTATACTCTTGTGCATACAAAAGGGGCATGAACATGTAAGAGAAGTAAAATTGTCTTTGTGAGCATTCTTCTGGAATATTCTAGCTAGCTGAAAAGAAAGAGGTGAGAAAATGACGTAGTGGCAGAATTACCACCCCACTGAGAGTTGCATAGTTGGGTGCTTGCTCAGTCATTACTCCCAGTGGGTGTCTGTTGACTTAAGGATTTAAGGAATGAGCCCTAACTGAGGCTTATTTCCAGAGTGACACTCAGTGTGTTGTTATAGCTACTGGCTGTTCAATGGAGCTGTTAGTACTCGAAGTCTTGTTCTGTACTGGAGCTTCTGTTGGGATTCAGTGGAACCAATCCTGCAAGGTTCAGAATGCTTCCTTAGAGCCACTGAGCACCTTCAACACCCAATTATTTCAATGGGAGTTAAGAGCGCCCAGCCTTTCAAGCAAAGTACTCTGAGTCTCCCAAGATCCAGTCCATTCTGACAAATAGCTCCTAAGTGCTATGGTGTTATGTTAACCGCTGCAATTGGTGCAAAGACAAATGTACATTTATTTTTTTGCATTCTTTTGGATTTGGGACTGTACCTTCAGTGATGCTAATCCGTATTTACTGCCTGGAACAGTTGATATGTGCAGGAGTGATGATGATGGCTAATTAGAAAATTTCCAGACCTAATCAATATAAATGAACGAGGTGGTTAAAATGATTCAGTAGGGGACAGAGGATGAAAATACTAAAAAGTACCTAATTTGTTATCTGTAAACAGAGTAAGACACTTGGTACATTTATTATGCCCATTAAATGTTTTTCCACTGACTTTTCCCTTTGTTAATTTTAGAGCATAATACATGTATTAACTCCTTTGTCATCTAACAAGCTGTGTTTACTGTGCTGACTATTCGTTATTACGACTGATTTATTAACACTGACTACAAATAAAAAGCTGAGCAAACATCACAATATGAAAGCATAATATGGGACTTGTGATCCATTTTACATGAACTTAGCTGTCATTCATCTTCTGGACACTTTATGCTCTTGCCTTGGTTTTCTGCTGCACATTTTGGTATCTACAGAAAAATTTGTAGTAGTTTTGCTCTTCTGCCACACCTTTTACCAAAAAAGGGACACCGCTAGAGGTTGGCACTTTCCCTTGTCGGAGTATGTTCATGAACAGCTTGAAAGTAGAGCTTTGCCATGGTTTGTATAATGGAACTTAGGAGCAGCATAGCTCCTGGATCCTAAAGTAGGTCACAGGGGTTACTCAGTTATTCATTAGACACAGATAAAGGGGGTTGAATAAAATTAGTATATTTTGTATTGCTGTAGGGCCTAGAAGCCTCACTCAAGGATTGGAGCCCCATTGTGCTAAGTGATACACAGAAACAACAGAAAGATGGCTTCAGCCCCGAAGAGGTCACAGTCTACATGTGTGATAGACAATAGATTGATAAAAAAGCCAGCACAGGGAGCACAAATTAATAGTGAGTTACCTGTGATTAGTGTGATATGCTGTGGCTGTAGCACACTAGCTACCTAACCAGTGTTAGGAGTTTTATAGATACCATGGCAGAAGTAGCTTGCAGGAATTTAACATGTAATGGCTTTTAATTTGTATAGGGAGCTCCTGCAATTCCTGAGGGGCAGTGTGAGGGTGCAGATATCTCTGGGAAAATCTGACTGATGAGCATTGAAAGCTGACTTTGGGTTGATGGCTTAATGGAGTGTAAAAGATGTGAGTTGTCTGAGGTTTGCCAATCACTCGCTCTGGTGGGTTGAAAATTGGTTCTGCACCCCTCAGCATCTCCAGACAGCTGGATCAGTGGTGATTGGTACAATCATTACGGAGAAGAGAGGAAGTTGGGGTTTAAAAATTTGCATATTGAAATGTCTGTAAATAAAACTAGTTCCAAATATCAGAGGTTCACAGGAGTTTAGCTACAACTTTTAGGTGGCACCGTATAATGGATGCGTGGGCTTCAGCCAGCAGATGCAAACACTCCATAAATCATGCACAAACTGAAGAGCTGGGAATAAGACTTTGCTGCTCCAGCAGCCATTCAAAGTGATAAGAGAGCTATAATAGATCCATTATACTCCCTGTGGTCCAGCCATAAGGGAGCAATCTCTCTCTCTCTCTCGTTCTCTCTCTCTCTCTTTCTCTCTCTCTCTCTCTCACACACACACACACACACACACACACACACACACACACACACACACACACAGTCAATACGTTGCATACTCCTCTTTAAAATCAATTCTCATGAGCCTTCATTGAATTGCATAGGAGACAATGAGCTCAATTAATTCCATGGCAATTCTATTATAAAAGAGAAGAGATGAGACCCAGGGAGTTCTAGTAGGAAGTTAATGTGCTTAGAGAAGCACTGCCATGGCCAGACTGTGCATTTATCCATCACTGCTGCATAAGTGGTGAGTGAAAAGAGCCTCAGCAATAAGTCCCAGAGCCCTTCTTCCTGCAGAGAACACAGACAGGCACAATGCTTCTAGGGACACTGGGAGAGCACATACAGGAGCAACCACTGGTTCTCTCCATAGGGACACCATGCTTCTGACTTAGCTCTGGCCATAGACCAATGGAAAAAGGGTTGAGCCACAGATAATTTAGCCTTCAGATAATTGGTATCATTAGCAGTTCTATGACTCCTCCTTCCATCTGCATATGTGCACAGCGAGCGGGGCTTCCAGCAGCCCTTTCCCTCTCTGGCACATCCAAGTAAGAGAAGCCAGATCTTACAATCCTATTGTTGCAGAACCTTTGACAAGAGAAACGTGTATATGATTCCATCACTCGCTTGGTGACATTCCCAAGAAATCCATACCCTGTACACATGTAGCTTTTCTATCTCATCCTTGTGAGCGGGGCAGTGCTTGGAAATGGTGATGAGACTGTAGTATCCATGATAGCCACATACTCAGTGGGAGCAGCACCTCTGAAAATGGGGACCTACAAAATGGGCAGGATGAGACCAGGGAAGTGATTGCGGGATATGGCCACAGGGCAACGTTTCTGCCATGAACACTAATGGCCAAGTTCTGCCTTCAGCTAACACTTGCTGGTTTCTCTAGAGTTGCTTTTTATGGCAATGGAATCCCTTCAATCCCCTTTGGCACACAGGTGATGTCATTGTGTTGCATCGTGGTGGTGATTACCCAGTCATTCTCATGATTGAGTAAGACATACATTTATCCCATTAGACTTTATCCCAAACCTAAACTGCATGCACAGCTGCCATTGACCTCGGTAGGTGATGAGACTGCATATCTGGACTTGTGTGGCTAGTTCCCTCCCTTGTGAGAAGTGTAACAATCTCACTGGGAAGAAACTAGGTGCCTTCAAGTAGAAAACTTTTATTTGCCTGCTCTGTGCCCAACTCATGCTGCCCAAGAAAAAGTCAGAAGCCCCTTTCATCACACAGGAGACTTGTCTTTTTTCCCCATTATCCATTCAGCTGCAGTTCAGGCCTTCGTTGTATACAAAGGGAAGGTAAGATTTGCTCCTAGGAATTTTAGAATCTGGCTTTAAAGGCTCCTCCTAGATTGATGATGTTGAACGGCACCATTTCTAGTAAGGTCCAGGGTTCTAAAGAAAGTACAGAAACCATTTAGAAAACTTTCACACACTGCGTTTAATCACCTACCCTACAAAAGCTGCAAGGTATATCAAAGAAATAATTAAAGACATCAAAAGGTTTTCTAGTAAAGAAATTGTTTGTCATTTGCATAATTGTGCCTTATGCAATTTTAAGTTTCTCTATGAAATGCTAAAGATCTTCTTTGTTTTATTTCTTGAAGAGAATGAGCTATTCAGAATCAACCAGATTATTAACAGGTTGGAAACCTCAGGGAAACTTCAATAGGGAACTCACTTGGCCACAACTTTCTGAGCTAGCACTCTCATGGGAATGAATGGGACCTCCTGAGAAGTCAGGTACCACTCAGTGTAGTTGAGGGTGGCAGGATCATGCTTTTGGGGAGGAACCTTGTGTATTAAACTAATGTTCAAAAGTGCTTGTGCAGTGAGCCATGAGCCACTTACGGGCTCTGTGGAGGACTTGAAAGTACAGTGAAATGTTAAGGCAGCGCAGGAAAATGAAATTTTAAAAAATAATGTGAAGCTGTGAACTAGAGTAGTCACCATTGATTTGCCTGCTGTTACCACACACAATGGTATGAGTCAACACCAGATTTCCCCATACTTAGAAAAGGGAATAACAGGAGTCTCGGACTGCCTTGGGTGGTAAATGTAGACCTTTATAACAAAATTCACTATAGGGAATGGATTCCCCTGGCAATCCAGTTTGGTTTTGCTGTAAGATTTGCTAATGTAATATTTCAAGCTAACATAAAGCCTGTGGACTTGACCCAATATATTTGTGAATTTCATAAAAAAGATCACACATTCTCATGGTTAAAGACTTCTAGTTTTGCATGGATTTGAGCTGAAGCCAGCAGAAACCCAGCAGTTTCAATACAGATTCACTTTGCATTGCAGAGTTAAATTCTGCTACAGAGCAAGCTCTTGGAGGCATTCTGCCTGCTTCTGGCCTCCAGCTACCCCCTATTCAACAGCACATTTCTTCCTCTTCCCAAAACACAGCTGTGGCTTTTTAGAACCAAGCCTGGGTGGTTTCCAGCATTGGCCACTCGGGTGGAATGTTGGGCTCTTCCACACGTTATTAAATATTGCAGCCCAGACAGGAAACAGATCAGTGACTAATAGCAGCAAAAAGGATTAAATGAACAACAAGCCTCAGGTTCCATTTGTGAATGTCAATTAATGGAACTAGGATTCTGTCACTTTTTATTTTTCCTAGCCTCATTTGGGCATATGGGGGAGAAATGTGCCTGATTGCATTAGGGTTAATGGACAGTGGTATGGCCTCTTTGTGAGAATAAGTGATGGGCTGTTGTGTCTGGATTAGATCCAAGAACATCTGAATAATGCCAGACTGGGTTTCCTGCCCTTTTGCACTTAAACCCCTTGCGAGCAATGAATTCAATGCTAGGTTCCCAGCTGTAAATATCACATAACAATAACTCGGGTTGGCAGAAGATATTTCTGCTTGGCAATTGATCCAGAAATATTCCCCTGCCCCCTAAGGTCATTGGTCTCTAAGAAATGGATTCTTAAGATGTTCAAGCATTTCATTATAGTATAAGCTTGCAGGCTCAGGAGATAGCTTTAAACAAATGCTTCCTTTATCATGGGACTCTTTCCCCCATACTTCACTCCTAATTAATACGCTCTCTTTTTAAATGGTTTTGTTTGGCATTTGCCGCCATTTGTTGTATCATGATATAAAGGACCATAATTCAATTAAACCAGATGATCATATTGTGGATGGATATATTAGATTAGAGAGAGAAAAAAAGTTCACCATTGTATGATATTCAAAGCTTCTTCAACCAAGAATGAAGGTTTAAATATGATGGAGCTCCAAAATGTACAAAATGTCTTTCGTATCTAATTCACAAAGAATGACCGTCTTAACTATTTAATATATGGCAGATAGCAATGGTTTAATGAGGTAAGTATCAGCATTGAAACATGTACATTCCCTGGAAACAAATGTTCATACTCCTTCTGAAGTCAATAGTGAAGTTACTCTGGGCAGGGAAGAGGTGAATGAGACCTTATATGTCAAAGTCATGCATTCTCTCTCTGGCTGTTCTTCCACCAGGGAAGATCTACAACTGCTTAAGTCCCACTGTATGTGCTCTGATGGCTCAGGTTAGTGACCTAAGCTTCTGCTCCCAGCTCCCTCCTCAATTCCGAATGATCTTTTAGCACGTCAGATGATCCAGATGGAGGTGTCATTAGTGAAGCAGCAAGTTCACTGCACTGTGACTTAACCAGAACTGAGATTTTTCTAAAGATTTTTTATCAGTTTCTCTCCTTTGGGCTTGAATTAAGAGCAACAATAAGAGAAATGGGAAAATAGGATCTGAGTTAATATAGCTTTGGATGCTATGATGTGACTGTGGGTCAGAACAGCTCTATCTTCTACTCTAGCTTTGTCTAAAAGATAATTGTCACTCAAACGACAGTCCAGTACCATGGTTTCCACAAACTCCTCAGGTTTTTTTAAATTGAAAACCTCTGAAAACAAATATTGTACTCAACGGCATGTATTTAGAACACTGAGTGCTTCTGTTCGGATGTTTTGTTTCCTGCGGATTGCTGCACTGCAGTTGGGATTTCAGTATTCAGCCCAGACACAGAAAAGAGAAGACAAGTAATAATTCCAGCCTGTGCATGTTCTTTGGCCAGTCTGATGAGATTAATTTAATCTTTTAACATGTTCTTCACAATTATATTAATAGCAGAGATTACTGCAGGTGGCAGCAAATTAGGTAACTCAGGCTCCCCCAGTGCTTATGGCCTGCCGTTGAACTAGTTTTGGCTTTAATATTTCACTTGATTGAAGAGTGGTTCTTAAAATCCCTACCCAGCTCAATATTTGTAACCTTCTCAGAGATTCATCAAAATTAGGCTTTTCAGACCTAAAGAATGTGGGCTCCTGTGACTGTGCAGTGATGGCTTCAGGACAAATTTCAAACCGTGTAGGGACAAACGAGTAGTACTTACCAGGACAAGTAAAACTCGTGTAGGGATATGCAAACCTCTTGATTTACCTTGGGATTTACAAATCTAGGCCTGATCATGCAATTATCTACTCCAGAGGGGCTCCGCTCAGGGGCATGATCTTCTTAAGCAGAGCAGTTCAACTAAGGCCCAAATTTGAGTTTGCCAAGTCTTTTTTCACCCTAAAATGTACCGTGATGTTGTGTTTTATTTCTCCCTCTGCCACCCTGGTAGATTCATTTTAGGATTATTTCCCATACCCCCACACCATGAAGCCTGTGTTACAATAGAACACCTCCCCTAAAATCTAGGCTGGTAAGCAACTTGTAGATGGGTCACTTTTAGTTAAGGTAAATTTTCCGGTTGTTACTCTACCAAGGGATGTCTTTCTAAAAAACATGCTCTAGCTCAACCACAAGCTTGATGTCGTAGTTACTGGGTGAAATTCTTGAGTTGTGTTCTGGCCATATTCTATGGGAAAAATCATGTATGTTTATACAGACATACAGAGAACTTTTTTTCCTTTAAGATATCTGTCTACTCCTTTCTTCACAGTCTCTACTGAGTACCTCACAAAACCAAAACATTTCATTTCAAGTGAAACGTCCACATTTACAATGAGCTGAGTGGGGTTGAGTTCAGGCAAACTCTGTTCACTTTCTTTACCAGCCATTAGCTATTCACTATGCCTTGACAGTGACTGACTGGATGTCTGGGACTGGGGCGGCCATGGCTAGAGATGAGAGCAGGAATCATGGGCCCGATGCCAGAGCGGAAGGTCAGAGCCAGATGTCAGAGCCGAGGATCAGAACGAGAGCCAGGACTCAGAGCCGAGTTACCTGGAGTGAGGCGGAGAACAAGCAGGCACAGGAGCTATTGCAGCCATATGTAGATGCTTTGAGTAGCCGACAAACTGTTGCTGCTGGGTTTAGGAGCAATCCTGCTAGCTTCCTCAGCCAATCAGATGGGCCATTCCCTCAGGCCATCTGGCTGGTGCAGCGCAGGTGTACTCATTAAACTGCCAGGTGACAGGGCAGGTGCGGCTGCAGGGCCTCATTTCTGAGACTGCATAAACTACACCTTAATCTACTGGCCTCCCCCTGCAGCTTGTGTTCCAAAGAAATAAAGAGAAATTGGATGAAGGGAGAATAGTCCATCCCTTCTCAAACATCCCCTCCCATTTATTGCATTTACCGAAGATAGGGTGAGCTTCTGGAAGCTTTTAACAAGGGCATTGCCGTTCAGATAAAGTAGGAACTCACTCAGAGCCGAAACCTCACCTTTATCCAGCTCTAAAAGATCATCAGCCAAAGGGGATGGGCACAGGCTGTGCTCCAGCAAAGCACTTAACAGTGTGCTTGGGTTTTATTGAACTCAGTGGGATTTGAGGCTATGCCTAAAGACTTTGCTGTATTGGGTCATAATCTTGGTGCGCAAAGCAGGTCTAAGGACAGGTTGAAACAGGAGAATTTTTCAGAGGACTCCAGATGATAGCAGACCTGCCTTGCATGACAGTAACCTTCCCCAGAAAGAGACCCATGAGACACAGCCAGGCATATCATGCCCTCAGTTATAGAATTCCCCTTTGATTTAATGCAGATTTAATGGCCCCACAGCATGACCCTGAATATTTTATTTAAATGTGCAAGTATATTAACCTTATTTAGCAAGAGAGGAATCTTTGCAGCAGATGAAAAGGAAAGAATAAACACAGAGGGCACAGATAGTCATAGAATCATAGAATATTAGAGTTGGAAGGGACCTCAGGTGGTCATCTAGTCCAACCCTCTGCTCAAAGCAGGACCTACCCCAACTAAATCGTCTCAGCCAGGGCTTTGTCAAGCTGCACCTTAAAAACCTTTAAGGATAGAGATTTCAGCACCTTCCTAGGTAACCCATTCCAGTGCTTCACCACCCTCCTAGTGAAAATGTTTTTCCTAATACCCAACCTAGACATCCCCCACTGCAACTTGAGACCATTGCTCCTTGTTCCGTCATCTGCCACCACTGAGAACAGCCTAGCTCCATCCTCCCCGGAGCCCCCTTTCAGGTAGTTGGAGCATAGCCCTATCAATGAAGTGGAGATTTTTGACTGAAGGCAGAAAGAAGTGTACAGTTGTTGGTAAGCGAACACTTTTTTGTTGAAGCTTGTGATGAAGGATATAAATAATTGATCCCTGTGTAAATGCACAGGAATCAGGGCTATTTAGCTACAAATGAGAGAGTCACAGTGTTAGGCCAAAACAGAGAACTGGGTTTATGGCGCATTATTTATAACCACGCTGCCTACATTTCATTGACTCTGTCATCACAGGCACCCACTTTCCATTTTGCATATCATTCCTGGATAAAATGCAGATAAAGGATGTACATAGGTTTTCTTCTAGCTGGGATTTTAAAAATTCCCTTACATTCAGTCCCAGGGCCAAAGTGTAAAGCCCTAAATGTGTATAAGGAGATTAGTACAAGAAAAATCTTTCATTTTTCCAAGTGGTTTATATGCCACTTTACCAAACCAGTCGTCACAAATTGCAATGAATTAACAAGAACTTGTGTAAATTTTGAGACATTAACCATTGCTCTGCCACATCCCAAGACATTAGCTCTGGTGTCATGACAAATGTGGAATTAGTATGATCTCTGTTGCTTTTTACTAATCCTCATTGGATTGATAGTTAAAAGGCAGCAGCCACATTTAAAAAGAACTAATTGGTCAAAAATGTTCCATCCCTTCATTTTGCTGACAGCCATTTTAAAGAAGAAGCAGTATTGATAGAGCTGGTTAAATTACATCTCTGAGTAGTTTATTCTGCACCTTTTTCTGCAGATTGTTGAATAATATGTTCACACATGCACTTTCCCCATTCAATTAGCTCTGTAGATATCAACTAGTAACAGACCTGAAGAAGAGTTTTGTGGGGCTTGAAAGCTTGTCTCTTCCACCAACAGAAGTTGGTCCAATAAAAGACAATACCTCACACACCTTGTGTCTCTCAACCAGGAAAAAAGACTTTTCTAGATCCTTGATTGGTGGATTTTCACCCCATTCCTAATTTTATATATTTTTAAAACTTAACATTGACTAGGGACTTTGACACACTTAAATCCTTGTGTGGCAGTAGTTGTAAACAATATGACTTATTTATGCTTGACAAATCTAAAAACTGGTAATTTCTGTAATGTCCTTTAAAACTTTTTTTCTGAGTTCTGTTGTCCATCCAGCAGGCTTCAATCCAGGAATTGATCTCACATACAGTTGTTTCAGTATGTTGTTAAAAATGCAGTACAGATCATGAAACATTATGGTTCTGGCAGAATCCCATTGTTCTTAAAGCATTTTGTAAAAGAAATCTTATTTTTGAAATTTTTGATGACAGTTCATCGCCCAACATCCAGGCTATCATCCATCCACGGTAAAGTCTTGTCTAAAGCAGCAGTTCTCAACTAGGGTATGCAGCCCCCCGAGCAGATTTCAGGGGTCTGTCAAAATAAACCAGAGAACAGCCCTAGTGATAGACTCACGAGGGCCTGGGGTAGAAAGCCTGCATTCCAGGTACTGGCTCTAAAGCAATCTATGGCCTTCTGGAAAAAAATCTGGTAAAATTTATGAGAAAATGATAACCTTTCCATAATCCTTTTAAATATCTTATGGCATTTAATAAAGAATCACATCCCTGCTATTGAGATGTAACTTACTTTTTATATAAAAACTTCTGGTCTGGAAGCCTTTGCGGAAAACTAACAAGTTTAAGGAAAATAATGGGGAGAGGAAGGATAAGGGATATTTTTAAAACTCACCTTCTTAGATCCTTTGTTGTAGCCATTGAATGACAGTGCAAAGGGTGCAGTGACTGGTTGAAACTAGGAGCACTCCCAATCCTGGCTGTGCTCTCACTACACCAGTTCCTCACCATACAGTGGAGCAGACTTCTCTTACTCACCTCATCTACCATTGCAGCAACTGAGTATCATCAACATGTAAGGAAATCTTGCCATACCAGTCTCAGGAAGGGAGAAGGGAGTGGCTGGTATAAGATTATTTAGGCTGGCTCTGCCTCTCTGGGGGACTTTCCTCCTACAGCTACGAGGTTTGCGCCAGCTGTGAGAATGTGAGCCTCTGGTTTTGTTAGCTTATCTAATGCCATCATCACTTAAATAACAAATGCAAGAAAAGCTTCTTTGCTAAAGATTCAGCACCCGTGTCCCTTTTAGTAAAGGCCAAGAAAGATTCCAGTCCTTAGCACTGGACCCTTTAAGAAGCACCTCCATAAAAATAGGCCTTGATACTTCAGATGTTTCTTAAGTATCAGGCTTACTGCATCCATTATGAAGAAGCAAATGGGACCATTGGTCCATAACATCCCTCTTACCATCACCTTTAAGTTCTTTCATCTCATGGTACCTCTGAATCTCCCTCCTTCCTGTACCATAATAAGTACAACATCCTGTTACTTGTGCCATGCTTTCCTATTTATCAAATGCCCAGTAAGTTAACTAGAAAAATTCACGTATTGCAGTATTGCTGCTATTCACCTAGGGTATTGCTGTCCTGGATGATATTGTTGACTATGGTGGTGGTGGTGATATGCTCTGAATCAGATAAGGTGGGTCACTGAGTTCTATGTGGTGAAATGCAAAAAATACAAATAGTTACCAAATAACCTTGGCAACAGTGGCTTCTGCAGAGCCCTGAAGCCCATAGGAACCCTCCATATCCCCCCCAAGATTGACTAGGATGGGATTCACACCCAGGGCTGCTGATTTTTTCCTGAATGCTGCAATTTAAAATGATGAATTATTCGTGAGGCACGGTCCCTCTCTGCAAGGCATGCTAACTGGAAATGGGTTCTGTCTGAGGAGATAAGATGGTCTTTACTGAATGCTGATAAATCAGACATTTACAACTCTTGAGATTGCAACTCAGTGTGTCTCTTCCTCACTTAAGGTAAAAGAAACTTCACATTAAGGGCAGTTAATATTCTACCCTGAAGCTTTTTTTATGGAGTGGTTTTACCTTGTGTCATCCTCTCTGGGTTGAGAAAATGCATTTTAGCTGAACTGCTACATTGATTAAACATGCCTGTCCTGCCTGGCGTGGATAGAGCAATGGGTTAAAACCATTTCAGAAGCCATTGGCCCCATCTTATCTGAGCCCCATTTTCAAATTGTTTCAGATAATTCATAATTCCACACTGAGTTATACAAACCCAACTCCCATTTGTTTCCATGGCAACTGCCTGGCTGCATCTGAGGGTTGAACTGGACCTTTAGAGATGCAACCTATGGACTGAGGGGAACGTCTGAATTTCTTGGACTACTCTGATTTTTTTTTCTGCAGCTCTTTCCTCTTGTGGATGTTATACCAGCATACTGAACACTGTTACTAAATTTTCTATCCAGAATGGATTGTTCAAGCCAAGTCCCCAATCCTGCTAATCTATCCATGCTGGCAAATTCATGTTATGCAGGGTCTCATTGACTTTACAAACCTTTGTACATCTTCATTTTTTCCCTTTTCACTACCTCTTCAGGTACACGAGAACCCACCTGCTTAAAGAGCCATAAAGTGTAATTAAAACATGGCTCATATCATGTAGAAGATACTTTATTGCCTCTTCCTGCCTGGGTGTCATGTTTTCCAATCATAGGGCAAGTATTACTCTTTTCTGACCTATCTCAGGGCCTTAGAGTTGACATTAATAAAATCACAGCAATGATTTGTGATTATTTTCAAGAAATACAGACTAGCATAACCAGATAGTGCCTTTTTTCATTCAAGAAAGGGGTTAAAATCTTTTGAAATATATCTTCTTCAGAACCCAGGGGAAAGCATAGTAGGTTATTGGTGTTGTGTTTTAATCCTTATTGCAGTAGATCAGATCTGGTAGTAAATAGACCAAGTGGTTCAGTAGAATTCAGGATTTTAGGGTGGGGATTCTCTCAAGGCATCATTTAGGAACACTTTCTTCCCAACACGGTAACTTACAGTCACATCATTTTTCATGTACACTGGAGCATTAAAAAAAAACAAGCTTTCTTTGATCTGTCAAAGTATTAGTGGCCTCTTTTCACCTCTTTCTAGAGCCCATAGAAATGCAAGGAAGATGTTTTCCAGAAAAATCACTCATAAAATTTCTGCAGCATAAACAATTTCAGAAGTCTTTGGAGCAGAGCCCAGGTGTGAAAATACACACAGCTGAGCTTTCAGTGGCAAGTGGTCTTACGAAGAATTGGGCTGTTGAGCATGGTCCACGAAAAGGCAGTGATGGTGTTGAGGGTTGGGTGGGAGGGTTGACTGGTAATAGTGAGGACAGGCATGGAGGTGAGGGTCTTCACTGAAGGGAAGAAGGATGTGGATGTTCACCGATTCAGAGGTTCAATTATTAATGATACTGTCTAAAGAACCTATCCAAACCCCATTGTGCTAGTTGCTACACATATACACAGAGGCCTGGACCCAGGTCATCAAAGATATTGGAAGTTAGGCACCTAAATACCTTTTGAGGATCTGGGCCATAGCGAGCACTCAAGAGCTTACACTCTAAAACAGATAACACAGAGTGAGAGAAGAAACAAAGTCACAAAGGTGAAATGACTTGCCTAAAATCACACACCTGGTCAATAGCAGAGATGGGAACAGAACCCAGCTCCAGCAAAGCTTTGCGTAATTTTCCAACTTCAGGCTTTGCTTTGTCACTATTATATATCCTGCTGCCACTTAGTCATCCCCTAATAGAATAGCTCCTGCAACCCTGGCCTGCAATATCAAAACGTGGAAATTTGCTGCCACAGTAAATATAACACTTGAATTGATTAGGGGCACTTCAGAAATCAAGCTCATTTTTTAGTACGGGGGGAGCATTGCATATTTCCAATGTTTATCATACTGCATTAGGTGTTTAATTAAAAAGAAGTTCCCAAAGGATTAGCCAGCTCCATGTTGACAGCAGAATCTGATTTGTAGCAATTTTTGGCAGTTAATTTTATAACACTGAGCTGGGGGCTTGCATTGAATATCTCATGACAGCAACTCTAGTCTTAACAAAATAAAAACATAATCACTTTTTTTTCTAGGAGAAAAAAAATCAAACAGACAAAAAATTGTGTTCTTCTAGTTTTATTAGCTCAGTAAATTAGAGAATTGGTGTAGATATTATCCAAATTACTATAGATGTGCTTCCCAGCATGAAATATTCGAGCCAGATAATCAGTGTCACTCACCATTTGCCGCTATTTTGGAAACACCTGCTTCTCATATGCTCATTAGGAAACAATGTGTGGGTTTTTTATTTGTATTGTCCCATATTATGTTGCATTAAGCGGGATCAGTTGGAGACAATGTAAACCTACACACTGGTGCTGCAAACAGAAGCTAGCGAAAGCCTGAATTAAACATACCAACTGGCCTAAGGATATACAGTTGGTTACTGACCAGAAATGACTCAAGAATGTCATTGAAATGAAAGGAGTGATTCATATGAGAAAGAGACTCAGCCCAGTACAGACAGAAGTAGCCTCTATAAAGTGGACCCAGCTGCATTCCCACCTGAAGCTGGCCAGAGGAGTTACCTGTTGTTGGCTTCATGGCCCAGCATGATGGCAGCAGGTTGGATGGGTATACAGAAGGGGAGAGACTGAGATTTGGAAGAGATCAAAGGTGGCATGGAAGAGACTCATTTACATGAGCTTCTCCTCCCAGACAGCTTCACATCTTCCCACCACAAAAGCTGTTTCTTGTTTGGCGGGTCAGTCCGATAGGTTGGCATGTTGCAGGTCTGGCATCCATTGTGCTGCTTGGAAGACTGCAGATGAATAGAAGCTGAGAATTTGCCATGCTGTATCAATACATGCTGGTCTAAAAGGACCAATGTATTGATGCAGCATGGCAAATTCTCAGTTTCTATGTATAAACTGCCCCACAAGCCGCTTATTATCAGCAGCAGACACTAACTGAACAAAGGACTCTGCCACTGAACCTGCACATGCAGCTATGGATTGAACATGGATTTAGAGAAGCCTTGAAACATCGGTCTCAGTGCTTTATGGGTGGACTGAAGGAGATAATATAAGGCGAAAGAGAAAACAGACAGTGGGGGGAAACGCTTATGAAACTGCTGCCTGTTAACCAACTATTTGGTGCATTTCCTCCAGTTCTTTTTCAGTAAGTCACTATATATGGATGTCTCATTTTCTGTCGGATGCATTAGATGTTCAAAACGTTTTGTTATAATTATACAAATGCTGACAGGGAAAAGCCTGCTCTATGGCAGGAATATTTCTCCATCCAGGTTTTGGAATGCAGGTTCCAGTCTTGGGAGCCTGTGTCCTTTTAAATCCATTTTTTATTTCTCAAGCTCTTCAAACAATTATCTGGGTAATGGGATGTAACTGATGGTTTGCAGTGGAAGCAATTAAAAGTCAAGCTTTGTCAATCACAACCTTGTCTCTCTCAGCAACTGAAGTTGATCCACCTTGTCTTCCTTGCCAATCATAACAGAGAGAGGGTCCAGATTCTGATCTCAGTTACACCAGTGTAAATTCAGTAGAGCTGCTCTGCATTTACACAGATTTGGATCTCTTCTGTGCTAATACAGGGATTTGAGGTACCGCAGCATGGTAACAGCTAGAAATAATCAATTTTGATGGCACGCTTACAAACCCGATTAACCCTAATGTTAAACTGAGGATTAAACACTCCCAAATAGAAGATTTATTTTAAAAGATTTTTTTCATCAGTTTTTTTTCTTCAGTTGTTGTCTGCCATTTTGTTTCAGCTGATTACTAATCATGTCATCTGGCTCAAATTTTCGCTGCAGGCTGCCAGCCTGTTTGCCAATGAATGGCTGTCATCGCACTAGCTGCACACCATTGCCACACTGAGGGGATCCCAGTTTGCAAGATGCTTACAAACGGAGAACTTCCCTAGGCTTAGAAGCAGGGAGAGGAATCTGCATAGCTGCCACTCTACTTCTTTGCATCCATCTTCCTGGTGTCTTACTGGTCTCGGTAGCATGCAGCAGAGGAGAGCATCAGGCCCAGTGTTTGCAGTTTATATTACCTATTCCCTGAGCAAACTTCCTTACAAAGATGTCAGATGCTGTAGAATGCATGGAAAAGAAAGAAACGGTTTGAATGCAGTGTTTAACTGACCTGAAATTACACTGTCTTCCAGTCAAAAAGTTGCCATGTGTATCGAATAGCTGATATTTAGGTCCTCAATAATGAGAAGGTCAATAAACCATCTTTTGAGAACTGGCTGTGTTAAGGAATACTAGAATTGGCCTCAAAGCATTTATAAAGTGTATCCTATGTTCAATGCCCTCAGTGAAAAATCTGCAAACTGAGATTTGAGATATTTTAAAATTCAGGTTAAAACAAAACCAAAAGCTTTCTAATGTGTTTTTATGCTGTGCTATGTAATGTAAACACCTCTGCTCTTAACTGAATTAGGTGACTGGGATTTATATTTGTAATCTGTTTCCATTTGCTATGAAATATTCTTTCCATCGAAGTGACCTACATTTTCATTCCCGTTCAGTGTGTGTTTTTGGTTGTTATTGGATCAGGAGAATAGGGGGCAGATTCTTTGCTGATGTCAATTGTCAGAACTTTGATGATGTAACTGGACTTAATGGAGCTGAGACAATTTACAGCAGTTGAGGATCTTTCCCCAGGCTACTAGAGTTTCCTATAGTGAGGTATTTTAAAGCTGTTGGCACTTGTACTTTATGGTGTTTTTTTTGTTTTGTTTTTTGTTTGTTTTTGAATACTTTAAACATTGAAGACCTTATAAGAATTTTACTACTGTTGGTTACTGAAGTACTCTGGGATGACAGTGTGTAAATGGATGCTATGTAAACACACCATGGTTTGGTTTGGTGGTGATATAGAATTGGGGGGAGTATGCGCTCATTCCATATGTTTAGGATGGGGAGTGAACTGTAGATCTTACCTTGCTGTATGGTTACTTTAGTTATTGTTAGGCTTTGCAAGGTTGCTGCCAGTCTTCTATTACTTGCATAATTTGTTTTGCACTGATTGTGCCTTTGTTTTAGTAATTAGCAGCAACTAGTCTGGGGATTTCAATGGAATTGACCCCTCAGGTGCATTTGATGCTGCCAATGTTATAGCACAGAGTAGGCACCTCATCTGAATCAAAAGAAAGCAAAATAAATGAACATGATGAGAACATATCTACCTGCCAATATCACCATTAGCTGCCTTTTAACATTCTGGTTGTGTTTACTCAAAGTGACTTCACTTGTTCAACCCCTGCATTGTTCTTATCAGTCCAAGTGAGTTGTTTCTGGGTGAGGCATTTTCATATTAAACTCCCTGCCCATTGAACCAGATTATTTTATCTATTCAGACCTCAATCCTGCAGTCCCTCTTCAGGCAAACTCCCATTAACGTCAGTGGGATATTTGCCTGTGCAAAGATTCCAGCTCCAGTAGAACATGACTGTCGCTGATCAGGTTGAAACATATAAACGTGTTTTGATTTAGCTTTACACCAGTGTATTATCTGCTGAATACATTAACTGTGCTTTGCATCTTGGGGTGCTTTAGAAGCGTGAATGCGATAGATTGAAAACCAAAACCAAAGTACATATGCTTGTCATTTTCCTATTGTACTCTCCGTAATTCTTATTCATCTGCAGATAATGAAGCAGCAGTACCCTTTTTCTGATTCATCTTTTGCTTTTTTTCACCTCTTTTGGATAAATCTCTCCATTAAATTGTCATTTAGTTCAACATTTAGATTCCAAAACTCCATACTGTACCTGGAGGGAGAGCACTTAAATTCTCAATTGCCACTCCATAATAAACATGAAATCTAGACTACAAATACAACATACAACACAATAAAAATAGCATTATCTGTTTATCCTACATTTTAATAGGAGTTTATTTAGCAACAGTGGCTGCTTAGTGACTTATAGCACTGGTTAAAAGCAAGGTTATTGGAAAAGGTTAACACCTCTTGAGTTCTTGGTATAGTATTAACAAGTATGAGCCTTGTGCAAATTCAATGGCAATCCAAGATATTTCATATTTACTCCTGAGAGGAATAAAACAAGGTAACTCAGGAAAGATGGTCTAAGAATCTGAAGAGCATAGAGCATGTTAGTTTAAAAAATAAGCTGGAAGAAGAAAGTCACATAGAATTTGGTTTGGAGAAGGGGTAATCACGCTTTTCAAAAAGAAAATATGAAAGAGAGATTGGAAGAGGAGATAGTATCATGAGCTATATATAGTCAGATTTTCAAAAGTACTGAGCATCCACTGCCGTATTGGTTTGAATGGAAACTGAGTGCTTGCCATCTATGAAACGCTTTACTAAAGTTTCCTTACACTTTATAACCTAGGGCTTGTAATTCATGTTAGTTACGCTCAATTTAGTATAATTACACGATGGTTATGCTTTTTTTATCCCTACTTATTATTCAATAACAACTGGAAGGCTAACTACATGATAGTAAAGGGATCTCCATTTCCACTTAATTCTATGGCACTACATATATGGTTACTACTAAAGTTATACTTTGATACATCTGGTTATTACAAAATCTAGTTCCATGAACACTACCTCATTCCGGAAGTACTCATGCTTATTCCCAGAGTTGAGTAAATAACAGGTATATTGTTAGAATTAAGGTACATTTTACACAATCATTATTGTCATTACTTTGTAGCTTTATTTTTTGATCTGTGCTAACTTTAAAGTAAATACAATATAGGTAATGTACCAGGATTCTAAAAATATAAAACTAAAGAAGTTAAGTGTTGAGCAGCAAATATTCCAGTTAGTTGTGGAACCAAAAAAAATGTAACTTTTCTTGCAAAAAAGGGAACATCTTCCTTTTTTGCAGGAATTGAATGTTATTAAATAGAATTCACCTTGCAAGATATGAAAAGCTCTGATTAACTGATGGGATTTCAAATATGTAAGTAGTGTCATGTATTTATAAAATAACACAATGTAATTTCACTCACTGTATTATAGTTTAACCATGTTGTCTCTCTGTAAGGTATTAACATGGCCATGTCAGAAGGCAGCTTTAGGAATATGGATACTAGAACATCCTTCATGAGAGAGCCAAAAGAAATGAGAAAGTTAATCAACATCAGGAAAGATGAGGATCAGCAGGGGCGTAAAAGAACTAATAATTGATAGGGGTGTCACTGAGGCCCAGTCTACATTTACCTTGGCGATTCGGCAGCAGTCGCTGGGAGATACGCAAGTGACGTAAATCACTTGCGTATCTCCCGTCGACTTTGCAGAGTCTCCTCGGCGCGGCATCCATACTGCGCTGCATCGAAGGGAACAGCGTCCCCTTCGATGCAGCGCTACTCCACTTACGGGGGTGGTTTTCCTGCGTTGCTTCCTGGATCGACTGAGTGCGTCTATACAGACCGCTCAGTCGAGCCAGAGCAATCGATCTAACGGCGGCGAATTTGCCGCCATCAGTGTAGACCCAGCCTGAGTGTTTTGCTGCTACTGACCCTAACTACAAAATGAGGCAAATAAACATTTCCAATGCTGCCAAATCTGCCAGGTATATGAACAACACAATTGACATATAAACCTTTCCTCTCCAAACACGGTATAATAAAATAATACATAAGCTCTCTGCTGAACACGTAAGGCAGCAGTAAACTTGTATCACTTTATTTTGCTCTTAAAAACCAGTATTTACCAGGATATTACAGATCAAAGTAGGAACTCTTGCACAGACCACAGCATGCTGCAAGTCCAAAGAGCCTTAGCTCCCATTATGTCAGTGACACCTGGGACATATTAAACACTGGTTTGTAAAGTAGAGCATGTCTTGCTAGTCCTTTGATTGTAATGAAAAGCCAGTTAAAGCAGAATTATAGACCCAGTATCAAGAGGATTATACACTGTATTGGGGCAACCCATATATCCACACAGAAGTAAATCACCATGGATATTGGGACATCACTAAGGGCCAGGCTCTGCCACCCTTACACTTTTAGTTGGTAGGTCTATTTGTAGAGTATGGTACAACTCTCCATGAATCAAGATGACAGAATCTGGCCTTTAGGCTCAGCCCTGAGTGACTGGAGCAGTATAAGTAGCCTGACCCAGGAGAAGCCTTGGTTTCTTCCCCTTCTCCCCTCTTGTTTTGGTTTGGAAAAATAATTTGCAGCAGACCATGAAGGGATTCAGGTGTCACTTATTTCCCTCCTTGCCTCTAACTAGCTACTCTAATAAGCAAATAGGTGCTGGGCAGAGCAGAGCTAAGGTTGCACATACTCCCCATGACTCTCTGCTCCGACCTGATTGTTTGGAGCAGTATTCAGGGAGCAGGGGCTGCATTCTGTGATGGGTCTGGACACAAGATCCAGATAGACTAAGGCTGGTTCTACACTGACGGCGGCAAATTTGCCACCGTCACATCAATTGCTCTGGATCGACTGAGCGATCTGTATAGACGCGCTCAGTCGATCCAGAAAGCGATGCAGGAAAACCACCCCGGTAAGTGGAGTAGCGCTGCGTCAAAGGGAGTGCTGTTCCCCTCGATGCAGCGCAGTATGGACGCCGCGCAGAGGAGACGCTGCAAAGTCAACTGGAGATACTCAAGTGATTTACGTCACTTGTGTATCTCCTGTCAACTGCCGCCGAATCGCCAAGGTAAGTGTAGACCGGGCCTAAGACAGGGAGGAGGAGTTATTTCCCTATATTTTGCTGCTCAAATAAATAAGACAAGGGCACAGTCTAGCCATCAGAAAGGCAAATCTCTGAAATACAACTGTGTATAAATAGTATTATAGGAATGGCCTTGTGCATATGCTGGTCACTAGGGCTGAAATGACAATGCTTGAAATGCTGACTTATCCTTATGATATTTTCAAAAGTCACATAACAAAGAATGCCAGTGGTGTAGGCAAAGGAATTACCTGACTCTCCTAGCATTCATACTCATTGCAGTACATACCGGCTAAGATCACTGATAATTATTACCCGCATGGACACTGGTAATAGATACCACCAAACTTATCATCACATGTCTTTACTCAAATGATGGCTGAAGGAGTTATTGTGCCACTACCATACATTTTATTAACCTTCCCAGTAAGTTAACAACTAACATTTACCTAGAACCAACTGTTTTGAGATAGAAACTATACACCAAGTTTGCTAATTTCCCATGCTTGGACTAAGAGTATGGCAGGGCTAACTGTGCTGATATGTAAGTACTTGTTTCACAATTTATGTAATGCAGATCCCCATTACCATGCTTCTTGTCAAACGTTCTCCACCATAAAGGCTATTGTGCAGCTTTATGATCCTATACGATATTCACAAATAAGCGTCATTCATTTCCTGAAATGAACATAAAATGTATTGAGTTTACATCACCAATGACATACGGCTCAATGATCATCATAACTGGATCATATATCAGTGACCATACTCCAGGCAAATTCTAGGTACAGCATCTCTGCTGTATCAATTACAGTGCACTAGAGAGAATTGTCAAGTACTCAGCTCTAAGTAATTTTTTATTAACTTACATTTAATTTTATTGGTGTTTTGGTAATATTATAAAATTTGTTTAACCCTGTCTGCACTAAGGTTTGCTCATTTTCTAATCACTGTGGAATTACCCGTTGGCCCAATGGTATATGCACAGAAATCCTGTTTACCTGAAAAGAGTTACATTCGCACTGGGGAGGACTAGATTTATACTTTCCCATACCGATTGTTTGTCTGAACTGATGGACTTGGGGAAGAATGTGGTGGGATTTCTCCCCCTATTGGGTTCTCCATAGCCAGTTCTCATTTTTAAAGTAAGGTTGCAAAGAGAAGCTTGGAAATGTGAATCAAGTATAAGCAATAAAGTGATGTCTGCCTACGTCTGCAGACAGCCTGCATTAGAAGGAGGTGCAACAGTCTCTAAGAGAAGGAAGCCACTGGGTTTCACACCCACTAACAGAGCAGACCAGGCCACAATGCCTGGGGAAGGTAAGTGGGGGATACACAAGCTGCTGGAGGGAGGAAAGGGGGCGTTAATTTTGATGGTTTGCTGAGCTCAGTTCCTTCCCTCTCTCTGTTTGGCTTGACAGAACAAGATGTGAGAACAAATGTTAGCATCTCTTAAATGCCACCTACTGATGGTGCCAAAACGCGAAGTAAATTAAGTAGATCCATTTATACGTGAATGAATATTGGTGACATCACAACAGAATCTTTGGAAGCCTTCATGATCCATGGCTAATTTTGAGCACCCATCAGCTGCCCTTCCAGGGATCTGCCATACACCATCCATTCATCTCCCCTTTAGCTAATCCTTACTCTGATGACCCTTCACCATTTCTTCAGTAATAAATTTCTCAAGGTTATTTCCATCTCTGTGCCTAATGTGACACAGAACATAAGTTTGCATCTGTTGATTTTGGACATCAGGATCTGCTTCTGTCCATTAATACTTTTAACACAGGCAATTGTCTTTTTTTCCCCATCAAATACACATGCAAGAGTCTTCACCAGCCACACATTTCAGGAGCTTCAATTTTCTTCTTATCAGCAGCATTAACTTCCATGATTCACATCCTTGAATTGCTAGGGAAAAAGGCTTTTCACCAGTTGCACCTTTTTGTATATTTCGAGATTCCATGTTTTTCCAGACTTTCTTAATGGAGGCCATAGCTGAATGAGCCGTCCCTAGTCTTTCTCTGATTTTTTTGGTACAGTCTCCTTGGCAGGATATAGATGACCCCAGATAATTAAAGTAATCTACTGCCTCTACAGCTTGTTTGTTAATCATGATGTCTGCTTCCATTCTGTTTTTGTTAGTTGTTTCAAGGTACGTGCATGTAACTGACCTCTGAGTTACAATAATGTAAGTTTTCACAATATGACAGTCTCCTCTTTTATATTCTGTGATCAGCTTTGAACATCTGTGAAATAATTAATCATACCGGTGCTTAAATTGCTGTTCTTGGATATCTGAGTTAAGATGAAGATGAATCGAGAAGCATGCACTTCTCAGCTATTGTGTCAGGCTCCCTGAAGACTCACACAAGTAATACTGCACCAAATATGTTCGGTTCGCATTTTCAAGGTTTTGTAAGGGAGAGAGAAACTGTAAGGGGGAGAGAAATATTTTTAATTGAAGAAGTAGGCAGTTGGTGTGGACAGGGGAGAGGTCACTGGATTAGGATTCAGGACACCTGGGTTCAAGTTTTTCCTTTTCCACTGCTCTGATGGATAAACTTGCCACTTCCCCTTCCTGTGCTTCAGACTCCCCATATTTAAATGGGATAATAATACTGAGCTTCCTTTGTACATTTCTTTGACATTTACTGATGAAAAGTTCTAGAGCCAGCTGTTACAGTATAATTACTCTGATGTCCTCATGACTCTGGGATCCAGGGTGCTCTGCACATGCTGTGCCTTAATCCAATACTTCTCAGACTCCATTGAAGGGGAGCCCAGAGAACCCAGGTGATTGTATGTTGCTGCAAGTTGTGTGTCAGGGGCAGAGCTTGGATCCTGGG
The DNA here is from genome assembly GCA_007922155.1 of Mesoclemmys tuberculata. Classification (NCBI taxonomy): domain Eukaryota; kingdom Metazoa; phylum Chordata; order Testudines; family Chelidae; genus Mesoclemmys; species Mesoclemmys tuberculata. Next base: position 4,978,764 of record ML675615.1, on the reverse strand, counting down.
GAAGTTTGGGAGAGAATCAAGATGACCTCTTCAATTTTAGGCCTGCCTGTTACAACTATGAAACCACTGAGAACTGCAAATCAGCAGTTTGGCACAGCTTCATTCACCGCTTATGACTACTTGATGTGGAGGATGTGCAGTGCTAAGTATTACTACCGTGTGTGTGATTCTTACTGTGAGCCACCTACCCATTAGCGATCACATACTCTGTGGGCTGGGTTTAGTAGCGTGCGTCTTGCCAGTCAAACATTGATTGGCAGCATTGGCTCATTGCCTATTTTACAGTCTCTTAGCTTCATTAAACATGTTTTGGCAGCTTTGAAGCCTTATATTAGGGCTTCCCAATGTTTGGCTTGTTCTATTTAAGTATTTGTCAGATTGCCGTTAGTTAGTTTGGTTCAAAGTGGTGATTGCAAACACCTGCTCTGAATTACACACACAGTGGGTAGTAAATCATCCTAGTTAAATACAGGATATAAATGAGCTGGCAAAGCATGCAGCATTCTGGGCATCTATATTTGTTCAACCCAGGACATGTGTTCAGCTACAGAGCATGAGATTTACAAAAATGCTCAGTGTTGGCCCAACTCTGGCCCCTCTTAAATCAATGGAATGTCTTCCATTGACTGTAGTGGTCAAGGTTGAGTTCTGTTTAAAACCCACACACCCAAGGCATTCATCATTTATTACTACAACTTCCATATCTGGAATCAGCAAGATCAAGCCCTTTAAAACTCATATTTAATTAACAGTAACTGGAAAAGGGGATCCTGAAAACCAAATCTAACGTAGGTTTACTTATGTGAGTTCATATTATCTTGATGCCGCTGACCAAAACTTAAAATAGGTCGTGCAAATTAGTTGATAGATGAAAATAACATAGACCACCTTGTTCCTCTCCCTTATGAGAATACATGCAGGTGACCACACCCCAAACTCCAGATTTAAAAGTTCAGTTGGTTGGTCACCTGGACTTAATTTGTGTTGTGGGATGAGTGTGAATAAATTGCAGACAGATGACTGGGCTTCCACAATATGTGGAGGCTTAGCATATATGGGATACTCTAGCCACAACCATATAGAATCCTGTTCAGATGTTAATTCCTCTGCATACCCCACCAGATCCACTCAATCTATTTGGAGCAGCATCACTGGTGCTGAATTGCCATTCTCCCACCAGTTTACAGCCCTGCTTATATTCTCTGTGACCCCTGTGACAGGAGAATGTGGGTCAGATGGGCAAGTGATATTAATGTGCCTTCAAGCTGTAGTAAGTTTGATGCAGAATTTGCCTTGTGTAGGACGGGGCAAATGCCACGCTCAGTAGTTCTTCTCCAGTTTCTCCCCTCTTCCTGAGCTATGAGAGTTGATGGGATGCAGATAGCCTTGTGGCACTAAGAACATCCCAAACAACATTTTCCCATCACATAATCATCTCCAGACTTTTCTTGTGCTGTGGCTATTCCATCAAGCCACACAAGACTTGAACTGGTGCCCTCTGGAGTCAATGGGAGTCTCTCCATTGACTTCAGTGAGCTTTGGATCAAGCCTATTGTGGGTGGGACACCAGAGGGTTTGTCTACATTGTACACTAAGCCCAGGTCTGGTGGACTGAGGCTTGTGGACTCAAGTATTTGCATGCCCATGCCAGAGCATCCACATTGCATTTTAAACCTGGGTTTACAATTGCTGGACCTGGGTCTCACAGCCATAACAACATGTCCACACTGCACTACAAAAATCTTCTGACTCGCATCTGCCACTTGACATGCATCTACACTGCAAAGTGACAGGGCTTGGACCCAAGTCACAGTGGGACTCAGGCTGTCACCCACCTCCCTAGCAGAGTCCTAGGACCTGGTTCCTGCATGCTTGCTAACCTGAGTCAGACTGATTTGTGTATAAATCAAAGGGGGATTTGGGCTCAAACCTGAATCAGAGCCTGGGCTTAGTGTGCAATGTAGACATACCCACATGGTTCAAGATAACTTAGGGAAGAGAAATATTTGTTTTAATGGACAATTCTTTAATTAGATTATTTCGGTAGGATGGGCGGTGGCCATGGGGTTGGGAAATGCATAAGCATCCCTGCCATTATATTGGGCAGGCATCAGACAGCCTTGTAGAAATGTTTCGTCTTCTGATGTTTTTTCCAGATACCAAAGCCCATCAGTAATTAACATGGCCAGTTACTGGGGAGCTTGTGATCATATTTCTCCTGGGCTGAGCAATGAAATATCCATAACGTTGAACAGAATAGTCTGACATTTAAATGTCAATTAAAAAGTGTTTGCTCGAGTTGATAGAGATCTCCAGAGGGGCATGCCATTTTCACTGTTAGAATGGCTTCACAAATACTTTGATATTTCAGTTGAAACTTCAGGTTTTTACCATAGTTCTGTTCCACAAAGATTGAGCGCCCAGGGTCTACATGGCTTAAGGGACTGGTAATGGTGTGTGCAACACTTTGTCTCCTGAGCATTGTTTCAGTGATCGAAAGCTAACATCTGCCATCTCTTTAACGGCTTATAACAAAGGAGTCTGCTGGTTGCAGTCCAATTCCTACTGTACATCAGAGACCATCCTCACAGATAGTGCTGTCAGGCACCCTTGCTGGCAGTTTCAGCAGATAAGCTAAGCACTGAATGAGTGATGGAGGCAGACATTCTAGATATTGTCCCTCAGGGCAGGACTGTGGAATGCTGGAGGGACAGTAGGGGAAAATGTGCCCCTGTTTGTGCTATGCCTACTCAGCAGGGAAGAAATTCACCTTCTGCTGGCCCCCCTGTGCAGGTGAATTTTGCCCTCCATGATTGAAGAGCTCTAAGCATAACACTTATTTTTAAAAATTGAGATTGCTACTGAAAGTCCAGGGGAAAAAACCCTTGGCAAGAGTTATGGCTAGCAGGAGCGTGTCTAGTAAAGAACTGTTGTGTTTGACACTGAGAATAAACCTGATGATGTCCCAAATGCATAACTGGGAATTTCTTAAACATAAGGTTGTCTCTCTAGCTAGAATTCAGACTAAAAAGATTAAAGCTAAGGAAACAAGTCCTCCAAGCTTCCTTAAAATCACAGTGAATTATAATGAAAATGTATGAACACATTTACTTTACATGCTTAGATTACCACTGTGTATATTTTTCTTGTGCCCCTCTAGCCTTGCTGGCATATCATTTTAATTACACTTTGATTTTATATTTTCAAGACCTGTCAATGGTTACAAAACAAATCAGTCATACAACTAGGAATAGAAACCAGGAGTTCTTACTAAGCCAATCAACTACAGAGAGTCACATATTCAAATCTATGTTTCTAGGGTTTTTTCTTCACTGACATTTGTTTACTGAAGATGGTCACTTAAAGAACTGAGTGGAAATATGCTTTCTTATGATTTAAATGAGTCTTTACATAAGCGCAAATAGCATTACATTATTTTGACTGTTATTCAAGATCACCTTTCAGATGTAGAATTTCTGTCCACATTGCAGGGATTTCTGCATGTGTTTGAAGATGTCTTGTGTAAAGGAATCTATGCTTGGGAATTCAATGACTATCAGCATATGGTGAAAGAAATAAGGGAGCCAATATTTCAGGAACTCCTGAACGAAAGTCCTAAATGCCTGTTCATGTTAATATGCAGTAGTGGTGTAGGCATGTTTGTCCCAGAATATTAGAGAGACATGGATGAGATAATATCTTTTTTTTTTGGACCAACTTCTGTTGGTGAGCGAGACAAGCTTTTGAGCTTACAGAGTTCTTTTCCAGATCTGAAGAAGAGCTCTGTGTAGTTCAAAAGCTTGTCTCTCTTGCCAACAGAAGTTGGTCCAATAAAAGCTTTTACCTCACCGACCTTATCTGTCTGCTCGTGGTAGCAGGATAAATATACTAAGGATTTAAAAAAAATCTCCAAATGTTTAGTGTCTCAGAGAAATTACAGCCAAACTCTATGGAAGAAAATGCTGGGGTTAGCGAATAAGAGCAGATTTTATTCTTGTTTACTCACTATAAATATATCAGATTTCACTATTGTTGACCCTCTGTAATACTCAGGCTCAAAGACGTGCTGGTGCTGCTGTGTATTGTTACAGGTGCTCCATTCCATAGAGGTTGCTGCCATTCAGTTGTTGGTAATTTCTGAATTCTAAATTAATAGACCAAGATATTCAAGTTTTCAGCACCCACAAGGGGGCCGAATTCAGAAGAGCCATTTAGGCACCTAATTAAGGGCCTGATTTTGCTTATAGAACATTAATTAATTAATTAATTGTATCCTATGATACACCGTTTAATTACATGACTATATACTGTTTTCTCCACAAAACCCCGGACTCAATCAGTGGACATGATGGATGGGGCCCACTTAACAAATAGATATTGAATATTTTTCCCCCCTCGTCGTTCAATGTGCGGCTCTAGGCTTTATTTATCACAAGCTATTCAAACCCTGCTCTGAGACAGAATTATTAATTAATTTTACAAGCTTTTCCATGACTGTCATTGTAGTATCCAGCTGCTTCACAAACATAAATTAATTTATTTTCACAACACCCTATGTAATGGAGGGGTGGTATTATCCCCATTTTACATATGGAGAACTGAGGCACAGGGAGATTAAGATCAAAAGCATTCACTATTTTGAGTGAGCAATTTGAGATGCCTAGGATCTGATTTTTTCAGAATACTGAGCATTATAGAACACTGCATATATTCAAAACATAGCTCTCATTGACTCCTCTTGCAGCTGTGGGTGCTTAGAATTTCTGCAAATCAGACCTAAGGCTCTTAAATCAGGCACCCAGAAAGTGAGGAGCACGTAGTGGCTACCTGTGAAAGTTTCATTTAAGTGACTGGCCCAGCATCACAGATAGGCACTCTGAGGCAGAGGCAGGAATAGAACCCAGTTATCAGGGGCAGCATTCAATTGCCTTAACCATAAGCCCACCCTGTCTCTTCCTGCACTCCCCTGCCTCATTGCCTACACACTACTGCATCATAAAATATTCACAAAAAGACCAGATTAAAGTGGTACAGTTCATCTTAATTCTGGCATTTCCTAACTTGGAGGGCTTGATTTTGCAACCTTCATAGTGTTTTTTTAACATCTTTTTTTATTGGTTGTGGTGAACAATATTAGCTTAGTTTCCCACAGTGAGTACGTTTGACTGCCTTTTTGCCTAAACACAATGAGCCTCATTCATAGCTACTATGCATTCGTGGTTAGTCCACTAAACTGAAAGGAAGTCATTCATCTCAGCTACCCATCAAAAACAGTTTCATTGTGCCACAGCATTTCTGGCAACCCAAACATGCTGTCTGCCAGACATTGAGAAAATCAGGATGCTGGACTCTTGCACTGATCGAGCTGAGTTACTGTTACATTGGGATGATAGCAAAGCATGCAATAATCCATCTGATTCTTAATCACCTTGTGCCAATTAGTGGCTTTTGTGCTATTATTTCAAGCTATGTGATATGTGAAGCTGTGAAAATCATTCCTCATTTTATTTCCCGTACTTCTTAGGGACTCAGCAAGTATGTTATATATATGTGTGTGCTGTATGCACACAAACTGATTTCCTAAGCCCAGAGAGGAGTGTTTCTTCCTGTTTCTCTTTAGTCTGTGCCAGTTTGCTGTGGCATTTCAAATGTTTTTAATTTGGAAAACATCATCCGTCTTTTCATCCCACTAGTACCATTGACTTGAAACTTACCTCAGCTTTGTATCCAGTTTTGTGACAATGTTTCCCACAGGAGGGCTGAAATTATGATAACTGGTTTCCCACATTTCTTGCCTGATTTGAGTCATACCATGAGAGATGTAACAGCATTCCTACATGTCTCTCTTATTTTTCAGAGACAAATTGTTTTTCCCATAGTAGTGCCTCATTCTATGCAGACGCAATTGAGGCTTTTTGCATAGTCTTACCCAAATGTAACTTATGTATGTATTTCATTTTGTGATGGGGTGTTCATGCCACACTTGCTCTGCAGGGGTTAATGTAGGCTAAGAAGGGGACCAATTAACCAGACAGGCCACAGCTGAGTGGAATTAGGTGGCTTAAGTAATCCCCTGACTGAATAATGAAGGAGCCCAGCTGAGGAGGAAGGAGCTGGGCTGGGTTTATAAAAACAGGCTGTGGGGGAGGCTGCAGGGAAGCAGTCTGTAGTCACTTCCTGGGAGAAGGAGGTGTTTTTTCAAGTCTACAGAGCCAAATCAGCTTACAGTTCCTCTCTGGGAAGAGGGAGTTTGGGGGATGGCAAACCCAGAGAAAAGGCGGAGGGCAGAAGGTTAGGAAAGGATTATAGGCGAGGCAGCAAGGTCCAGAATGGAACTGACCTGTGCTGCTGATTAGAGGGTCCCTGAAGCTGGAAACTGGAAGAGAGGAAACAGGCTTTGCCTACCAGCCACTGAGGAAGTGGCACTACTTGGAAAGTGAATGGGATGCCTACAGGGGCTGAGGGTGGACACATGTAGCTTGGCCAGAAGGCTAAGCCATAAATACAGAGCATCTTGCCTTTCTGACAGCTAGGAAGAGAAGGCAGGGAATGCAATGAGAGGCAGAAAGGAGGCATTGGACCTGGAATCAGCTAATCCCTAGAGGGAACAGGAGGAGGCACACCAGCAGTGAGCAGACACCGTGACACCTTTCTAAAGCCATTACAGCTCAATCTCAAACTGATTTAAATCAATGGGTATCTCTCTGTTTGTTCTCATCTAATCTCTTCTTGTGCATGGAAGGTTTCGATTTACCTTTAGGAATGGGCTGTGGCACACTGTAGAAAATCAGTCTAAGGGCTTGTATACACAGCAACTTATTGTGCTGCAAGCTAAGGTGTGAATCCACAGTGCACCAACTTGCCTCAAAGTAACATCACATGTAGACAGTGCTGCAATGCGCTAAAAGTCTCAAAGAACAGTTTGACTTGCTGTCACTTGAAAGTGTAATGTGCTAAGCTTCACTTCAGGACTTTCACTGCACCATAGCAGTGTCCACACGGCATAGTACTACATGGTGAGTTAGTGTGCTATAGATTCACACGCTGGTTTGACATGCAGTAACTGGCCATGTAGACAAGCCCTAAAACATCAACTGTTGGCATGAGAAAGGTAGAAACCTAAGGGCTTAAAATCAGGTATTAGCAGATAAAAAGCCCTTGAATTCACCTCTAAAATCTGTGTATGTGGAGTTTTCACATTCAGCCAGTTTAAGATTCAATGTGCTAACATGAGCTGTGGTGTGAGTTGTATTTCCTTCACTTCTAGGATAATTACCATAGAAGAGATGTGCATTGCCCTCCTATAATTATTTTTAGTATAAGCACCATAAAAATGTAACTATTCACTGTGGTGCTCTTTGTGCAAAACAGAAATGCAAATCCTTTCTCAGAATGTTTTAATGATTTACTTGTTGTTATTTTAATACCTTCTTAAGAAGTATAAATATTAGTACTTGCAGTGGAGGTGCTGTAAGCCAATGGGAGAGGGCTCTCCCATTGGCATAACTCCTGCCTCCATGAGAGGTGGTAGCTATCCTGTACCTAGACTAAGTCTGAGATGTTCAAGGAGAGGAACAAAAGAGCATGCTTCCCGAAAGAGAGGGCAACCTTTTGACTGCCACCCTAGTCAAAGCTCAAGGAGGCTGACTGCAGTGGTCAGAGAAGAGATTCTGTCATCAGAGGAAAAGACTGAGCTGGAGGAGTGAGGCTCAGGACAGGGGACCTGGAACTTTGCAAGATCTCTGACCCAAGAGATCCCAAAGAGCACTCAAGAGTGTTGAGAGAAACTGAGGCCAGGAATGGTGCACAGGTGTTCATTGTTGTGCCTGTATCCATGTGTCCCTTGTGCTTTCCATGAGTGAAGCATATTTGGTTTTAGAAATCTCTACAAAGTCTGTGTCCATTGGCTTCAACTGTCCTGTGTCCCTGACGGGTTAAACTACAAGCCCAAACACCGATGAAGGCAGAGCTCTGGGGAGCATGTGCTCATGCTCCTGGGAGTCTTGTGGGGTTGTTCGGACCTGGTTTTGAGGCCTAATGCTGCTGGGCCATGGTGGGACACCAGATAAATTCTATGGCAGGGAGTGAAGCTAGATGCCAAAGAAAGACAGTGCATGGGGCTCTCATACCCGAAGGGCTTAGAAGCCAACAGATCCAGTGTTGGGACCCAAACACAGCATTTGAGGCAGGTCTAGAGGGGGCTCAGCTAAGGCTGTGGTATGGTCATTAACATAGTGAGGTGGTGTAGCTTTGTCATAGGGAACAAAGTTTAAAATTTCCACTTGAATAATGCATGGCTGTCTGACCACCACCACCAGAACAGTCGGAACAGAGATAGTCCTGATCCATGCACTAAGAAGTACTGGGGAAGTTTGTATACATAGCCAGCACTTCCAGCTTTCTCTCTCTATCAAAAAATAAAAATAAAAAAAAAACAACTTTGCATTTAAACAGCACCTCTTCTCTGAGAATCAGAAAGCTCTTTAGTAGTATTACATCCCAAAAACCTTCTGAAAAGTAGGTGAGTATACAGTAGAAACTCAGAGTTACAAACACCTCGGGAATTGAGGATGTTCTTAACTCAGAACAAAATGTTCTGGTTGTTCTTTCTCAAGTTTACAGCTGAACATTGACTTAATACAGCTTTGAAACTTTACAATGCAGAAGAAAAATGTTGCTTTTAAATGCTTTTAAATGAAACAAGAACATCAACAGATTCCTCACCTTGTCAAATTTTTTTTAATGTTTCCTTTACTTTTTAGTAATTTAGGTTTAACACAGTACTGTACTGTACAGCATTTGCTTTTTTGTCTCTACTGCCTGATTGCATACTTCTGGTTCCAAATGAGGGGTGTGGCTGACAGGTCAGTTCGTAACTCTGGGGTTCGTAACTCTGAGGTTCTACTATATCACGTGAAGTGTCTACTGAGATGAGAGCAGTGGTGCTGAGCAGTTAAGTGAGTTGCCCAAAGGACATGCTGAGTCAGTCGTAGAGTCAGAGAAAGCACCCGCTTGTGAATCCAAGTCAGAACCCACTAGACCACATGCCAGGAGCTAAGGTGATTCATACTACAAACAGCATTACGTAGAAGGATATCAGAGTTACTCTGAAAACTCCCAAGGCACTAAGGCCCCCTGGAGGCTGTGGCTGTATTATGCCCTCCTCAGTGACTCTTCCTGCTGTGAGCCTTCCATTGATACCGCTATCCAAGAGCAAGACCGCAGCTACAGAGGCATAGACTCTGTGTACAGAAGGGCTGGCTCTGGCTTCCTTCTGATTCTCTGGGATCTGTGGAATTTGTGGAGAAGCTTCTCACCTGTTGCAGTATGTGGGTGTGAATTTTTCCTGTTTAGCCTGCTTTCATGAGCCTGCCTTCAGGAGGGAACAATGAGGCACTGTATCATGTTTATTGTCTAATAGCTGTCATTTTTAAAGGGTGTTCTTGATTGCAGTTTTCCCATGGTTACTGTAAATACAAGGACACTTAGTAAATATCCTGTGTCAGCACTGTCATTTCTTTTAGGAAAGTGTTAATCAGCAAAGCTAAGCAAACACGAGGTTAAAATGGATTCTTTGTCTAATGGCCCAGAGAGCAAAATCCTATTCTTCCTAAATCTATGCTGGCCAATTGTAGGCATGGTTAATACTATGGCTAATGTGTCAATAGCAAACAGACGCCTCAATCTGCAAACCACTCGATGCAAGCACACGCCCGAGTGCTTTGCTGAATAGTGATTGAAGTCGACAGTGCCTTTAAGAGTAATGCATACCAGGAAGAGGAGCCGGCTTAATCTAGTTGCGGAGCAGGCAGTGATGTAGGAGAGGCTATAATGGTCTGATTGTTAGAACTTCCTGAACTCTCTCTCTCTTCCCTGTTTCTATGTCTGAAAACAGAAACATTAGGGATCAACCAAAGGCCATGCTTAGAGGTTTCATTGACTTGGGGCCAGAATTATGTTTTTGCTTTGATCTTCAGTCCTGAAACCTGGTAACACCAAAGACTATTGGACAGATAACACACCGCAAATGCTTCCTGTCATTCTATAGTTGTGCCCAGCATTTTCTCTCTGATAGAGCTACTACAGTGCTACTCACTCAGTAAATTCTAATTATGGGTAAGGTAATTGCAGCTCTTACAGCCCACCCACTCTTTAAAGCTTTAAATAGTAGCAATTTAGAGATTTGAAGGCATATTCCAGCCTCTGAAGAAATAAGAATATTATATTGTATTGCTGCTAATATAAATTTGTCAGCTCTCTTGGCTAAGGATTTCTAGAAGAGATATTGTTTGCTAGTCCACGTAAGCGGAGTGGGTACAATACATACCGATAAGCATCTCAACTTATTTTTATACCTTACGTGAAGGATTGTTACTTAAAGATCACAAACAGAGAGTACAGCGTTCACTAACAGCTTTGTAACTTTATATGTAAATTGGCATTAATAGTAAAATCTTACACATTCTGTGTTTGTCTCCCTTGTGCACTCCACTACTTTTCTACATTTATTTTTGTAGCAGTCATGACTGAGATTGATTGGCTCTCAGCTGATTAAAAGAATGTGGGACTACTTCTAATCTAAACACAACAGACTAAGAGTCTGGAGATGAGCTGGGAAAATAGCAATTGGTCTTGTTAAGTGTAAGAGATTAATTCAAATGTCATGGTCAAGTCTCCTCTAAGCTTTGCAAAAAACTTCATTGTTACCTAGTCTACAGAGGTCAACATAATGTCGCTTATGTCAAACTCCTAAAGTATGTGTCTACACTGATACATTAGTTCCGTTGATTTAAAGCGCAGTAAAAGTTGACCTAATAAAACCACCTCTTCAAGTGGTGTAGCACGTACTTTGAATTTTATGGGTCGCATTTACGTCAGTGTAGGCAGAGCATAACGTAAGTTGACATTATTGGCCTGTGGGAGCTATCGCATAATGCCCTGTTGTGACCACTCTGGACATTCACGCTCTGGTATTATGTGGGTCATGCTCCTGCGACTTCTAAAAATCGGCAAGTGAAAGCTGATTGAAAGTAAATTGACTTCACTCTGCAGTGTAGACATACCCTGAGAGACTACTGAGTGAGAACATGTTGGGTGGAGCTGGTGAGGAACTTTCCATCTGAATTATTTGCTAATGAAAAATGTAATATCTGCAAAACTGAAATTTTCTGCAGGAAAACATCAGTTTTGCCAAAAAAGGTTTGCTTCCCTTTCCTCACCCGCTTCAGGAAAATCTCAGCAAAATATTTTGTTTGGGGTCAGTTCAACCTGAATCGGAATATTTTGTTTATTGAATTGACCCAAACCACTTTGTTTCAGTTCAGCGTTAGACTGCATTTCCTTATTATGGCTCATTGCCTCATGGGAGCAGTTGTTTGGGCTCCTGTTGGCTCCTGCAGGCTGGACTTCCCAGAGGACTCTCATATGGTGCACCAAAGACACCCTCTGACTAAGCTGTATGCTGCATCATGGATGTCACAAAACTGTAGGTGCATCACAAGAGACATCATCTGGCCAGGGACCTAGAACTCCCATGAGGCAGTGTGCCACAATAGGGAAATGAAATTTATTATTGAACTGACTCCAAATATTTTGGGTCAGTTCATCAAAACAAAATGAAACATTTTGATTCTGGAATGTCAGTGTTTTGCTTTAAAAATCTAGAAACTGAACAGTTAACTATTTCTATTAAAAAAAATTCCATTCAACAAAATATTGTGATATTTCAACTTTTTGCCATGATTTGGGACAAAACCTGATGATGGTTGAAATAATGAATTTTTCCTCCAGGACTGATATTCTGAATTTTTTCTCAACTCTGATACTCAGCTGGAAGATATAAAGCCAAGTTTGCAGTTGCATTCTTTTCTCTAAATTCTAGACTGCGTGTTTGGCTGAGATCTTCTAGTTGTTTGGTTTGGGAAAATATCAGAAAGCTAATGTTTTCTCTAGCAGAATATTGTTTTTGCTTTTATATTTAAAAACACATGCTTGTTTTGAAGTCAAAACAACAGAAATCAAATGTTGTAAGTCTAAAATGCAACATTAGGTGCTCTCCCCCTCATATTATCCTTGGTTAATTAATCCTAGGTCATTTCAACAGACTGTAGCCTTTCAAGAGAACTTCTTTTCCTAATGTGGGTGGTGATGGAGGAATGAAAGTTATCTACAGTCCCTTGGGAAAACAAAGCTATTTCATTTCAGCTTGTAAAAAAAAAAGAAATTGAATTCCAATTTCTGAGGTGCTTTGCTCATTTTATTTTGGACTCCACTGAACCAAGTTCACCCCCACATTCCAGTGTATGATTCGCTGTCTGTGATCTATCTGTCAAACTGATTGCGTCGATGTACATCAGTGCAGCTCAAGTCCAGTTTATCTCCCCTGTGACAGAGGAGGCAGTTCTCTTTTGATGTTGAGAGTTCTTATTAATAGTAGTGCTCTTGGGGTACAGGATGTACTGTCTTCATCTCTCCACAAAAGGAATCAGACTGCATTTCTGGCTTCAAACTGCTCTTTAAACACTTTCAGGTCTCTACGCAAGGTACGTATGCAGCAAACCTCCTGAAGCTGTGGTATTACTGACTTCATTACTGCCTTTGAAATCCTGGTTTCCACCAAATTAATGGGTTTTGGAGAGGGAAAACATGAAGAAGAAAGCATTTTTTTTATCACGATGGATCAATTCAGGACATTGCTTCCACCATAGCAATGCTGAGTTTCTAAGTAAACTTATAAAATGTTTAATCTCAATGACATGTTAAATACACCTGATAAACCTCACTGTCTCTGGCTTGTGTAGATGAAATTACTCTGGTGTCATCAATAATTCTCTGTTTCCACTAAGAGCTGTTGAGCATTATTCAGAGAGATTGAAAAAAATATATCCAGAGGCTGAATAAACTGCTATGACCGAGAACAGGCATGACAAATGGAGACTGTATCCCTTCATCATTCTAGGTGTTCTGCCTTCTAACTTCTTAGGGGATGAAAGTAGCTTTTGAGCATGCTGGCCCAGAGAAAGTTTGGATTATATTGATTCCAGCAACGGCTGTGTGGGACAAGGGGTGTCGAGTTCAGGAATGTAGACACCCATTTGCATGAGTTATCTGCCTCCATTCCCAGCTCAGTGTAGACGGGCAGCATCCTGACGTTGCTTTGCTTTCTTCTGAGGAGATCAGTCTGCTGCAGAGGAAGTATGCATGGTCTGCCACAGCCTGTACAACGTGGAAAACCACAGCTAAGTGACAAGGTCCATTTGCTGAAATTTTGAAAAGGGCCCTAAATCACTTAGGCATTAAGGGTCAGATTTTAAAGTTGTTTAGGCACTTAGAGATAAAGATAGAGGCTTTGTGGGATTCTTCAGAAGTGCTTAGGTGCCTCACAGTATTGGCAAAAGTGCCTAAGCCCCTATCTGTATCTTTAAATGCCTAGATTTCATTAAAATCTGGCCCAATCCCCATTTTTAAAAGGGAATTAGGCCCTTGGGAACTGAAGTCCTCTTGATTTTCAATGATACTGAGTCCATTTTGAAAATGATTTAAGAACCTAAATCCCATTTTGGTTATGGCAAAATTTTAACAAGTAAATGCCCCCAACTTTCTTCCAGCTTCACTCCTGTATATAGATGCAACACAATTTTTTTACTGCACAGGTATAGTACTAACATAATGTAAACGGGGGCATAGCACTAGCCTCTGCAAACATTTGGGTATCCGAGTAGTTTTCAAGCACTCTGATACCATGGCGAATTAATCCAGTGGCACAAATAACTTAATAGGAAATATCTAATCACAATATATTTTGTGTCTTTCCTTCCAAAGGGTGCAATCTCCAGTCAGGCTGTGCAACGGGGTATGGAGTAAAGGGTTGTAAGGAGTTCGCATACTCCCCTGGGTTGACTGCTTGCATTCCCAGACCCTGCCCAATGGAGAGAGCACAAGCTGCCACTGAAATGCTACTCCTCCTTTTGCTACTCCTCCTAGGTTAGACTAGATGATCACAATGGTCCCTTCTGACCTTGGAATCTATGAAGATATGTAAACCAAAAAGGCTTTGATTGTACATATGGAGTCAATGGGAGTTCTGCATGTGGGGGCCAGACTGGGCCATGACTCCTCTTCCACAAATGAGCTGAGGCCATTATGAAGCATCCCTGAAAGTTATTTTGAGAAGCATGGCAGACTGTTATTACAGTATAAGTATATTACTGTGCAGAAGGATGTAAACATGGAACAGATTTATCACGCTCAGTGAACCTAAATGTTCCAAATGAATCAATGTGTCTTTTAGTAAATGTACAAATGAACAGAAATGCAATGTAAAGCAAACAGTGCCTGTATTGGCTTATACAGTGCTGTGTTAGTCTCTTCTGATTTTTGTGGCTATTCCTAAACTGAGGTCTGAGCGTCTGTTATTGAATTCAAAGAGTTCTGTTGCCTGGATGTAGTCAGTTAAAAGTTGGATCAGATGAAAGAAATCCTTTTATTTGCATGCTGCTGGCAAATGTCAGAGCTCCTCTCACTTGTTTGTCTTCATTCTAAATTTGTCCTTCAGGGATCAAGTCTTGACTTTTAATTCTGATGCTCAAGATGACAGGCATTTACAGACATCTCATTTGGAGGGAACTGGCTAAAACAAAGAAACCTCCTCCTATGAAGCCATTCAATTAGATTTCTATAGATAGGATTCTCTGCTCTTACATTCTCTTTTAGTTTCAAAATGAGGTGACCTCCCTTTTCCCAACCTTTAAACTTTACAGTATATTTGAAATGAAGATTTTTTATTTAAATGTCCCAGCCTCCTGTTGAAGAGTGAGTATAGGTCACCAATAATGCTGTTCCTAACACAAATTGTCATCTAAGGTCACTGGTTCCAATACTTTCCTAATACTTGTCCAACAAATGGATGATTAAAACTATACCAAGTACTATTGAAACAAAGGTTTAATGTATTAAATAACATATATTACATAGATCATGAATATTCCTTCAAAAATTGAAGGAGATAACGTGAAACAGTGATACATGCTTTGCTCTTCCTCTATATTTCAAAATATATTTTAATAGTTCCCCAAGCTATTTCAGGTGCTTTACTAAAACAGGCTATACCCCAAAGCTGCCAGATATGAAGCTAGACCGAGCAAGAGGGTATATTTCAATTCCTGAATAAGAACGGTAAAGTTTCCTGAAAACATTGGAACTTGTTTGTGGTTTTGCCACAAGCCCTAAGCAAGGGGCAATGTGAAGTTGCACTGTCCTCTGAGCAGACCAGGAACCAGATGACAAGTGAGTAAGGATCTGGTCCCTGGATCTCCTCCCCAAAAGAGAAAAAACTGTACCAAGTTGCTGCCCACTCTCCCCTCCCCTCATGTACTACCTGAAGTACAGTAGCAAGTGCAGGGATGAAGTCACGGTCACATTTTGGTTGGTTTGTGTTCCACATATCCTTGGCTTTCCTACCCCTGTAATGCTGCAGCACATTTTATGCCAAATTAGACAATTGGATGAATGTTAATTCATATTTTGCATTAGCAAGGCTGCTATCTACAATGCCCTGGGTGATGAGCTCTGATTTATTTATTTTTAGGAAAGATAAATCCTGAATTTAACAGGCCAAACTTATCAGTGGACTTATCCCCACTTTTCCCAGTGGTGATTCTTGTCTGATCTCTGTAAATATTGTTCCCATAGCTCTTGCATTTAAAATGAACATAGACAATTGGGCCTTACCTCCCTTACATAATGTAACTGGGCAAATTAATAAAAAAGTTATGATCATGCCACAGCTCCTGCATATTTTCAAAACTTTCTCCTAAATATGGCAGATTGGAGCTAGTGGTCAATTAAAGATCTTTTGTGGAATTACAAAACAACAAGCACAAAACTCACATCTTTAGGGTCAGCTGGATCGTTTATTACAAATAAATGAACGGTCAAGTTCAGCCTTTTTTCTTTTGCAAATGGTTCGTTGATAATCCCTTGTTCAGATGGAGATATTTACAGTGCACAATTTCAGAATGGGTTAGGGGATCAATCTTGCATGGTGCTAAGCTATCTGCTGGCCTGGGGTCACTGTACTTAGCTTCATGGAAGATGGAGCCTTATGAATCAGGTGAGACACCACAAAAGTCTTCATTCCTTATGGTAAAGGACTGTTAATAACCTTTCTCTAGGTGTGTTGTGTGAATAGAATAAAATAGACTGTATTCGTAGTGTACAATTCTAAAGGGATGTTTCAGAAACCTAAAGGGCTGGAGTCTCTGGCCTGGCTGATCTTTATTTGACACAAGAATGAGAGGGTGGAGTTAGGGGTTGTGGGCTGTCTTGTACCACTTTTATGTCCCCAAACCTAGCATCAGCTGGAGGCCAGTTTGGCCTTCAGTGAAAGTTACAGCAGCCTCAAGGTTCCTCTAACTTGGTTCAGCTGATAACAGTTCCCAAAGGCTCATGATTATGCAAAAGAGGGATCTCTGGTGTGCAGCAATACTTTACCCATGCTATGTATCCCTCACCACACCCCTGATTCTCCCTATAGCAGAGGCTGTGAGAGGGGATGGCCTAAAAGTTTCTATGCCAGCTCTACACACAGGGGGAATCCTGTGGTGATATCTAATTAAGACAGGTTTATGTCCTCTTTGTGCCAAAGAGCTGACCCATAGAAAGGATATCATTCTCTATTCAACCTGATAGGGTATTAGAATAACTTCTATAGGCCCCTGCTGGTTACATTCCTCTTAAATTCTATAGGAACACAATAAATAAACATAACAATAAGAAATATAGCAAGTATAAAGCCCAGACAGGAACTCCGTGGCATAAAATGAAGAGTACAAAGCAGTAAAATCACTGTGGAGAAAAGAGACTATCAGTCCCAGCTAGTGGGGACTGACAATTATTATCACTCATAATGACATCTCCACAGCAGGTATGGACAAATCCCAAAGGCAATTCATCAATGCTGTTCTCTCTTGCTTAATGATGCACTGCTAAAGAGAAATGCTGTCATATGAAAGTGATTGGCTTAGATCCCTCAGGAAAAAAAATTACCTATTAAGTGAAGGGTTTACCCACTGCAGAAAGGATATGGACAAATTGGAGAGAGCCCAGTGGATGGCAACGAAAATGATTAGGGGCTGGAGCACATGACTTATGAGGAGGGGTTGAAGGAACTAGGTTTAGTCTGCAGAAGAGAAGAGTGAAGGGAGATTTGATAGCAGCCTGAAGAGGGAGTCCAAAGACGATGGAGCTAGGCTGTTCTTGGTGGTGGCAGATGATAGAACAAGGTGCAATGGTCTCAAGTTGCGGGGTGTGGAGCTCTAGGTTGGATATTAGGAATAGCTTTTTCACTAGCAGGGTGGTGAAGCACTGGAATGGGTTACCTAGGGAGGTGGTGGAATCTCCATCCTTAAAGGTTTTTAAGGCCCAGCTTGACAAAGCCCTGTGTGGGATGATTTAGTTGTGATTGCTCCTGCTTTGAGCAGGGGGTTGGACTAGATACCTCCTGAGTCCCTTCCAACCATAATCTTCTACAATTCTAAGATTTTGATAGCATTTGCATTTCATACATTGATGAGGTAAGTCTTGTATATCTAAGGGAATGTATCCGCATCCTTAACAGCTGTACTCAAAGGAGCCAGTGGAATCCATGGCAAATGTTTCAGGAGATGGGAACAGAGTATTAACAGCTGATGGCCTATGACTATGGAATTTCCTACCAGTGGAGAACAGAATATGTTCAATCTTAACCCTCTGCAGAACACTTACAGTAGCATTCCCACACAACTTCTCAGTGAAGAGGGCTGAAGGACTATGCATCTCTACTCATAGACTTTAGAGACCAAGGAACAGGTGAATAGTAAGATGAGAAGGGTCCCTTGCAGATAAAATTAGTGCTTATTCATGGTACCTTCTGCTAGATACCATGGTGATGGGTATACATAATAGAAATTCTTCAGCACAGACTCAGGGTATCCTTAGCCTAATTTGCTAAGTGTGACATTTACGTATTCCTTTTTGCCCCTGAACAATTTGCTTGCATTGTTCTCCCTAAAAGTGCCTGAATCTGAGTTATTCTTTGTGTGTGTGTTTGTGGAGGGGGAAGGAATAGCAAAAATGAAAAACACTTAAGCTTGTGCTTAATTTTTAATCCATCTCTATTCATCAAAATGCAAGTCCCAGGTATGTCAACAGGATTTAAGCACATGCGTAAGGGAGAGACTTTCAGTAATTGGGATCTGTGCAGTGCCCAACTGCCTTTGTGCCCTCTGAAAATCTCCTCCTGTGTGATTTGCTAAATAGGGCTGGATTGAAGCATGATGAATTGGTGTCCAGACCTTATTGTTTATATATAAAATGCCTAGAATATTTTGGGTTCTGTACAAAAAATTAAGCCACACTAACAATGAAATGTGTGCCCATTGCACCTGCAAACATAAAATATGAACCTGGTGAGGTACAGCTCTTCATAATTTAGATAAGTGTGTGTGGTGGGGAAGGTGGTGTGGAAGTCATCTGAACTTGCTACCCACATTAGATTATGATTATGAAAGATAGGTACTGACAAAATATCTGGAGCAAAAACTGCAAACATTTGAAATGAGATGCTTGTGCCACATCCTGGGCATGTTAAGGCTGGATAGGCTAAGAAATGATGACGTCCACAGAAGACTGAAAGCACAGGCCTTTTGATGACTAGTCATGCTATCAGCTACAATGGTTTGGCTATGTTGCTACAATGATCCCATACATACCTAAAATTGTTCCCTAGGGAAGAGTGCATGGAGTGACTAGCCATGGACGTCCAAGGAGAAGGAGTGTAACAGGGTATATAAAACATCCAAGCAACCCCCAAGCAATTGTGGCTCAAAACAGACATGGATGGAATCTTTGCATAACCTCCACTGTATTTTTATTGGAAAAAAGTGATGGTGGTGGTGATGTTACCTGAATTTGTTTCTGATCTGCTACCAGGATTTTTAGGTATTAAATTCAAGACACATGTCTTTTTGCTAACAGAAATGGAAATGCTGTCTAAAAGAAGATCATCATTCATAAATGGACTTTGAAATTTCACTATAATGTCTGTGAGACTGACATCTTTCTCCTGATCTGAACAATAAGCAGATGTACACCTTCATCTGAAAATACACCTTCAGATGTATTTTCCTTTTCTGACACCAGTCTTTCTTTTCTTTCATTTTTCTTCAGACGTTGTTTTCTTTAGCAGTGCAAACATTCATCCATAGTGCTTCTGAATGAGAAGAATTCTACACCTCTGAAGTGAACTTAGAAAGCAAAACCATCCCCTTCTCTTGCTCACGATCATCCTCAGAGATTTCTTAATGTAAAATTAATTTGAAAGGGCTTTCCTTGATGCTGGCATCTTACTGCTCCCTAAGGGTTTGAAGAAGTCTTAGAAAAGCTCCAAAGTTTTAACTGAATCTCTACACTGGTGAAGGCTTATCTTTCACTAATATTGTATAGTGTGTGTTTTACTGTTGGATAAATTGATTATTAAATAAAGAATATCAGTCAATAGCATTTTAATGCAAACTCCTAATACAAGTTAAAAAGTATTCTGTAGCTATGTCAGAACTGCATGAGTAAGAGGAAAATATGAGAAAAGCAATTCCTTATAAATATGTAGCAGTTATAGGGAATTGCTGAGCATTCTGTATTTTGCTGATGTGACTCATTAGTAGGCTAAAAGAAGTGGGATAAAGATAAAGAACATAGTATTACCAGTACAGATCGCATTATTTATAACTGCAAAATGGCTTTTATTCTAGCACCTTATTTTCACATTTCCATAGCCATTAAAATTTTTCTCATTTGAATTAAGATAGGGATGGCAACCTCCTTCTGGGGAGGGAGATGAATTCCATGTTTTAAATATGGTCTAAGGTCTGGCATATAAATGTAGGGCTACATAATACCCTTGATCCACAGAACAAAACCCTCTCACCTCAATGGGAGGTTTGTATAAAAAAAGTGCAGCTGAGTACAATATTGTCTCTATGCAGTAACTCATCTCTTAGTAATATATTCAGTGACTTGACATCAGCCCCAAAAGCTAGATATATTAATCAGTAATTTCAGTGAATTTGCCTTGTTACCAGCCCAGCAAACTGGAGATGCTGAGCTAGACATCACAGTAACCAGTATGAATGAGGGTTCAATAAGTAGGCCCTGAACAAGGGATTTTTCTAATTAAATGTGATTTCTGCTCAGAGTTCCATTTAATTCAATAGGGGATTCGTGCTCAGAATAAGGATAGGCTTACAAAGTAAATATTATACATGGCTATATTGTACACATCTGAACCAAAGGGAGATGGGGAAATGAACTAAATGATTAAAGCGACCGTAACATATTCTTTCTAATTTACTGGTCTGAGCCTGGCTGAGGTCAGCTGTTACCCAAAGTCTTCACCATCTGACTGCTTTTGGTGCCTATCTATATAATAAAATTCCAAGAATGTCACCTTGTGTGCCACTCTGAAGCCTAAATGTTCTGAATCAGTAGGAAGCAATGAAAGCAGGTACAAGCAAAAGTGAGAGCTCTTTTTGTTCAGAATATCAGCAGGTTGAATCATCACTGCATTTAGCAGTTTGCTATGTTCTCGGCCATTTTGACTTCACGAATTTCACGTATCTGCTAGCACAGGCTTTCAGCCACAATAAGGCATGTATCTACCATGTCAAAAATCCTAGACCACAGGGTCTAGGTAAATCTACCAATCACCATCCTTTCTCTGCATCTAATTAGCATGCAACAATTTCATTGGTTGTAGGAGGGAGACTGACTAGATGGTGGATTATATTGCCCAGCTGCCACACACCTGTGATTGTGTAGCTTTCAGCTACAAATATGAAAATAATGGTTTCAGCTCTATTTGTAGCAAACTGCTGTCCAGTTACAAACCCCATCCCTGTCATTGTATCAGAGAAGCCAAGACATGAAAGGGCTTAGAGACTGGGCTGGCCTTTCAAGAGCTCAGCTCCCATTTAGACACCAAAACAAAGGGCCAGATAGTCAAAAGGGCTGAGTACTTTTGAAAAATCTGGTCCTCAGCTATAATCTCCCTGCTTGTTAGAGACAGAGGCATATCAGTAAAGAGTAGCGTAAGCCATTCGTGGCTCTTTTCCACAGTGTGTCTATGATCTGGGTGAACAGTCAACAGACCTGTCAAACAATTAAAAATAAGAGAGAAATGTTACAGATGGGAGAAGAGTTTAGCGAAAGCAGCTTAATCTGTTTTGTCTGCTTTTTCTGTTCTTTATAAATCACTTTAGATTATGAACAGTATTGTAGTGATGCAAACTTATTGTTGCACTGGAATATGAAATCACTGTCACACCTGAAGCAATTTGGTTGGAAAATCTGATATGTATGGTACATGTAACTGAAGTATAATGAACAAAATAAAATAGAAAATAAAGGAAAAAAATGGAATTATTGTGTCATATCCTGAAATATATAAACTACACTATTTAGTCTGCTGGGAAGACTTCAGTTGAATTGTTAATGCTCAGCACCTCTGAAAATCAGGCCTCAAGCTATCTAAAGTTGTCTCCTCAAATCCAGAGGATACTTTTGAAATAGTCCCAAACATTTCATTAACTAGAGTTTTTCATAAGTTTACTAAAATATTTGTGTAATTTTTCATGTAATTATAAATGTAGAAAGCCAGCTTCAGTCTCAAAGTTCTAGTTAAGTGTTAATGTAGTTGGGGAAATAAAAACTCGGGGGGTGGGAGGGTGGGAATGTTGATAGTAATCTTTGGTTTAACAAATAAATAGCAATAAACAGTTTGAGAGCTCATGTGTAGTAATTGCTCCTCTTCCCCTATTGTTCTTTCTGAAACGGGAAGTAATTTGGAATTGATGAATTGGGTAATTCTTTAATGCCATTTGACTAGTACTGGAAAGGAAAGCAGAGGAAGAGAACTGTTGCTCCATTACATTTTTCCTTTTTGGTGCACAAAAAGGTTGTGTTTGGTTCCCATAGAAAAGAATAGATAGTTTATGGTGTGCATGTCTACATTATTCATCATATTACTCTCTGAAAAGTGACTGTGGGGAAGGGAAGTAAAGGGACTGAGAAGAAGAGAAACAAATCATATGTCATCTGAAACTTTCAAAAATGCATTCAAAATAAATGTCAGGTCCCTTTATCTAGACTTTTTCCCTATTGTATATGCATTTAATTCTCCTGAGAAAGGACCCTTTTTATATTCTTTTACATTGGTATGTTAGGATCATATGAAGTTTTGAAATGTTTAGCTACCTTTCTCAGAAGAGGCATGTTCTTTTCTTTGCCTCTGACAATATCCTGTAATATAGTGAACAAACCTTAAGGCAGGTTTACTGAGTTAAACTAAACCTTATTGAATTAGGGTTAACACCTTTGGGATACGTTGTATTAAAATGCTATTGGGTATGTGGTGTTATGGCGTTGTATGTTCCTTCTCTAGCAGGGAGGGAAGAATACTAATGAACTTCTTTAGTTATCAGCCTTTGAAGCTTCCTCTGCCCCCCTGGAGGCAATATAAATACATCTATCAATTCAAACAGGATTTGCCAGAGACCCAGAGACAAAGAAAAGACCCTGAGTTTATGCTGACCTTAAGGCCTTTTTCCTGGTTCTGCAAATGGATGAGATGCCTGGTCCATGCTGGGCCACCATCCTTAAGGGGGGATTGGAAGGACTTGGCCTGCTCGGGCCTCATATGACAGTGTGTTTGTTCTGAGATGAAGCTCTGATGAACTTGTAACCAGAAGGATGTCCTAGGGTGGAGTATTAAGAGATTGCATCTACCAGAGCCTGTGTGAGAGTTGGGATGAACTCTGGTAAGCTTCTTAGCATGTATAAAGGTTCTGTTGTTTTTAATATGTTTCTCTGTAATGCATTTTACCTTAAGAATAAAGTACCGGTAGGTTTGCTTAGAAAACCAGTGTGAGATCTTGTCTTCACTATGTAACTTTCTCTTCAGGAACAGATAACAGGGTAGTTGCTACAGATACAAGCTAACTGTCCAGCCTGGAAATACCCTGCTTAGAAGGGAGAGAGAGAAGGAGAGGCAACAGCTGGGGTGCAGAAAGCCAAGAGTGGATGTTCTTGCAGAGCAGTACAAGTGCCATTGCTCCAAACCGTGACAGTTCCATCTATTGTCTCCGGTATGGGTCAGTCACTCCCACCACAGCAGTCAGTCAGACTGGCAAACTGGTATATCTGAAGCAGTGATGAACTCAGCCTTAGTTCTGATAAGAACATTTTGGATTCCCGACCCAGCTATCTGAGCCTGTTGTATCTGCTAAATTGAGCTGGAAAACTTCTGAGAACAGGCTTTCATGTAAGATTTCTGTTGTTTCCAATTTATTACAAGAACAGCCTCATTCATGACTGGCTGTCCTGCATGGGCAGCGGTGCAAGGCAGCTACAACAAATTACTATAACACAAGAAGTTGATTAAAAGTTTTAGAAGATCCAAGGACTCTGTTAAAGTTTAGGGTGAAGGTTTGGTGGTAGCGTGCGATCTTATTTAGCTGATGTGTGTGTTCTAAGCTCTATTTCAAGGTCAGTATTAAAATCACACACGATTTTACAAACTTGTCACGTTGCAGGATAAATCCCTTTCTCTTACAGAAGCTAGAGGTTTGAGTTCATTTTCTTGTCCTACTTTAGGTGGCTCCCATCACAGCCTTAGGTCAAAACAATAGCTTGCCTGCAGTGCCCACATTGTTGTCATAAATGTGAGGCTAATGTAACTTGTTTTCAGTCTTGAGAAGGACTGAGATCCCTTTTTATCAGAGCTGGAGATGTCTTAGTGGGGGTTATCTGGCTGGAATAAACATTTCAGATGGCAGGGAAGTTTGTGAATGAGATCTGGACAATAGTGAACAGTGTGGCTCTTTGGTTAGCCTCTTGATGCTTACATACTGCAATACAAAACTAGGTGTAGGATGACGTATTAAAACAACCCCCCCATGAAGCAACCTAATGACAAAGATATATAAACAGCACAGCAGTAATTATCTACAAGCTCAGTTACAAAGAAGGGGCTGAATTAACTCCTTGTATCATTCCACTGAAATATAAGTGTAATGTTTGGTAAGCACGCAGGAGTCATTGCATGGAGAGAAAGCTCAATATTTTTATTAACTGCCTGAGCACTCTACTCCATTTGTGTCTTGTCAGGCTTCTGAAAATATACAGACCACATTGGGCACTCATAGGGCTTGCCACATTTGGCAGCATAAAACCTCCCTTACTTGCATTTCATCTCATTTTACACAGCAAACATCATGCTAGGAACATCTTTCTTACCCTTACAATAAAGAGTCCTACAAAGTCATGTAATCCAGTAACATCTGGCAGAGGACAATACCCCATCCTTCATCGGAAGGTATAAAATCTCCAGGTACAATTAATCAGTAATAGGCCTACAGGAGAAGCTGTATCCTAACTTCAGGTGGGGAAGGCAGGGATATGCCTTGAATCATTAGGGCTGAGATCCTTTCTTGGTGTAAATGTTATTCCCCAGATGGTGTAGCTGTGGATATTCCTATTATGCATGTAAATGTCTCATCTTTCTTTTTTAAACTCACCAATTTTTTTTGGTATCAATATTATATGGCAGTGAGTTTCACTGGTTAATTATGCATTGTCGATAAAGTATTTTCTTGTATCACTTTTAAACTTGCTGCCTTTTTTATTTCATTATGCTAGCTGCTGTACAATCATAGAACAAAAAGACAATGCCTGCCCCCTAGAGTTTACAAACTAAGTATAAGACAGGATGGATACAGACAAACAAATGGGGAAGTTCAAGAAAATAACGAAGCAGCATGTTGGGCTGTGGTTTTCTATTTTTGCTATATCCTTTGAGGTGTGTGACTTCCATGCTGTTACTTCAGAGATGAATTTCTTGGAACATCTCAGCAGCTACAGCAAAGGACTGAGAGGCACTTTGCCAAGAACTCTTCAGTTCTCTACTATTGCTGCCTGGTTTCATTAACAAGCAAATGGATAACTCTAAGTTTCAATGCCCCAGCTATAATTTTGACCAAGAAAAGCCTTTACTCTAAAAATAACTAGGGGAAATCTGGGGGGGGGGCACTTTTTCCATACTTTTTCAATATATCTTTATATTTGTTGGTTTTTGTTTTCCCACTCTTCATCTAAATAAATTTAAAGACATCAGAGAACATTGTACACGTGTCATCACAAGCTGTAGCAAGATGGCTGCTGTGTCTTCAGATGAAGTTCTTACAAATTTAAAGGTGCAATACACAACGTGATAACAGTTATAAGTTACATACAGCACTATTAGCTTCTGACATTCTTAGGAAAAACAAGACACGTACATCCAAATGCAACCTCTCCCCTCTTCCCCCCCCCCCCAAAAAAAACCCAAAAAAACAAAAGAAACCTATGGTCCTACTGCCTTATTTTTGAAAACTGGAAAAAGCTTTTACCATTAGACAGCACTGCAACTCAGATGAAAAATTATCTGACACTTTAAATAGCTGTAAGTTTAATGTAACAGGTAGAGTGTCTCAAGGGGGTATTATATCTGTGGGATCTCAGTTTTATGAAATTATTACAATGCAAGCAATTGACTGCCATGTGGGCTATGTGCTAAATGATGTCTTGAATAATAATGATGGCTCACACTTGGCAGTCGGACAGTCCTACGATCAATTTATAATTCCATAGAAACTGGAATGTGTGAGTTCCATCCAGATGGCATTGGCAATACAGTATGATGGAATGGCAAAAGTAGACATGCATAGCAACTTACCAAAAACTTAGTAACAAATGGGTTTAACAGTTTTGTCATCAACATAGCCAGAAATCAGTATTCCTATTCCCAGCTTCCCCCTATTATTTAGCACTATTGTTGTGTCACTAATAAAGCATTTAGACCAACGCTTTCAAAAGGAATGAGTGATTTTTGGGTGCCCAACCGGACACATTGAAAGGATCTAATTTCAGAGGATAGCTACTCAGTATTTTCTGTTAATGAGGCTCCTTTAAAGTGCCTTGAATTTGGTAACACTTAGAAGTCTTGGCTTTCATTTTAAACAGTATATAACTGATACACATTGGTCAACAAAGAAAGCCAGCATTTGCCAGCAATCACACTACACCAATATAGGGCAATAACTATGGCTTTTCTGAAGCCACTATTAACAGTTGGTATATGCTGACTTAAATGGGCCCCAGTTCACCTGGGTGCATAAGAAGGACTAGGTTTCTTGAAACAACTAAGTCCTGAGAGCTTGGCACCAAAGCAGGTCATGTGAATCCTGCATATAATTACTAAGACTAAATGGGCTTTCACTGCCAAGCAATCAAATAAAGGAGTTGGATGTCCTAACTAAGTACTCACCTTTGAAAACTGATCCCTGTGACTTCGTTTATCCTGCCTCTTACATTATTTAAATAGATTTGTATATAACAGATTTGCTCTGGGATAATACAAATTATTATTTTATTTGTTTATCCAGCAATGGAAAGTCATTTGTACTTGGATGGGGGGCAAATTCTGAATGCATTATTCCGGTTTATGTAAATGGGAGCCCTCTGAATATCTTAAAGACTGAATCCTGCTTTATAAGTATGAGCAAGTACCCTCTGAGTGTTAGTAACTGGCTCCTGCAGTTATACTGATATCACATCACATTTACCTAATTTTTGGAAGTTCATCCTGGGAAAACAATATTTTGTTGAATTCTTCAGTATCTGAAATACTAGTTGGTTAATCCTGGGATCTGATGCTATTTTTGATGATGCGATATGTCTGAATGCTGTAACTTCATACAACTACTATCCAGTATCCAGAAACCACTTCATCCTTGAATGCTCCAGAGCTGGACGAGTTAGAGAGAATGGAATTCTCCGCTTCCCCTATAGGAGAAAAAGAGAAAATCTAGCTTCTCTAGCTTCATTTACATTAATTATAACTTGTTTATCAATAATTCTAGGTAGTGTTTTGTGCTGCATTATTGAAGTTGATGTTCTGATTTTATGAATGATAGTAGCTTGTTAATGTGACTTTATTTATGAAAGAGCATGTCACTTATGAAAGACATACTCTAAAGAAAGTTGGTCATCCTGAGGTGACAGCGAGTGGACTCTGGTTAGATTGGGAACCAAAATTCAACTAAGGAACTTGAGTGATTTTTTTCTGAATCCAGCTTTGCTCTAGGTTTCTCAACCATACATTCAGAACCCAGTGTAGAACTGGTGTTGCTTGGTGGGACTGGATGGGTGATGACAGGACTGACCTTGTGGTACAGGGCTAAACTGGTGTGACAAATTAGGGAGGTGTATTTTGGACATCACTAGCACTGGATCGAGATCTGGCACTAGTGTGGTGGGTCTATATCATAAATACGGTGGGCTTTTCAGCCTGGCAAAGAGGGAGAAGGCCCTTTTGAATAATCACCTAACTGCTTACTCATAAGAATAGTTAAGAGCCTGTGCTGAAGTGAATAGCCTTAATGGCTCTAACCCACTCTAGTGGGGAGTTCCCCAACAATTTTGAAGAAGAGGGAACCAGGCTGAGACCCACCGTCAAAGGAGCATGTGAGCTGGCTAGGAGGATATAAATGGATTCAGTTCTATTCTGGTGATTTACAAGGAGGATTCTATCTAATTCAGCCTGTAGTTAAGTGTGAGTTTAGATGAGACTAAATAGATGTGGGGTCTATTTTAAAATCTTATTTTCTCTAATGCTTTATTCCAGCTACTGTTTTAAAACAGTTGGTTGTAAGAAGGCTGTAAGTCAGTCTCATCGGTCACAGATTTCCCAAGGAAGGAAATACAGGTGCCCAAAACATAGCTGAGCCTGCAGAGGGATTAGCAGTTGGTATGCAAGGAGCAGTGTATGTGGGTCATGGTGTTAGGATGGAGGATCATGGCAGGAGGATGACCACCTGAGCTGTCATGCTCTCAGAGACCAGAAAGGGGCCCAGAAAGCTAGTGATTGGATTAGGCTGACTTTATGGATCTGGGTAGCAGCAGATCAGAACTATGCTTGGTGGTACTTCCTTCACTGGACTGAAGCAGGCAGGCAGAAGAGAGTCACCCCTGAAAGTCCACTCGGCTACTATTGAGTCAGTTTGTATAAACTTCAGCCATCTGGTGTTTATTTTAGAAAATGTCCCCGTGACATATTATTGAACCCAGCCCTTGTTACTGACATTGCCACCTGCAGAAGGATCATAGCTAACTTACCCACCATTGAATTATAGTCAGGCACCAGTGATTGATTTTGCACATCAACACTACCTGTTGCTTTGGGACAGGAAATGAAGAAGGCCACTGTAACCAAGTGAAATTGCAGGAAAGAATTTAAGTAGCAAGAGTGTAACTAATTCCATGAAAAATTAACCAGGACAATGGTAGCAACAGCATGTTTCATCTGAAAAATGAGATGGGCTCGTCAGTGAAGAAAAGTGGCCGATAGGATGGTTTGAAGTCTCTTGCAAAAGATGGCACTCTCCTTTAGAAACATGGCAAGCCATTGTTTCAGTAATGTAGGCAGAGTGTCTCAAGATAAAACACCAATTCCAATTCCTGAGGCAGCCTGTGTTTCTTTTGGAAATCTCCCTTTCAAGTATTGATCCAGTCCCAACCCTATTTAACTTACAGTTACAACATTGAACAATGCCCTAAGAAGAATTGGCATAGCAGGAGGTACACTCATACATCCGAGATATGAAAAGTACAATAACAATGAGTAGCAGGTTGTAAATCTCTAAGGAAAAAACAATCCATGGTTGCCAAGATACTCACTGTTTTAGAAAGTAGCTCAGCTATTTAAATAGTTGCATCTACCTATTCCAGAGTATACATTTATAAATTGTCCTTTTGGTTATCAGGTAAAAGACATAGGTACAAAACAGAAACATTTCTTTAATAATTCCTATTAGAGCTAAGCACACAGATCTGCTCTGGCCAGTCAACAGAGAGTCTCTGATGATTTTTCAAGTCAACAGGAAGTTATATTTCTGATTGAAAATAAATGTAGGTAGTTAGTTGTGCAAGACACAGTTTAGCTATAGTTTAATGGTCAATTAGATCACTTCATATTATTCATTCTTTGGCTGTATGTTTACTATGGATGAGCCTGAGCTGTGAAATTTACTTCTGGATCCAGGTTTCAAAAAGGACACAGTTTGGTGTTTGGTTCCAGGATTTTTGTTCAGCCCATTTGACTGAGAAGGGATCATATATGAAATTCAAATGTGGAGCTTTGTTTGGATTTCTAACTTTGGGGATGTTTGGATAGATAGTTTTGGTTCTGACTCATCTCTAATATTTACCCAGAAAGTATCTAGGTCAATGAAGCTGTCAGGAACTTGGACAAGTACAAAAAGTAACAAATATTCATTTTGTAATGTTAGAATTTATTTAATTTCTCACAAAAATATCACTGTAACAGTCTTGCTGATATAATGATTTCCACCAACCTGTTTGTTAAAACCAGTAGCTTTGTGATAAGATACATTGGTTTTTTAATTTTCTCCATCACAGAGGGTGAGTTTGGCCAACTCCTACAGTCAGTAGCATACATGTAAACCTTGTGACAACCTT
The DNA here is from genome assembly GCA_007922155.1 of Mesoclemmys tuberculata. Classification (NCBI taxonomy): domain Eukaryota; kingdom Metazoa; phylum Chordata; order Testudines; family Chelidae; genus Mesoclemmys; species Mesoclemmys tuberculata. The sequence goes on along the minus strand of ML675615.1, from coordinate 4,949,157 downwards.
GTCATGGATGCAACTTGAATAAGAAAACAAACTCCCTTGAAGTATATGCACCTAAAGCAGCCACGAATTTGACTGTCTATCTGTTTGGCAAAGCAGTTCTATTTGTGATAGTAAAAGCCATATGCCACAACAACTATGCTACCTAATTTATTCAGAAGGGTGCTCAGCAAAAGCCTGTGTGACATTGAGCTATTTTATGAATTCTTTTAAAATATTCATAAAGTGAGACGCCTTGCCAAAATGGGCATATAGACAGCTCAAGTAGAGGGTGAAAACTAAAGGGCAGGGAAACCTTAGTGGCTGGGAAGCCACATTATCTCTTTTCTTTTTGTCTGTAATCACTTCTGTTTAAATCATGTTCCATCATCCACTGGCCAGCTTCACAATGTCTCTGCTTTTCATGCTACCATCACTGTTACTCAGTTGTGCTACTCCCAACCCACAAATGCATTAAAGAGTCAGTGTTTTATGAAGTGCAAAGGAACAAAAAGTGCATTTCCATGTGGTAATTGCAAACAGAACATGTTCCATTTTTATTACAAAATTCTCCAACACCTGTTCTCCCCATCAATTCTCTTTCACTTTATGGTTGTTGTCCAGACCATAATTGAGCCCAATGGTATTCTAAGACGCAGCTAGTAACAGAAGACTGAATGGAGTGTATTAGAACTAAATACATTTGCGATCAAAATTACCTCTAGGCTTAATGTGTACTATTTTCCCCATGTCTCATGACTGATGGTAGTAAAAAGTACATTGCCAGAGAAGTTTCAAAGCTGAGCTAACTCCATTTTCTTCATGTCAGAAAGGAGTGAAAAATCATCACTATTAACTTTATGCAGGCTGGCCCATAGAACCCCTAGTGTGGAAACTAGACCTATATTATAGAAAAATAATTGAAATTGTAAGGCTAACTGCAGATTGTACAGTGTCAAATTTTCTGGCTGTAAGTGGGAGGTAAAGGAAATGAACAAGTCACTTTAATACACCTGAAAATCTTTTATTTCTGTCTAAAGCTTTCTTAGGTGTGAATAATCCATAATAGAGAACATTTTAATTTACTGGCTCCATTCATGGTTTTGATGTAATGTGCTGTGTTCTGAGAAAATCTTTGGTACAATTATTCTCTTCTCCATCCTTAACATCCTGTCTGGCACAAAAGCAAAGTCAACAAGATCATTTCATAGCAGCGAAGTAATTTAATTTTGACAGTGAAATGCAGGAAAGTCTTTTTTGGCTTTCAGATAGTTTTATTGACAAGGTTCAAACATCAGCTAAGACAAGGGAAATAGGAACATGGGATGTAGTGTTTAACTTAGACCTCACTACATGACCGGTGTTCAAGAGAGCATATGAAATCTGTTCCTCAGGAAAGCTTTGCTGCTTTTTTAAAATTATTCAGACAGTACTGAGTATAAATCAAATCAGATGTAGGAGTTTTGCAAAATTACTATATAAGGGTAAAGGCTTGGCAAATAGATTTTGTGCCTAGGATTGTGCATTCTTAGGGTAATTTTGTAAAATTGATATAACCTCTGAAGATATATCATATCCTGATGTGGCTTGGTATTTTGGCAAGGCCCCAGGGCTATGGCTTGATCCTCTTGAATTGTCATTGCTTGAGAGGAAAAGTATATTTCCCCCACCCTTTCGTACTCAAGGTTATTTATGGGGCTTTAAATCCTATATATGAGGATGGAATTCACCTTGGTGCAGTGGGCTGGCTGGCTTGCTTGCTTAAGTGATGCACAAACAGTATGCTGACACTCTAGACACGGTGAATTTCACCCTTTGGTATAAGCAGCTGGTTCCTTTTTGTCTTCTGCCACCTTCATCTGTCATCTTCATGTGTCGCTTATGGCAGGTGAGAACAAAGAAACAACCTACTGCTATGGAATGCAGGAGACCAGGAGCAAAGATTGCTAGGTTCTCTTGTTGGCCATGCTACTGCTTCACTGCGTGACCTTGGACAAGCCACTCAGCGCCTGAATCTGCCCATGTGTAAAATGGGGCTAATATGTACCTAACTCAGAGAGATATTGTGAGCCTAATGATTGTCTGTAAAATTTCAATGGAAAAGTGCTGGGTAAGTGAGAAATGAAGTAAATCCCGGACATGCTTGTGTTCACTGACAGCTTAATGGCCCATCCTTTGCAATTTTTCAAAGTTTGGTTACTTTTAGTGTTGCTACTTTTAGATTTACATAGTAATAAATATCCTAAATTCTTTTACCCCTCTGAAGCAGTGAAGCTTGGTATCTGCAATGTAAGGGCTGTAATAAGTAATGTAACAAATGTTATAGCAGTATTAAAAAGAATGGTTCATTTGGAAGTCACACAGTATTCTTGGACAGCCCCAAAGGAGAAAAGGCAGGAAATATAATTGATTCAGGTGGTCATTGTATTCCTACAGTCATTTGCTTTTAATATCATCTAATTAGGATGCAGTTAAAGGCCATTCTCAGTTTTAATTGCAATATAACTTGAGATACTTAGAAGTAGTTTGATATGTTATATAAATGGAAATAATTATGCTCTGGTTCGACCACAAGTTATTGGGCTCAATAGATAAATATGAATAGCCTGTGTTATAATGAGGTTAAACTAAATGATCATAATGATCTTTTCTGGTGTTAAACTCAATGACCTTAGAGTTATAATATTTATTAGTGATGTAAAAGTCAAGATTTGGTGAGATTATTAAATTAAAGGACAGTAAATTTAGGCTTCATTTAGGCTTCCATGGCACTTGTCTGAATTCTGTCTTTGTGCAACATACAGCAAGACACATCCTCTGTGGCTGGATGTAGAAAAGAACTAAATAACTTTGATAGCAGCACTGGAAGCTAAGTGAGTTGAGACAATGAGAGCAAGAATCAAACCTCAAACTTCAGGGAGTTGCCTGCCACCTTCACAGGGGTTAGGAAGGATTTCCTACCTGTCTGCACTATTGTACAAATGCATTATGGCTTGAGGTTTTTCCTGTAGGATGAGGTACTGGCCAAAGCCAATGGCAGGATTCTACAAGAGAGATGGGACTGTGATCTGATACACAGGGCATTTTATATATTCCATTTCAATGTCCTCTTTGAAGATGCCTACAGTATATAGGCATGTCATTCCTTAAATGTGCCAATAAGAATTCTTTTTCTGTTTGGACTAAAGTACACATCAGGTACACCGCCACATCTATTCGAAGCAACACTGACATTTGACAGACACGAAAAGAAATTGGAGAGCTTCTCTGGCAGGAGGATAAGGGGAAATACTCTAATATATCTGAAAGAGGAAACAGACTGAGCGGTGCTGGCATGCCCTGCTTTTTCAATGACAGGACCTTCACCGGAATCAATACCCTGGGCTTTAGCTGAAGCTAACTGTGGTCAAATGGAACTGCCTGGTGTTGACTTGAAGCTGGAGGTAGCATCCTGAGAGCTTTCATGAAAAAGACCTGTGTGCAACTTTAGTGGTGAAACTCGGAACCAGGTGCCTTTTACCTACTTTTAAGTATCATACCCCAAAATTAGGCCCTGAAGGAGAACAAAACTTCCCAATGAACAGGAGAGAGGTTTAGACTTCACTTGAGTTGGGATTAAGGGCTTCTTCAAACTCTGTGATGCATCAGTTTTGCCATGGTTTTTTTTAATGATTTTGGGTTTCAAGCCAGATACTCTAAGAAATCAAGAGGTGTGAAATGGAAACTAAAATATGTTTAAATGGACATCGACCCTCTTGAAAAGCTAAACTTCTGAAACACAGGGAATTTCCTTTGTTTTAAGGAAGCCGAATGGTTCTACTGACTCCTCAGTAGCTGTGGATGACAACAAAACGGAATCCTTTAAGCACAGGTATTAGATGTGTCTTGAGGGACAATCAAGTCAGCGATCCTTGGAAGCATTTCTTCTTGAGCTGTGAAAATTTTTCTGGGATCAGATAGTGGGGAAAAGACAGAGGAGGTTTTTACAGCTGGCTCTCTTGCTGTATCAGCAAATAAGGCTTTGAAAATAAACATTTAGCAGCAGAGCTCATCCTACCTCTGTGATTGTTTCAGGATCTGGAGAGAGATTGTTCTCTACTAGGCATATACAAGGCTTCCTGGTCTGTAATACTCATCCAGTTAAGAAGTGAACCCCTTAAATTTTGTTTCCTTAGGTGTGGTTTTTAGAAGCTTTAAACTACTTCCCTCCATTTGACAACAAATTCTTTTTTCAATATAATTAAAGTGTCATTTTGATAAATAATTCAGTCAGCCTCCTCCCACCTATGAATAGTTTTTTCCCCCCGTAATTGTTCTTATTCTGTTGAATTAAAACTATTCAAGAGAGAATAAGAGGTATTTAAGCAACAAAGATGAATAGGCCTTATTTACAATTCTTCTGCAATTTGTTATTAACTCAGGCATCAGCGTAATACAAATGTCACTCCTCTGCTTTCAGTCACTGTTTACTAGCTAAATGCATTGAGTTAGTTACGTGAGAACATTTCTGCATATAAATACTTGATCAGAATTCTACCTACAAAGAAAATTTCATGACACTTCTCCAGGTAGAAGAAAGGAAAATGTGCATGTCCTTCTCTTCATTCCTTTTCTCATTAAAAGTTATTGCTGAATGGACATGCTGAATGGACTGTGAATCATGAGCTAAATCATTAAATTTATTTATTTATTTTTAACAGTGATCTGGGTAGAGCAGAGTTTTTGAAAATGTGCCTCAGCTACTTCATAAGAATGGCCATCCTGAGTCAGACCATCCAATCCAATATCTTGTCTCCTGACAGTGGTCAGTGCCAGATGCTTCAGAGGGAATAAATAGAACAAAGCAATTTTGAATGATCGTCCCTCCCCTGTCATCAAGTCCCAGCATCCACTTCCTACTAATATAGCAGAGTAACTGTGGTATCTCAGATCCAATAGGGCAGGGGTCGGCAAACCGCGGCTCCCGAGCCTCATGCGGCTCTTCAGCCGCGGCTCTTCAAGCCGCGTCAAGCCGCGTCTCCGGAGCCACATGCGGCTCTTCAAGCCACGTCGAGCCGTGTCTCCGGAGCCGCATGCGGCTCTTCAAGCCGCGGTAAGGCGCGGTTCCTGAATGTGGGACCCACTCAAAAATCTTTGAGATTAGGGCTCAAAAATTCTTTCCCTAGTGTGAGCTCCCACTCTCTAGCCCCGCTGCCGAAATTGAACGGGACGAGTCAATTTCACGTCGAAGACTGAACCCTGCGATTTTAGGTCCGCCGCTGAAATTGACCAGGAGGAGTCAATTTCACGGCGGAGAGTGGCCTGAAATGTTGGCTGCTGGGGTGCAGCGTGTTGGGTGCTCCATTCATCCGATCCTAGCCCGGCCCCTCTGTCAGATTTTAGAATACATTGTGGCCCCGTGAGTAAAAACGTTTGCCCACCCCTGCAATAGGGGGTGATGACTTGATGGATACTGACCTTTCAAATGGCAATTTATATACAGTACTTCAGTGCTTTTCAGAGTATGTGGGGATTGATTGGGTGATACTAGTAATTCTTAGCACTATGCATTATCATAGGTATTAACAAACAGTTAGCTCAACATACCCCTCTGAGGTAAGGAAGTAACCGGAACATTCCCATTTATTATAGACAACGAGTCTGAGGCAGAGAGGCTAAAGCCAACATTTTCTAAACTTGGGTGTCTAAAGTTTGGTGCCTCTGGAAGTGACCTGCTTTTTTCACAGGTGCTTAAAAGTTGTTTTAGGCTCCCAGATTTGAGAATTATGACTCAAGAGACTTGATCAGGGCCACAGATGAACTCAGTGGCAAGGTCAGAACTAGAAACTAGGAAAGACTTGCTACACTAGATTAATAGAACTACAGCTGTCAGACAAGCTCTGAGCACAGCACCTCAACTGATTGATTTTGGCTGTCAGTCATACAACCATCTGCACAAATCCACACCTCAAGTTTGCATTGAAAACCTTTTCTTCTGTACGCTGATACTGGTCAAACATTTTGCCTTAAATTAAAGTGGTGAAATTCCTCTGAAGAAATACAGCAATGACATCTTTCAAAATAACTTATAAACGAAAGGAGGAATGAACTTGCCATCTACTTTGCTGCATGAAGCTGCTGGTACAGGCAAATCTTGAGGGATGGAAGCCAAACCTTTTTTCTTACAAATAATATCATCAGAGTTCAAATAATTCCATGATAGACATTGTTTTCACTGGCAAGAGTTGGTGTTTGGGCTTTAAAACACTGTAAAACTGAATATGTTCAGAGCCAAGTGACTATTTCACTATGAATAATTTTCTTAAAAAATGAATCTTTTTCAGTTTACAGAATATCTATGTGCAGATTGCAATTTCCACTACCGTACTCAGTATTCTAGGTTTATTTTTTGCCCATTTACTTTAACCCTGAATTGGTCACAAGTAGCTCTGAGTTATCTGAGTAATATTCAGGAGAGCCTGGACTGGTACTGTTCAATCCATGGAGGGAGCAGTGTGTATTTGCATTGCTGTAGTAGCTAGATTGGATCAAATTATGACTCAGCCACACTTTGGTCCCTGCTTCCACCTTGCTGTAGGAAGGAAGTAAGCTGTGTCTGCCCTTTTCCTATGCGAGCTCTGATTTATCCAATAAAGCACATAGCATGATTTCTGTCCCACCTTGGATAAGCATGCAAACCCTTCCAGCACGGACATGACTGCAAAGCTAATCTTATATCACACACACACAAACCACACCCTATGTTGAAGATCTCCATTAAGGTTGCAAAGTTTGGCATTCACAAGATGGGAAAAGTCAGAATTAAGATTGCGTGTTCAACCTTAATTCAGCCACCTTGTAGTTATGCATTGTGATACAGTCTTTAGTGACATGATCACAGACTATTATTTCCACTGGACCCCCACCTCTCGCGATGCCCGGGATGGAGGATGCTCACTGAATGAACATCTAATGAATATTTTGCTTCCTCCTTATTTTTCAGTGTGTGGCCCTGTGCCTTATTTACTGCAAACAATTCAAACTTTGCTCTCTAGAAGGAACTGTTCATTTTCTCATAGGCCTCTTGTGGCACTCATCACTACAGCATCTGAATGCTCAAAACATTATTGAATATGTTTTTGCAATGCCCCTATAAGGTGAAAGGATAATATCCCCATTTTACAGATGAGGAAGTGAGGCACAGAGAGATTAAGGTCAAAATTATCCACTAATTTTGGGTTCCCAATTAGAGACACCTGAGATCTGATTTTTCAGACTATCTGGAATGGTCTATTACTTTATATGATCAAAGCACAGCTTCCATTGACTTCATTTTCCCAGTCTTCTTGCCCAGCTAGTCCCAGGTTCTCCTGGCTTCCAATCTCCTTGCCCAGTTAGTCCAAGTTTCTTCTTCTGCCACTTGCCAGTCTCCAGTCCCAGTTTTCCCCAACCCAGGTTCCTTGTTCAAATCTACTCCCCTGCCAAGTCCAGTTCTTGTCTCCTCCGTTTCCACCTCCATGCTCCCTGGGCCAGGCAGGAGAATCATTAAGAGCACAGGAGATACGGGTTCCCTGCTGTCACTTCCAGGAGCTGGCCCTAGCCCACCGCAACCCAGAGCAGCAACTGCAGGGAAATTCCTTCTCAGCCCCGGGCTTGGAGCATAACCAGCATAGACTGACTCTGGGGAGTTTTGGTGCAAAGCTCCAGCAAATTCCTAATGAGCATGTGCAAATAACTGAGGTTTTTTTCAAAGACTTATAGCTTGACCAAATTTGGGTGAATTTTCTCAGCGATGGCAAAAAGTGCATCCCTAGCACAACATCACCCCATGCCAATTTCAAGACACCATGTGGGCAGTAGATCTTCTCAGAGAGAAAGTTGTCCAAATCTTTAAATATGGGGAAAACAACATAATTTTCCCTAGTCTCATTCTTGCAAATAGATGAATCATTTTGGCTCAGATTTCATACAAACAGCCAAAAAACAAATTCATCCTGAGGTAGACATACAGCATGTAAAATTTTAGCCCAAACTTTTAAGTCTGAGAAAGTTATAAGCAAGTGAATACAGAGTCTTATAATGGGAAGTGTCAGGCACCCTTAATAATAAATGGTGCCACCAACTCACCTTTAAGTTACACATGCATTTATCACCTGTATTTACACACAGTGGAGTAGGTATAATGGAGTTTAGTTCCAAATTTATATGTACATAGTATATATAAATTCTATAACTAGTGTTTTTTTCTTACTGATTTGTCTCTAGCTATTTCTTAGAAGTTTTGCTGAAGTTTGGTTGAAAAATAAAGTAACTACTGTCAGGTAGCTCTGATCAGAAAAACTTTTCAAAATTTCTCTTCCGGGGGAAAACCCTAAATAATAAAACGGTATGCAATCTATTTAAAAATTTTAAAAAGCCATGATATTTCCTCCTGCCAACATCCTCAACTGAATTCGCAAAGCTGATCATGCTTTTAAAGGATGGGACATCAATCTTGTACCTGTAACTGTCTCATAAACTGAGTATACTTTTGGCAATTTGAATTAATGCAGATGGATTGCAAAAACATACGATCCTTGAATGTAGTGATGCAAGAACTGAAGTGAAGAATCATCTTCACTACTTTCACTTGGATTGATTTCAGACTGCACTTACTGGGCAGAGGGAGAACAGATGAATGAGTGGATATCTGTTAAAACCAGACTGAAATGGTTAATTAATTGATTTAATGGTATTTGATTTGAACAAATATAGACACTTAAGGCTCTATGTGCCCTGAACAATGTTTCAACAGTCCACAAAAAGACAAACCAGTGCAAACCAGAAACCAGTCTCAATACAATACTTGGCAGACATATTTTGTTCAATATTGTTTTATTTAATATTGCCTTTTTCATAACTCAAACGGCTGTGTATGACTGACTTTTTTCCTTTTCTGTCTTTTAATTGAAACTAAATTTAGAAATTTTGAATTTTGGGGTTTTCTCATTTCTCTCTCCTAGAATGAATGTCTGTTTTCCCTTTTTTCCTCTTTTAAACCATTTTTGCTTTGTTATGCTATATTGGAAAAGTTAGTGAAAAGGGAAAAATGAAATGAACAAAAATAAAGATGTGAAGAAAACCTTGGATGTTATTGACTGCACTCAGTGGCAAAAAGGAAAAGAAATTTCTATGTATTTTAAAAAAATATTTAATGAAAAACATACAAAAATTGTTTTGTTCAAGCCCTGAAAAATAGAAACAACGTCAATATTTTGAATATTTTTATGGAATTGTTTTTTATCCTTTTTTGGCCAACTCTACTTGGAACAAAAAAAATTAGCTAGTCAAGAAACAATGAATAATCTTCCTCAGTTCCTATAAATACCCTAAACAAATTAATATTTCACTGCCTATATAGCTTTCCTCAAATGTTGGTGGGAAATGGTTTTCCTGTCCTACTAGCATCTTTTATTGTTGCAATCCACTCTCATTTTAGTTGCTAAGTAGACTTAAAGCATAACTTAGTGCAGAGCACATTACAATAACCTAATCTTGAAATAAAACATGAGTTATGGTAGCAACATCTTTTCAAAGGAACAGAATACAGCCTCCTCACCAAATGTACATGTCTGAAAAGAAGCCATTCTGGTCACCACTGCTCTATGAGTGCCTAACAGATGCAAAATAAAAGGATCTCTAAATCGTCACCCAGCTTACAGATGACAGAGGTATTGATAAAGGTCTCTGTGTGCTTCTCTCAACCTACCAGTATCACCTTTGTCAGGATTGAACCTCAGCCACCGTGTCAGAGCAGCCTCATCAATCAGTAGCAGACTCTAAGATATTACCTGCACCCTCTGTGACAGAGCAACGAAGCTGCCTATCAGCATGTAGAAAAATCTCCTCACTTCCTCTCCAAAAGGGCCTAGATATCCATTGAATAGGAGAGGCAACAGAGTGAAATCCACTTGGGGATCCTCCCTCAAAATACTCTCTACACTCCTTCCAAGAACGGAAATAAATCATGTGTTCCATTATCCCCTTTATTTGTATGGTTCAAGTATATTTTGTGCACGTATCTAGATCTCCTGCCATATGGGCCTTTCAGCCACTTCGACTAGATAAATATTTCCTTTTTAGATAAGAGGGCATGATGCGGGGTTGACAGCAGAGTCCCTTCTCCACAAAGTAGGAATATCATTGGCATTGGCAATGAAGTCTTCTACCAAAAGACTCCGCTGATAAATTTTCCTCTCTGATATCAAGAGATATGTCTAAATGTGAAAGGTTACTTTGGTCTTCATATCCTTTTATTTTTTAGTGTGTCTATTAGGATGGCCTGTTGAGCTCGGACACCTAGGAACTGAGTGAAGATGACAATTTAATATAGCACATGGCTCAACCACCATGTAGTACTGACTTTTGGGCTCACTGACTTGGGCTGGTTTGAAACAAGTGATCTGGAGGTTAAAGGCACTGATCTCACTGAGCCAATTTATCTTTCCTCCCTATAAGATACATGTCTACTCTTATTTAACTCTGTACAAAAGAGGGATGAACTGAGCTAATGTGTTATCATATTGTGTGTTATTAGAGTGCATTTTAGGGAGTTACTAGTGGAATACAATTTTAAGAATTGTATTACAGCTATAGCCAACTTAAATATTCTCTTTTCTCCCCATGACATCCTGAATATAGTCTGCCATTTAAACCAGGTGTATTTCATGAGAGGCCAGTACAGAAAGTTAATCTCAAAGCCTTACTCCTAATAGAATTATAAAAACCTATGAATAACAATGAGAGGATTGGAGAAGCTAAGCTGCTTGCTCAGAGCGTGCATTCATGGTATTGGCAGACGTACCTAATAAGGGTCAGCGAGCTGAAGGAGAGAGATGACAAATGGGAAAACATTTGTCGCTCTGTTCCATGGAATTTGTGATAGGGCAGATTCTTCTGTCCGTTTTGCTAGATTTATCCAGTCATTCAGAAACCCCATAACTGAAATATCTTTTTACTGAGGATTACATTAGCTAACTGGTGAATATGGAGAAAGTATTGGTAAATGCCTATCGATGATTGCACAGTGTGATGGGGTGCCCACCCTACACCAGTCCCGGAAGAGTTACAATGGCTAAGTGGGCCAATTAACTGCCCAGACTGCACCTGAAGGAGGAAACAGGGAGCAGGCTACTAATAGGAAGTGGGCTCAGCTGAGCAGGAACAGAAGGGTCTTGTATAAAGCCCAGGAGCTGCAAACAGCAAGGGGCCTGCACCGAAGCAGTGCACAGCCACTCCCTGGGAGGAGGGAACTTGGCTGGCAAACCCAAAAAGGGGCGGGAAACCAGATAAATAGGGAGATGCCCAGGGTAACAGCAGCAAGGAGTAGACGGTACAGACCTAGGCTGCTTGTTATAGGGTCCCAGGGCTGGAACCGAGTGTACAGTGTGGGCTCGGGTTCCCCTACCAGCCACTGGGAAGTGGTGCAGGTATTGGAGATGCCAGAGTGCTGGTCTGGAAGGACTTTGACTCCCTTGGAAGGGAAGGACCTTAGTGACCTGAACAGGAAGATGCAGCTCTGGGAGTGAGAAGGGGCTTCAGGGTGAAAGAGACAACAGGTAGACACTGCCAGAGAAGGGCAGCACCTGGCGTGAGCTAATCCCCACGACTGCCAGGAGGAGGTGCCACCAGCAGTGAGTGAACCCCCTGGCAAACAGTGTATTAGAAAAGGACTTATTTTTTTCTTCTGGAGTTATAGTTCTATCTTAGCTGTCAGGGAAACATCTGTAGATGGTGGATCTGATTCTGTCTTCATTTACATTAGTGTAAATCAGGAGCCATTCCATGGAAATCAGTGTAGTTACACCATTTACATCTGTGTAAGAGAAAGGAGAGTCGGGCCTAATGTATCTCTGAGTGCATGAAAGATATATCTAACCCATAGGCTTGCAAGTCATTATGCTGCAGACCATGACCATTGTGAACTTCATGGTGATGAAACCTTATCTGCGCCTTACATAGACTAAGCCTCTCTTCAAGCTGTGAAGGTCACTGCACTTCAAGTCCTGTGTCAAATGTAATAAATCTCTGGCAACTAGAACTTCATGGTTGTCACTAGAGCTAGGCAGAAAAAAACTCATTTTGTTTGACAGAAGATTTCATCATTTAATTTCATTCCAATTAGGAACATCCCCCCACCCCCCAGCCTTTCAAAATTCTCCAAAAAAGAGAATGGAGCCACTGTTCCAGGGCAGGTGCCTGTGTTGGAAGAGGAGAAGGATTTGGGTCGTAACACTTGAGCTCAAGGGACAGGTCTTCATTAGCTGTTTAATAGTGTGTGGAATCTATAATAGTTGTAGGTTCCCAAATGCATCCAGTAAAAGGGAGTAGTACAGACATACACTAATGTGTTCATTACGGTAATCATGTACCTTTTGTACACAAATCTTCACTACCATCTTCACATCATATATTGCTCATAGCAGACTTTTCTGTTAAGGGTACAATGTGAGGGCAAAATTGTACATTGTCTCATATATAGGTAAACAGGACCATTCTTTGGACCATTTTGCTTATTTTCTTGAGATGCAAAGTTTTAATATGGATCTGATATCTCAGACTAAAGAAAATAAGGGGAAACATTTAAGACAAAACAAATTAGATGCAGAATGAATTCACTAGTTTGTGTTTGCCTGAATTGGTCATTAACTTCATTAGCATTATGTTGTCATTAGTCGGTTTACAAATGTAGGTGTTCTAACAACTCTCCAGTGACCTCAGGCAAAAGCCAAATACCAAGCAGAGCAGACAAGTTAGAATGAGAGAAACGTTTGATAGTGCAGAAGCAGAGAAGGTGGTATGTTCTTTGTCAGCTCAAAGCACTTGCTGTTGATCAGTGATCACCCTCCAGGTCAGTTAGGATTCTTCCAACAACGGAATGAATCCACTCATCCAGTTCTATCACTGACTCTTTTCAAAGAGAAACCCAAATGAAATTCATAATATCCCAGTAGATATATAGCTGCTGCATCTCTTCTCCTGGTTCCTGGTTCAATAAAGTGAAATCACCTTTTCACAGTTTACACTGCAGAACATACAGAACACAGTTCTGATAATCCACAATGATGATCAAGCTGGAGTCAAGCCTAGATACCTTTAAACAAAAGAGATGTCTAAAAGGCATGTGTATAATCTGTCCCTCACTACGTGACCTCCCTCTCAATCACTAGTTACCACAACCTGGAACAACGTCATTTTCGGAAGTCTCATCTATCAGTACTCACTCTAGCAGCGGGGTGTATCTCTTTACATGAGTGGTCTGGGCACTGCACTCTTCTCCAGCCTCACATACAGTCCCTTGCAAGGGTGGTGTTGGCAGAGGTGTCCAGAGTTCTTGCAGTTAACACCACATTGTGATGCATGGTGCAGTTCTCCTCTCTCTGAGCTAGTGATTCAGGCTCTTTGCAGACATCATTGCATTAGTTACCAGCTGGTCCTTATTTTGAGCTGCTCTCTGCAACCATGAGGGCTAGAGACAACAAATTATAACAATGAGCTGAGAGGCTGCTATATTCTTATGACTGCAGTAGCTGGAACCATAGGCACGGGCCTAGAGTCTCTTTATCTTAATTCAGCCCTTATCAGTATGTTTCCTTAGCCTCATTTATTTACAGATACAGAAAGCAAAGCACAGAGATTAAATGTCTTGCTTACTCTCACACATCAAATTGGCAAAAAACCCAAAGAGTAAACTGTGATCTCCTTAATCCTAGTCTTGAGCCCTCTCTCTGGTGAATCAGAGGGCTTCACAGGCTAAATGTGATCCAGATCAATCAAAAATATTGGGTCCTAAAACCCACTCAAATTTTTCTAAAATAAGATGAAGTTACACATTTTTAGGACCTCTTGAGAGAGCTTGAGGGCCATTTCAGAAGTGTGGGGCCTCAAATGGCTTCTATGTTTCCTGAGAGGGACGTTTGAGGACATACTGCCCCTCACTCTGGTCCTAGACCCTTCTTAAGATACTAGATTCCATGTCTCTTAAACACTGTCACATTGTCCACCTCTGCCGGGAAGATTTGAAGAGCAAGTTCTATTACATGAATAATTACAATTCTTTGCTTTAAAGAAAGGAGATCAGGTTGAGCATATCCCTATGTGAAGAGCATCCAAAACTTCCATCACCAAGAATTTATTTGTTATTCACATAGCAGTTTATTTCAATGTTGTTGTCATTTAAATATTAAGGTTCCCTGGAATTAAGATATTAGACCAAGTGTAAAATAGCTGGGGACTTTAGGATACATCAAGAAGAATATGGCTCCATGAAAATAACATTTGGAGTTAATTACAGGACCAACAGATTAGAACAACAGTCAGCAGCCAGTGGTCCCTGGATATTTACTTATTCATCATGAAATGAAATCCAGTGATTGAGCAGGGAAATCTGACCATAATAGAAAACATGACCAGAATACTCATTGATAAGTGTATCTAGCATGAGAGTCATGCAGAAAATAAAGTACTATCATTTAAGGGAGTTGGATATGTCCTTTAGGACACTTTTCTCATTTTAGTTTGAACAACATGATCTTTCTGCAACAATATCTTTTTATTCAGCAAACTCTGCTCATTTAAAAAAAGCTATTATAATAAAAAAGAAACAAATTTGATGACATCTAAAACAAAACAAGGAGATACCCATACTAATATGACCTACCTGTACATAATTCTGGGAATGCGTTAGAATATGAATGTGTTCATTTTAATCTGTATGCATCTAGTATTTAATCATTACTACTGTCATTGTCAGGAGACATTACCACGGGAATTCTGTGGCTTCCTAGCATCAAAGAGTAAATTCCCTCTTGTACAAAGAGTCAGTACAAGGTCTAGGTCTCTACTTTTCTTAAGTCCTCAAACTAGAATGTAAGTGGGACTTAAGTGATGCATAACTCTTGTACGTACTCTCTGCATTAGGCTGAATTTCAGCCATAGACTGTAATTACTTTTTCTTTTCGTTATGTTTCTTTGCGGTGTGGATTTTCTTTGTACATGGTCGTTGGGTATGGGGTTCCTTAAATACTGTTGGTAACAGTTTGGTCATAAACATGGTAAGATTATTTTCCTAATGCTTTCTATTTTATAAAGGAGACAAGCAAATTGTACTACAGCAGGTGCACAATGTTTTGGATTCTGAGCCATGTGATGGCAAAGTCACCGCTAAGGCTTTTATTAGTCTAAACGAAAAGTCCCCATATATGATTGTCCAGCTCTTAATAAATTCTGCAAGGAGAGTGGTGCAGGCATATCCCTGTACCCATGCAAAGCCCTGTTAATTTCGGGGGGGCTCTCTGTACAGTTCTTGCTGCATGGTCTATTAGGGATGTAAACCTGTAATGGTCTAATCTCCGTGTTCTTGGATACCATGATCAGTATGGGCAAAATAAAAATCTACTTGAATCTATAAATATCTTTGCTATGAAAGACAGTTTCCAATTGCAGATGAATTAAAGATGCAAATGACTGTGCTTTAAATTAAGGCAACACTTATAAATATGTTAACAATAATATTGCTTTGGATGGTCCTAGTAAAAGATTACTTCCTCAATCCAGTTTACAGTGGTGATAATCATACACTTGGATAGCACTGGGCATACAGAAGCAATTGAGAGCCCTAACTAACAACTCCACAAGCCCCCTCCATGCAGAACTCCTGATGAAATTCTAGGAAGTACTTTCTGGAATGCAGCGATCACGGGGTCAAACCTACCATTTGTTGAACAGCATACAACACCATTACGCAACAGTTTAGGAAAGACAAAGAACAACAATTTAGACAATTGAAATTGAACAAAAGATTTAGATAGGCTGAATCTGGCCTACATTTCAGTTTAACTCTGACACGGGACTTGAAGCACACCTGCTCTTGGTTAAAGTATCCGGAGGTTTCTATTACCTCAAGTGGTTGGGACCTCTGATGTCTCATCATAACGATCATTATAAGAAATGGCACTGTAATCCACAGTTCAGAGTGTGCTTCATGTTCCCTTCTGTGTTCAGCCCACAGAGGCTGCAGTCAGTGACAGCAATGAATTAGTGGATTTATTCTTTTAATTGTGGAATTCACATCATTGGAGGTTTTTTTAGAACGGATTAGACAAACACTTGTCAAGGATGGTTTTTGGGATATCTGGACCTGCCTCAGCATGGGGAGTGGATCAGAGAGGTCCCTTTCTGCCCTACATTTCTATGATTATCTTACATCTAAAGGTCCCAGGCTCAATTCCTCTCCATGACCATGGAGATAGTTGTACATCCTTTTCCCTACATGTTATAATGTATCATTTAGAAGCTCTCTCTTTTTCATGTATTGACTGAAGAGCCATAAATGACATAAGTACCATGTTTAACTGAGGCACATAAAGGTGTATGTTTTTTCTGATACTTTTAATTCATGTCTTGAAGAGAACAGGGGTAGAAGAATCTCATTTGAAAACAAAGTTAAAATGTTCAAATGTGGGTGCTTAGGATTAGCCCTGAAATCCATATTCACCATTTGAGACACTTTTGAAATTAATTATTATCTTTATTATTAGTTAGTATTTGTATTGCCAAGGACCAGAGCCCCACTTTTCCAGGCATTGTAAAGGCTTAACTAGATCCTTACCCCAAAATGTTTACAATCTAAGAAAGAAATGGGAGACAACAGGTGACTAGAATTTTGGTGTGAATAAATAAAGCCAATGTATTGCTAGAAAAAAATTGAGTTGCTATTAAAAAAGTAACAAGACATGAGTATCTTCTTCCCTCCCCCATCTCCTAATCCATTCCTATTCTGCAACCAAAGAGAGTGTTAGTGGCTAAAAGGAAGCAAAATTCCCTTAAGCACAGGTGGCTGTGGCACAGGCGATGACAGTGTTGGGGGAAAGGATTTAATTTTCCAGCAGACGGTAGAGCTTTACAGACCACAAGAGCTTGAGGTCCTGATCCCTCACCTTAGCCATGAAGGGGATTTTGCTATCAATGGGTGAAGGGTAAGTCCCCAAGTTTTCTAGATCGGGAAGCTACCTATACTTGGCTTTCTTCATAGTATAAACTTAGAACAAGAGCTGGTCAGACATTTTTTTTCCCCTGTGCAAAATTTCAGCTGTTTGTTGAAAACAAACAAACATTGTCTGCTGAAAACTATTTGACTTTAATCTTTGGATTTTTTGATGAAAAGTCAGAGATTTTCATGGAAAGCAGACCCATTCCATGAAAAGTCTCATTTAATCGAAAACCCAATTACCCATCAGAACAATTTTGACAGAAAATTTTCTTTCAGCCCTACTTTAAAACATAACTTCAATGGATTCCAGTCCTCCTTGGGGTAAATGGGTGCAACTTCCATCCATGTGTGCTAGCGCTGAATTTGAAACAAGTCTTTAGGTATATTGTCTTAGCTTTTTACTTTTATCTCTAATGTATTTCTCACCACTATTCACAGTAACATCCACTCCAGCCAGCAATTTCAAACCTGCCATTTGGAAATTAATAACTGATCCCCACTAATGCCTCTTTTCCACGCCACATCTTACATGAGAGCTTTAACTGCATGTTAGTAATCACTTTGTCTTTCTGCTAAATATCAGCAGAAACAATGTAGAGTCAGCTTTGCCGAAAGTGGCTCGTTAAATCCCAGTTTCTATTAGAACTAATTTTCCAGTGACTTCAGATGGGTTTCGGCCTCTGGGGAGGGCTACTCATTATGGGAAAATTGATTTGTAACAGCTACTCTGCATGCTAATTCTCACATCTCACAAGTGCCACTGGAATCTCATTCTCCTTAATATCTAGAATAGTTGGGATTTGTTGTTTTCCTTTTATCTGGACTTAAGTCAGAGTTTTAGGAGGGGATTCAGAGTTTTATAACTATTATCTCTATCAATAGCTGGTATGTCACAAACGCCCATCATGAAGTTTCACATTAGTTGTAACTTGGGTGACCAGATAGCAAGTGTGAAAATTTGGGACTGGTTGGGAGACAATGCCTATACAAGACAAAGCCCATAATATTGGGACATCTGGTCACCCTAGTTACAACCCATCTACATCTTGATTCTGAATTTGCTCACAGAATTATCCCTGTGTGCTTTTTGCCCCTCCCCTTTGTCTCCCAAGCTGTGTTCAATATTTCCAGCATTGTTCATATGAAGAAAGCGATCACAGAAGTAATCAGTCTGCCCACTGTAACCTACATTTTACAAAGGAGTCTCTTTCTTAACGAATTAATTAAAAACAAGCCTTTCACTCACAGGCACATCCAACACAAAGGAAGCTAAAGAAGCAATTCAAATAACTAACAGTTAACTTCACTAATGGTGGCAAATTTGCTGCCATCAGATCGATCTATCCAGATCAATTGACTAGTCAGTGAAGACCGGCTCAATCGATCCAGAAGTCGATGCATTAAAACCACCCCCTCAAGTGGCATAGCACTGCATCGACAGGAATGCATTTCCCATTGGTGCAGTGCAGTGAAGACGCCACATAGAAGAGGAGTTATGAAGTCAACAGGAGTTACGTAAACTACACTATGTAACTTGCAAAATTCCCTTGTGACTTGTGACACTTGGCAACAGTACAGAAAAGCAGGACAGGAATCCATGCTTTTATTTCCTGATGATGGTCCAGAGAATGGCCTCCCATAGAAAAATGCATAGCACAGCTTTAGGTACTAGAGATAACTTTCTAAATTTACATTCATTGTGTGACTGAGAATCCATGTGGTGAGAAGAGCAGGGTTTACCCTCCTCCCCCTCATGGAGTGTCCATACACACACAGAAACCTGAAGGTATATGGGGCCTTTGGAGCTTGGGGGAGTGGGAGGGAAAATAAAGGTTTGGAATTTGGAATCATTATAAAAAGAAATAATAAAACTAAGACATCTTTAGTGACTTGGTTTTATCTCAGAGGATGGGATTAGCACAGGGCAGGGGAGGTAGAACAAAATATATTTTATATATATAAAATATATAACTGCATATGCAGTTAGCTACCATCATTGTGATCAGCAATCCAGCTCTCTTCCACAAATGCAGGCACTGTTCTGCTTATATGATGTAATTCAAGTTATGGGGTCTCAATCACTGCCTTGAATCTTCTGTGATCCAGGGAGGTTGGACGTAAAATGCTACCCATCTTCACTGGTTGCATTGTACACCTACTTTGCCTAGATGAAAAGCAGTGGAGAATCAAGCCCACTCAGTTCACATATTCTCAGTGAAGGTTGGTGAACCATGCTTTATCTTCCTGTTCTGGACCAATAATTGTATAACAGAGAATCCATTGCGCACTGTAATTTAAGGATAGTACTGTATTTAACATCTTGGAAGATTTTAACATTGGTGACACCTAGTTACATCTTACATTCAAGTTATTCCCATGCTCGGGATAAGCCTTTTAAAACATGCATTGTGAGTTTCTTCCCGGTAAATCAAATCATTCAGCTAAAACTATGTCATTCCTCTGATTGTTTCGTAATGAAAACTTTTACTTATTCTATCCATCTCTATATCTCTTTGTATGGTGACTGTCACCATGGTGTCCAGAACCCATGATATTATTTAATTGTTAATGTTCTGTAGGGAAAGCATCTTCTTTAATGGTATAGGAATAAAATGGGTAAATACTAATGTTCCATTTAGATGGTCCTTGCTTTAGGAAAACTTTAATTTTCTATTAACCCAGATCAACCTCAATTTGTAGTTTCAAAGCATACAATATTGCTGTTCATTATAACATACAAAGGGGAACTGCTTCAAAATCAGACCTGTGCCCTATAGTACATCTCACGAAGTATGTGACTGAACTATGTTGTCTGCCTGATTTAGAGGCTCAATCCTCAGAAGAGTTGAGCAAGTTGTTGCACAATTAATGGGCCCAGTCCTTCAAGCTGTTGAGTGCCCTGAATGCCTGTTATCTTTGCAATCCCAAATCCTATCGCTTGTTGTTTTCAGGATTTAGTCCATAGGGATTGATCTTGCAAATCTTTATTTGTGAATGGGGAGCTCAATGAAGAATCTCATTGACTTCAGTCAAACGGTTTGCATGAATAAGCACTATGCCTGTGTACCAGGGTTTGCAAAACTGGGTCCTGTATTAATATGATGCTGGCCTTTCAGAGTGTGCTCGATTTCACTTTGAAATGGAATGAGAACAAAATCCAAGAAAATAAACACTGAAAATTAAACCATCTGGAGAAGATAAAGTAACTTACAATAATTGCTTTCAAATGCAAAATATGCACAATTTCAAACTTAACCCACCAAACAGTGACCTAAATTAATCTCTGTCTGGTAAGTGAGAATAAATGAAATGACAACTGTTGTTTTGCTCTCTTGGAGAGCAAGTTGTCCACACCCAAATCCTACAACACCTTGCTTTTTTCAATTTCCTGATAGACATGGATTTTTTCTGTCATCACTAGGCTGCAACAAGTGTATTAGATTCATGGTCTTGTTCTGCTAGTAAGTGGAGACTGTCTGTTGCAGGAAAGCTCTCACCCTTTGGCTGCACAAACATCACAACCGCCGATAGTGAAAAAATAGATCTTTGTTCCTATGTCAAAGAAAATGTAGACAACCCCCCAGAGCAGTTTGCTTTCTCTCCTTTGCGCCTCTCTGAGGATATTTCATATAGCATAAGTTTCTTAGAAACCAAAATGCTTCTGTACTCCCACGCAGGCTGAATAATTTAACGTATTTGATTTGGAAACAAAAGAGAAGGCCAAGGATTTGCTGAAATAAAGGAAGGTACCACACTGCAAAAGAAAGTGGGAAAGATCAAAAGTGGAGATGCTTCATTTACTCATTACCAGATTAGCCCATTTTTTCAGTTCACAAGTTGGTCATGAACCAATCCTAGTTTCCACAAATGCATTTGTTACTCCTAAGTGTTCATAGAATAGACATTCTTGAGCTATGGATGGTTCAGTCTGACTATTTGCTGTGATCAACTAATTACATGATTTTGTTTCTCTTTAGTGACTGGATCACTGAAATTTTAAACTAGACCAATGAATAAGTGGTAATAAAGCACTTTTCAGTATGAAATTTGGGATGACTATGCATTTGTACAAGACTGTGCGAAAGTTAAAATTCATGAACATTCTCCCTGATGCTCACCAGAATACTCAAACAGTGAATAATATGAGCCTCTGAATAAAAGCACTTTTATTTAGTGTTTCTGTGAACCACTTTCATAACATTTGATCAGCTCTGCAGTAATTAAAAAGAATCTTTAAAATATGAAATCTTGAACTTTTTAACTTAGAATCATAGAACCACAGGTGTTGATGATCTCATCCTCCCATCATCACAGCACAGTTCTCTACTGTACATGGTCCAGCACCCCAGCCAATCTTGTTTTAAATGTACCCAGCAATGGGACTTCCACCAGTTCCCAAGGGGAGACTACACTGTGGTTTAATAGAACTCACTAGTCACATATTCAGACTAAATGTTCTTTTTCTAATTACTTCCTGTTATTCTTAGTTATAACCTGTGTAACCAACCTGAACAATTCTTCCCACTACTCGGTATTCGAACCTTCAAAATCTGTCCTTGAAGGCAGCTGTATATCCTGTACATAATAATACTTAGCTCTTATCTAATGCTTTTCATCAGTATAGATTATATAGTGTACAAAGGCAGTCAGTATAATTAGCCCTGTTTTACCAATGGGGAAACTGAGTCATGGAACGATGATGTGCCCAGGGAGACACAGCAGATCAGGAGCAGAGCTGGAACTAGAACCCTGGTCTCCTGAGTCCCAGGCTAGTGCTCTATCCCCTAGGCAAGACTGCCATCCTACAGGCAGTACTTAAGGATGGAATTTTCAAAAGGGAGGTAGTTGCCTGTATTCAACTGAAATTAAATGAATTCAGGGTCTTAACTCTCCAAGGCTTCTTTGCAAATTCCAGCCTCGTTCCTGAAATCTTCCATTCATCTGTCCCTTCAGCCCCTTCACTGTAATAATTCTTCTGAGAAACTTTTCTTTTTTGAAAAATATTATTAGCCAAAGGAGTATGTATTTAGTGTAAGTCAGTATTTGGGGAAAAGCTCACTGCGCTAGGTTTCTCTGTAATTTGTGTGAAAACATTTCTGGCAAGAGTCTTTTAGAATTGGACCACTAAGCTCGTATTTTCACCTTCAACTGGCGTTTCTGCTATAGTTGTTGCTACGGAACATATTTCACAGTACATCTAAGTCCAGTTCCTGTCTCTTTGGTTCTGCACTTTGATTCTTTCACTGATGTGCTGAAATATTTCAGTAACATGACTTCTGCACTGATCACAGAAATTCTTGAATTCTTCCAATTAAGTGGATGATGAGCATCATGTAGACCTAGTGGGAGTGAGTGAACAGAAGAGGCCAGACTAATGCTACCAAAACAGTAAGGGAAAAAGCCCAGGGGAAAAGGTGCAAGCCAATTACAAAAACCTATTCAAGTTTTATTTTACAAGTAATTTTTGAGTGTGACTTGAATAAAAATGAGATGATATAAATGAATTAAATGGAGTTATTTTTGGTTTGGATCAGTAACATGTTTATAAAAAGAGTGAATCTATTATGATAGCCACTAGGAAGTGGAACAGTGACAAGTCACTCATTTCACATGACCCATAGCACAGTCTCAGAAAGTCAGTTAGTGGCTTAAAATGCTTGAAGTCAATTCAGCCCTGTGAGAGGAACAGGGTTTGGAGATTATTTTTTTAAAATTTATTAATAGCAAAATATGTGTGCGCAATACTTTTGTGTAAAAAGTTAATCCATATGTTTTGACTAGTACTAATGTGCCATTCAGTGCTATGCTGCAAGTGTGTTCAATGAGGTTTTCAATTTGAAAGCATTTTAAAATTGTTTAATAGTTAAGTGTGATGCCATGCCAGATTGGATCACTGCCACATCTCTTTTCCAATAGCCTCTAAGGTTATACCTACACTGCAACTGGGAAAATGCTTCCCAGCATCAGTAGATAGACACGGGTTAGCTCTGCTCTAGCTAGCGCATTAAAAATAGAAGTGTAGCTGAGCGTAGCAGGAGCAGCATGTACCTGGGAGTCCAGGCAGGCTTGTACTCAAGCAGCTAGCCCAAACTGAGGCAAGCCCTGGCCCCCAAAAGATTATCTATAGATACCTTTGTGTTTTAACACCTTTGTGCTTTATAAGTGATTATATTAACTGGCCTGTATTTACCCCTTTGACCCTAATAGAATACCACTATAATTAACAAGTTAAAAGAGTTGCTAAATTTCCCTAGTTTCCCAGTACTAACACTTGCTCAGCAGTTTCCCAACTTCCCCACTTTAACATGACTTCAGCACTTTTTCAATCACCCCATGTTAGCCTATGGTCAGGTGTAGCATGCAGCAAGGACTATACTCTACAGGATAGTAAAAGGTAATTTCCAGTCTTTACCTTGCCTTCCTTTGTCTCTGTAAGGAACCCTTTAATTGTTAGACAAGGGGGGGCAAGCTTAGGCAAACCTCAACCTATCCCCCCATTATCCAACTTTTTCTATGTCTCATAAATGCAGTCTGGCTTTGTGGTTAAAGCCACCCGGCCCTGTCTCTGTCCTTTTGGCCCTGATCTAATACTGTAACTATAAGGCTGCTAACTTCCCTTAATTCAGTGATTTCTTAAGAACTTATGTTAACCCCTAGATCAGAAACTCTTCAAAAAGTCCCTTCACCAACTTCCCCTTAGTAACAACAATTCAGCAACTTTATAAATTACCAATAGACTAATGAAAACAAGGGTAAGGCCCACTTCTGAAAAAAGGTGTGAATATTGTTAAATGATATTAACGAGCCAATCAATAAACTGCTAATGTATGTATCTTTGGAAATATAGTGATGTATTGTATGAATATTCATGTAATCTTAAAAGGTATATAAGGCTAAGCCCCAGTATAATCGGGGCTCAGCCTTTGGAAGCGATTCCGCTGAGCCGATTGGCGCCAATCAATAAACTGCTGTTTCCTCACTTCGGTGTCCGTCTTATAGCGTGTTCCTGAGATCTTGCTACAAAACTGCCACCCATGCTGCCTGACCTCAGTGAGAGAAGAGCTAGGCTAATAATGAGCACTTTTGAAAATCCATCTTGTTCTTTTCACACTGGTATTTCTTTGGGCCTTTTGAAGAGAAATAATCATATTTTGGGCTCTGCTTCTTTCTATGCATAGCAACCTGGTTTATGCTGCTTTCGTCCCCTCCACACTTAACAGAGAGATGTTGAGACCCCGAAAACCTGATCGTACTGATGTGATTAGATGTGTCAGTGAACACCTTGGAGCAAGGGCGGCAGACGCAGGCCCTGAGTGCATAAGGTACTGTCTAGTTAGCTGCTGTAGTTGTCAAAACTAAATGAGAGAAGTCAGTCAACATGTGATTTAAGCCTGCACACTGTACCAATCAGTGCTAGTTAAATATCATGAACGCTGCAGAAGAATACCTGTAAGGAGCTCTCCACACAGAGAACACAGTCAACAAACAACAAATGCCAAAAGCTCAACAATATTTCACAATGGATGTATCAGCCAGCTTTACACTCTCTGCAGTTTCTCATACTTTACTCTGTTTAAGAAGCTGGTCACATAGCTCAGTGATGTTATTGTGGTAACTGGCATCTGCCTTCTATGCCAGTGTAATAGTTTGGAGAACTATCCGATTTACCAAAATTCCCTGACCGCCCCTTTGGAATAAAAGGTGTAACTCCACTGACTGGAACAAAGTTAAACTTGCCCTCCCTGCCCTCCTCCCCCCCCAAACTGGGAAACCCAATGAGAAATAAAGGAAGATCTGCAGGACAGTAATAGTCTTCCCTTCAGTGAGGGTCCAACATGCATCAGAAATGGATAAAGCAAAAAGCATTTTGCATTGCACCTTAGAGCTCATAGCTGTTTTTTACCCTGCAGAAAAGAGGATATATCTTTTCCCCATGTGATCCTTACATTCTGTGAAAGCATCATGTCCTGCACGTTCAAATCTTTTGAAAAATGTGTTGATGATCTTTAGTTCCAGTGAAAGTTGCCAGACTGACAACCATAGAGAATGAAGACCTTCCCGGGTGGGATAGATAGAAGCCTGGGCAAAGGTAGTAGAGATTTGTTTAGCACCTGTGTGCCTCAACTAAATGCATTAGAGACAATCTCTTCATCTCAAACTCAATCTCTTCATCTCCATCTCAAACTTCATTTTTCCAGAATGGTTTCTTCTATACTTTTTCTTTGCCTTGACTCCTCACACATTTACTAAGGCAACACCTCCTTTAAGGAATTTGCAGATATTTTCTTTATCTCAAGAGCATGGTCATTTTTACAGTGCAAGTTGATATGAAACCACCCCAGGAGGGAATTTTTAGGTTGTATGTAGAATTTGGAAGCAAATTATGTAGAACACAGCTGCAATTTATGACACAGCAGGCCCGACACCATAAAGCTTTAGGTCTCTGGGTTGGTTTGTTTGTTTTTTTAATAAAAGTTGAGGTTTCATCAAGGGCTTCTACCTATAATAAAAAGTATAAAGGAAACCAATTTTAAAATGTTGTAATTAATTTTCTAGATCTGTAACTATTAACAGCCCAAATATTATTCAAAATTATTTCATGCCAGCCATATTATCTTGCAGTAGAGGGTAGATAATATGCAGAGTGTTCCTGTGTTGAGCCATTACAGTTGAAGCAAACAGAAATGCACAATATCATAATTTTTTTACTATTTCAATTCTTGTGACAACCAAGTTTTTGTTCTAATTAATTGGCATTCAC
The DNA here is from genome assembly GCA_007922155.1 of Mesoclemmys tuberculata. Taxonomy (NCBI): domain Eukaryota; kingdom Metazoa; phylum Chordata; order Testudines; family Chelidae; genus Mesoclemmys; species Mesoclemmys tuberculata. The sequence continues at coordinate 4,923,412 of ML675615.1, read as the reverse complement.
CACCATCACCTGCTGTGTACAAAGCAACACCCATGAATTCCATATGAGTTTTGTGCTGATATGAAATATGTCCATGTGTGTAGTGCATGCACATTGTATATGTGTGTATTGGGAAGGAAATAACTTTATTGGTGGTGTTTAAACTCTGGCTCATGCATGAAATTCGCTAGGTTGGTCGTACTGTAGGTAGGTATGATATTGAGCAATCTTAATCTTTGGTGTATACTGATAAGAAACTTTCAGCATATGCACACTCTATGGATTAGATCAGCCTCATTAGTTTCATACACAGATCTTCTTCCACTATGCACCGTGACAGGCGAACCTTAAGCTGTTTGTGGCAGCAATTTAGCAACTGGAGTTTGCGCTGCACAATCTCCTAGCCAACTGTCCTTGACTACTTGTGCTCAGGTCAAGCAGCTGGCTGCAACAGCAGCAATAAGGCAGGCAAGCGTTAAGCTGCTTGGGGTGGAAATTCAGCAGCAGCCTCTGGTATTTTGGAAGCAGCAAGTCAAAGTTCCTTGGCTGTGTTTTTTCCAGCTCTTACTGCAGTGAAGTATGGTGTTCAGGAATGTCTCCAAGAGGCTGGTAAATCAGAGGAACAGGAAAAAAGTGGTACAGGGCTTCCCTCCCCACAAGTCAACTGCCCCCTTTCAGATTGCCACAGTAACCAGATATTTTGTCCCAGTTGTTCCAGGATGGGCCTTATCCAGTCTCTGTTGTGGTAATTACCTCTGATTCCCATGCTCTCTGAAACTAAACCAAAAAATCCCCCCCAAACAAATCACACCAAGAAAGCAAGACAACCCTCTCAGAATCTCTGTGCTTATTCCATCAGGGCAGCCTAAGGGTTGAAGGCACTGAACCTGTTCTCATGACAGTGCCCTCAGCTCTGTGGATTTGTGCAGTCTGGCCTTGCCAGCCATGTTCCCACTCCAGCCACTGTTATTTCCCTCAGTGAGTCTGCAGAGCAGTGTGGCCCGTATTGCCAGCCTGCTGCGGCCAATTACATCTGTTCACCCAGAGGGACCAGGTTTCTCCCCTCCCCCAACAAATAGTGGTAGGAAGGCAGGGAGAAGGAGAACAAGCACACATGAACAATGCCTGCCAATAGCCAAGTGGTCAGGGCACTAACCTAACATGGGTGAGTTATGGGTTCCAGACCCTCCTCTGGGTCAGAAAGAGCAGGGACTTGAATCCAAGTATCTAACATCTTAGGTGAACTGAGTGCCCTCACCAGCAGGTTAGTTGCTATCTGGGGACAGTGAGGGGTGTCTCCCTCTAATCTTTGAAAAGCCTCAGTTTCATCCTGAGATAAACAGGAAAAACTTCTGGACACTCAAAATATTTACAGGATGGGAAAACTGTTTTTTGCCAAGTTCTGCTTATTATTGCTACTGGATTCTGTGATCCAGTTGAAAAGGAGCCGTACGAGTGGATCCCAGAGCAGACTTTGTCACGTTCTTTGCATGCAATTATAACTGAAATTCTCTGCATGCAATTATGTTCTGTTCTTTGCATGCAACAACTTTGCAGCTCTCAAAAGTCTCAGTAAAGTTTAGTTATGGGCTGACTGAGTTGGAGGTTTTCACAATGCTGCAGTGGAGCTGGATGCAAGATCTGTAGGCACGGTGATGGCTTTTGTTTTCCAAGTGGACTCTAATTTGTCCCTCCACCCCATCACTTGCCCAGGGTAAAACTTAACAGGTGTAAACAGAAGCATTTCCATTGAGGTTGGAGTTGCACCAGTTTACCCCACTAGATAGAATATTCTCACTCGGCTTGTTACATAAAAAATCAGCCAGGGAATGGAAAGAATACTGCATCAATGTCTTATTTCAAATATTTGCAATGAAGTATTCATGAAAGTTAGTCAGACAACAATTTGTAAACAAATTAGCAAATAGTTTTTCATGACTAACAATTTAGCTATCTGCTTGAAAACGATTTGTGAGCAAAAGAGGTGGCTAATACATGATTTGTTACGAATAATACAATCAGCTCTGTTTTTTAGCTTACAGTGTTAAGGAGTAGCAAAGTCAATAAATAAACTCAGTGCAACAACTTTGTTGGGAAACCGCCTGTAGGATTGAAAGGCAGCATGGACTACTGGGGGAGGCACTGGGCTGGGAGTCAGACCTGGGTTCTATTCCCAACTCTACCTTTGACCTGCTTTCACTTTCCCTCTCTGTGCTTCTGTTTCCCCACCAACAGACTGTCAATCTAGTCCTTTTAGATTGTGAGCTGTGGGGGTTTGGGGAGGGCAATTGTCTCTTACGATATGTTTGTGCTCTGCCCAGCATAATAGGGTCCTGATCTTGGTTGGGGCTGTCAGCGCTATCATAATAAGTAACAGCCTGAGAGAGGCCATCAGGAATCAAGCGAGTTAAGTACCAGCAATTGTTAATGGTCAGTTGCTGTTCTCTGTTCCCAAGAATTGTGATGACATTAAACACCATTGCTTTCTACCAAAATCAATAAGTAGAATGATGTAATCATCAGATAATTGCACGTGTTATTGGTTGTATTTTTCCTTATACACTGAGCAATCACATATTTTCAGTCGGTAAGTCCTTTATTTAGTATTGAGAACACAACAAGAGTAAAGCTTTAGAGCATGGTATTTTGACTCATGTCTAGCAGGCTGCCATTGGACACATACTGGAAGCTGTCTCCATAGATTCAGTAGACTTCCCTCCATTTAAAGGTGCAGTGCATATAAATGTAAGATATAGATCATGCATCCCCACTATACATCACTTGATGGCATACACTATCTGTGGATTCTCCAACGAAACACATGTGGGGACAAATTGGATAAAGTGAACGAACTACCTTCCAAATATGACCTGTCTGTCATGGCATTTGGTCACCAGTGGCCATACCTGAGAATCAAAGCCACCTTTGACTTCTACAGACCATGAACATTTGCTGGCTGTGAAAGACACCGACCAATGAATCAAGAAAGAATGTGAGACAGCCTCAGACAGTTGTGACACAAAAAAATATACTTCCCTTAATGTAAGGTCCCTCCGAAAGTAATATAACTTCAGTTACAGAAACTCCCATGGCCATTTCACAACATTTCAACTCCCAGCTAAAGTATGAAGCCCCAGACTTAGAACAGATATTTCGAGTTGGTCAGATCTGAGTCTAGCTTCAAAGTGGCAAATACAGCAGCTCCTGCCCGGAGTAGAGGAACTCCATCAGCAGCACAGTTTCCATGAAGTAAAATTACCTCACAATAAGAGAGAGCCAGCCCTGTAGTACATGTGTTGCAGCTGGTTCTACTTTTCCATTTCCTTTGGAACTAAAAGGGAATTCATAACGTATAGACCTACGTAACCTATATAGACCTATATATATAGGTATATAGACCTATATAACCAACCCACTCACTCATCCACTGGGTTTCCCCACTCCTAGAGATGGACCACTCTGTCACAGAGAAATGACTTTGATGGACAGATACATTTCTTTAACGTAACTGATTTTCTACCACTCAGCATATCGGATATTAGCTCATGATAATAAGTGTTAAAGCACCCACTATTTGGGAAATGAAGGCAAATTTTAGAGTAAAATGTGGGAAACCTGAGAGCTAAAATTCAGTTCCTTAGGGAAAAAGGTTTCTTGTAAATTTAAATTGATGCACTGTAGGTCAAATATGAAGATTCCCCGGAAGATTACATTAGAGGTAGATTCATCACTTAAAGGAAGTGTATTTTATTGCCAGCGCAAATTACATAAGGGACTCATTTTAAAATTAGTACTTTCTCTTAAAGTAAGTTGCTGTTCAGAAATTTCTGTCTGACTAGAGGGGTTTCCTGTTTTACTAACACATCTACTCTGAACCACACTGCACCCTCCAGCTAATACAGAATGAGGTTTACGATTATAGGAACTATCAAGCCCTTAACTATAAGAATTTTAATATGGCACCTCTGAGACATGCCCTGAATAGAAATCATATGGTCCTATTTCTTCAGCAGAAATTTTAATTGCAGGTGACACTTCAGTAACTGGTTCACAGAATAATTCATTTAGATATTCCCGATCCAGAGTTATTAGTCACAATATGTACAGGTATCCAGCCATTTTTCTAGTTACCCTATCCTGCTATCTGTTTCTTTTATGCTAAACAGTCACTGACTTCTTGGGGAGGTTCACAGGCAGGAAAATGGCAGAACAGGACCTATTTTGGGAGGAAGCTGTGGAGAATGAGCCTAAAGGCAGGGGTAATGTGCTTCTAATAGTGGCATAATTTAAGCAACATTCAGAGAGCTGACATTGGATGTCAGCACTAAAAATGCTCCTTTTTGGCATTCCACCTTCAGAAATGCAGCATTTCTGCAACTAGCCATATTTTAGAGTAATGCAGAAGCACATACGTCCTAACGTGAATATTGTAGCTCACAGGACTTCATGTTTGCAATACTTGAGGCACTTTCTGAAGATCAGTATGTGAGGTTCTCTTGCAGAACATTCCCCTAGGGTATTTCATCATTTGGCTGTGATAAAAAAACTCAAAAAGTGAAATAGAGCCATCATTGAAAAGACTATGCAAAACTTGAACCCATGGGTCAAGAATGCTCCATAGCCTTTATTTTAGAACTAGCTTGATTTAACTCAAAAGGAACATACTGAGAAATATAGTCTCTTATAAGGACCACTTTTTTTTCATTGTACACTTGGCTCAAAACAACCAAAACAGTTTGTTGCTAGAACTGCAAGGTATTCTATTTTAGAACTTGCAATAAATATTTGTAATACACATCTGTTATTGACACCAATACAACATCATGTGGATTTTTACATGTGGTATAAGTTGTGGGATAGTTTAACCTACTTGTGAAAAGAAAACAAATGACTTTTGCTCTTTAAGGAGAAATTTGTTTTGAAATGACTTTTGAAGCAGCAGCCTGTTTCAACAGATTCATTTGCATTTGGCTGAAGGCTTTCCCATTCTGTCAACAAAGTCAATTCTATGAACCAGCTGTGATTCATTCTGCCCCTCTGGCTATTACAATTCATCTGGTGATCATGCTGGCTTCCAATAATTATTGTGCACTGAACATGAATTTGGAATGACCTTTTGTGTGAATTACATGTGTGGCAGATACACACTAGGCTTGCTGTCAAAACTCTTTTTTCCTCAGTCTGTTTGGTGTCACAGCTTAGCAAATTGGACACAGATTTGTATAAATTCAGATATCATAGAATCATAGATGATTAGGTTTGGAAGGGAAATCAAGAGGTCATCTAGTCCAACCCCGCTGCTCAAAGCAGGACCATCCTCAACTAAATCATCCCAGCTAAGGCTTTCTCAAGCCAGGCCTTGAAAATCTCTAAGGATGGAGATTCCACCACCTCTCTAGGTAACTCATTCCAATGCTTCAGCCCTCTCCTAGTGAAAAAGCTTTTCCTAATATCCAACCTAGACCTCCTCCACTGCCACTTGAGACCATTGCTCCTTGTTCTGTCAGCTGCCACCACCGAGAACAGCCTAGCTCTATCCTCCTTGGAACCCCCCTTCAGGTAGTTGAAGGTCACTATCAAATCTCCCCTCCTCCAGCAATCACCACAAGTTTCCAGAGATAATGGTCAATGGCTCTGCAATCACATTAGCCAACTCCTTCAAATATCTTAGTTCTCATCTCTGGATTTTCAATCTCCTTTAGTGGCATAGGCCTAGATTCTCAAAGGTATTGACTGCCATTAATTTCAATGGGAGCTAAGTATCTAAATACCTTTGAGGATCTGGTCCATAGTTCCAACTTGCTACCATCATCCTTAAGTTATTACAGCTGCAAAGTGATTCAGTTTGCTTTATCCTCTCTGTTTCCCTTATCTAGAGAGAGTTTTAGACTTCCATTCCCGAGGGCTGGTATTGAGATATGGAGCCTTTAGCCCCTATGTATCTGGTATAATTATTGTCCAGAGCTAAAGCCACTTCCATCTGCTGTCTGATTGGCAGTTTATGAAATTAGTTGATCAAATAAGTCCTGTTTCAAGTGTGAAAGAGGTGTTCACACCACAACTGGAACCCTTCTTGTCAGTGTCAGTAGAGAAGCCAATGGTGGTAGACTGAACTGTGCTCTGGCCCTTTGTCTCCAGCTTGGGGTTCAGACATATTGGTAGGGTAATGTGCACGAGGCTTGCCCCAGGATTGCTGTACTGTAGTTCTTCAGTGTATAAATGCGGGCAGACATCACCAGTCTCCAGGGCTGTCAATCCAGCAGCTTTCAGTAGCGTTAAATTGACTTTCCCTTTCAACCTCTTGTTTCAAATAGAGCACAAACCTTCTGTACAGTTTTAGCACTCTTCTGCCAAAAGAGCCCTGTTAGAGAATAGTATTTAAAAAAGCAAGTCACTGTGCTGTGGTATAAATAAAACTATCATCCTGGAGTCCTTAGAGTATACAGACAGGCTGTGGGTGCTCCTGAGCAGACATGCAAACGAAAGGTAGAGGAGCAAGATGATTTCCATCCCTTGACACCTTACACAGGGGTCCAACACAAACTGACCGGGGAGGGCAGTGCATGCTGGAGCAGGCCAAGTGTTGTGGGAAGTAAACATATTGCCATCTCCCAGAAGGGCAGAGCATGTTTGGGGGACTTAAGAATTTTTGCTGAGCCAGCCTGAATTCTTTCTGGGAGTTCCTGATGCAGCATGGCCTGTCACACAGTTGGGGGTGTGAACAGTATCTATACCCTAAAGAGTTAAACGTGGAGATGGCTGTAATATGATTTGGGGACATGTGAGACACTGTTTGGTCCTGTCCATAGAATCTAGGCCTCTGTTATCAGTCTGGGCACTAGCCTGTGATAATGCAATCCCTAAATACAGTCAGTTGCTTTTGTAGGTGGGCCTACAGTTTTGCTATTTGAAATTGTCTTTTGCACTGGGGCATTAGCAGTCAATGCACTGTAGGCCTCCTGCATTCTACTGACTAATTTCTTCATCCAGCCAAATGCTTTCTTTTGCTGCCACAAACTACCTGTCTAGTTCCCTCACTCGGACTGATGAGCCTGCCTCAGCTGCTAGGCCCCCTTGTGCACAGAGAGCTTCCCCCTTGGACTGCTGGAAAGAGGGAAGAGAATATACACTGTGGAGCAAGGAGTGTTCAGACATCACAGCACTGATTTCAGCGTTTGATCTGGCAGCATTAAGGATATTAGTTTTCCCATCAATGTTACCTTTATTGATTTACCCATCCCAAAAGATGGAGAAAACTAGCACAAACCATCATCTTTGCACTCTTAGCTTCAGTTCAGATGCATGGGAGGTTTCCTACCCCAAGCTCACAGGAGGATTGATCCCTAATGGGAGAGAGGATCTATAACCAACTGAGAAACCCAACACAATAGGGAGCCAACAGCTGCAGCTAATTTCCATAACTAAAGATGAGCTTTTAATGGCTGCATGTTAAGTGAAATAGCAACTGCTATTAAAGATGCAGCAACAGTCTGCCTGCTGCCATTCTGAATATGACAGAGATCAGCACAGATGCTGTAGTTAATGAGGGGGGAAAAACAAGCATTCCACGTGAAGCAACTCTTAAGATGGGGTGCATTAATACCTGCTAAGGAATATAAACAGATTGAGTTCTCACCCTGCTCCAACATATATAATCCAGACCTAACCCCCTCCTGGAATTTGACTTTATCAATAACTAGCTAAAGGTTTTATTAGAAGTTAATGTTCAGTACAGGGTTTACAGTATAAGAGCAAGAGGCATCCGGGCAGGGGTACGGGCTATCGGTGGGTATAGGGTCATTGGGGGTCGGGGAGCAGAACCAGATCATAGCCCGAGGGGTCCCAGATGAGGTGGGGAGCGGGGGTTAGAGTGCAGGAGATATCATGGTGATGGGGGAAGGATTATGTGTCACAAAGGTCACAGGGGGTGCGGGAGGGGATGAGTACATAAGTTCGTGGCAGCGAGGCATCCCCCATGGGGTCCGTGGGGCGGTGGGATGGTGTTTAAGTGTTCACAGAGTTCTACGTTGCAGACCTTAGCCTCAGCTTTCTCCTAAATCTTAGTTGTTCTGAGGACTTTGTTTCATAATCTAGACCTTAGTTATTTCTGCTTTCTCAGGAAGCTCTAAGGTCTCAGATATGTTGGAGCTAAATTTCCAGAGAGGTAGCTATGTTAGTCTGTATACAGCAAAAACAACGAGAATCCTGTAGCACCTTAAAGACTAACAAATTTCTGCAGGCATAAGCTTTCAAGGGCTGCAACTCACTTTGTCAGATGCATGAAATGGAAATCACAGATAGGAGATATATATATACATCCAATGGTAAGAAACAACAATGGGGGAAGGCAAATGCTAACAAAGTCAATTCAGTTAGAGTAGATGAGGCTTATTAGAAGGTGGCGATGTGTAAACAGCGACAATTACTTCTTGTAATGAGATAACCATTCGAAGCCCCTATTCAGACCCAGTCTGATTGTGTCAAGTTTGCATATAAGTTCCAGCTCTGCAGTTTTTCACTGAAGTGTCAGAGTGTCCTGGGAGTTTGAAATACTCTCCTACTGGCTTATGGATGTTACCATTTTTATGTCTGATTTCTGTTCATTTATTCTTTTGTGTAGTGACAGTCTGGTTTAGCCGAGGTACATGGCAGGGGGCATTGCTGGTACATGATGGCATATATTACATTAGTAGATGTGCTAGTCAGTGAGCTCCTGATGGTGTGGCTGATGTGGTTAGAACCTGAGGACCAGGATGGAGTTCTCCTGAAATATGCCTCTATTCCACTGCAGATCTTAAGTGTCTCATAACAGGATACCTCAGCAGAACAGTCCTGGGGGCAGGGGAGTAACATCTATCAGTCCTTGCAGTGTTATGCTCATTTTGAATTTGATGCAGAGAATATGTAAGATGAGCACTAATTGCCTAGACAAAACAAGGAGGCACCATTATTTCTGCTGAGACTAGCTCTTTTGCTATAATTTGTATGCAAGCTAAATTAAGTGCTTCAAACCAATATCTATTTGCTGTTTGTACTGCAGTAGTACCTAGAGACCCTTACTGAGATGAGAGTTTGTAGCAGAGTGGTCTGCCCCTGTCAGGGCCGTAGCATGGGGCAAACCAACCCTGTTCAATTATCAGATCCATCTGGGAAGGTACAAGGTGATGCCTGCCATAGTTTGACAGGTAACTGGATCATTTACCCCTCTTTATGGTTCACTCCAGGAATGTCCCTCAGATCTGAGGCCTCTCTCCTTCATCTCTCTCTCCAGGCAAGGACCACATCCCACTCTGACTGGGGGTTTTAGGCTGCAGTCCCCTGTTGTTCACTGTGATATCCTCAGCAAGACAGTCTGCCTCAAGGGCAGCGTCTGGTTCTTCACTTTCTCTCCAAGAGCTATGACTAGCATATTGCTAGCAGTTACAAGTTACTCACAGCTCTTTCAATGCCCTTCTAACCCTTCAGCAATGGGTGTTGTTCCCCCCCCCCTTGCACAAATAGTTAGGTCTATTTGCTGGATCAAAAAGAAGACCCTGGGTCTATTTAAACTTAATCTTTTATACCAAAATTCTTACTTTATCTCCTAGTCTCTTCAAAATAGGCAAACCCATCCCTGCCTCTGTTTCCCAGGTGGGTGAACTTCAAAGGCTGGGAATCTATATAGCCAGCCTTGGGATTTTGCATTAATCACCCCTGATTGCTTCTGCATGCCACAGGAAGCCCACTTCCATGGAGCCAGGAATACACAAACACACACAGTCTGTAGTGACACAAAGGTCTATGGCTAATCTAAAGCTCACACTGTCTGGCCCACCTCAGTAATAGCCTTCTGAAGTTTTCATGCATTCAACATAAACTAAACTATAGCACCCAAATGTACTGCAACCATATGCTGTATCTGTCACAATGCCTATTAAAAGCAGACAAAGCTCAGCTGGAAGGAGAGCTGCAGGAGGGAACCTGGTGCCTGCAACTGGCCTGGGAGCAAAGAGTTGCAAATGGAGAAACCCTTGGGCCCTGGAGCTTGTGCAGGTCAGGGGCATAGCTTTGTTTTGTGCTATTTTGTGAGTTTTCCGTTTGCATTAATAAACCACGTGCTGTGGGAAGGGCCTGAAAGAGATTTGGATAGGGGAACAGGCCAACAGCGCTATGGGGCCCCTTTGCTTAGGCACTGTACAAAGCGCTTACATGTCAAATAAACTGGATAAGATAAATGGTGAGAAAAATATTGTCAGTCCTGTTTTAGAGATTAAGGAAGAGATTTAGTGTCTTGCTCAAGATCACATAAATATGTGGGGGAAGAGCCAGAAACGGAACACACATCAGTCAGGTCCCTATCCACGGCCTTAATCACCTGACTATCCTTTTTATTTTCATTGTTAACAGGAGCTATTTAAACATGAGTATTTGTAGTGATCAGAGAATAATTTAAAGGATTATTTGTACAAGCTTTCTGCACAGTAGCTAGTGGGGGAGGGGGAAGGATTTGAATGCAATCTTAATTGGAAACACAAGGGTCTGAATTAAAACACTAATGTGGTACATGCAACCATTTAAAAAAATGGCCCTAAAATAAAGCGGCCTCTCATTTTAGAGAAAAGTTTAAGGGTAGTATTTTTGGAGCAATATCTTGCTCCATGCATGGCTCAATCAGCTGTAGGCACAGAACCTACACTTTAAATAGTAAAGTATTGTTTAGAAACAAATTGGATATGTAGTAATTAAGTGATCTGATTTGCCCTTGCAGTTAAATTCAGGCATCAAAAATGCAAACTGCTGTCACTAAAAGGAGTATTACCCTTTAAAATGAATATAGGATTACTTTTGTGTTAATCTGTGGACCCAGAACAATCTCCTTTACTCATTATTCTAATTGGATCTGAAAACCCATTTCTTCTATGGGACTCACAAGTACCAAATGTCTGACATTAGTCCATTACCCTTTCTAATTTAAAAGAGAGGAGATTTATGCCATCTTCAAAATTTTGCACTGCATGGGCATTTTGCCTGATATTTTTTTACTCTTAGCTTGTAAATTCTGAGAGTCAGGGATTGTGCCTTTGCTTCTTCTACAACACAGAAAGTATTGTTGGCACATAAGGAAGAAACAAATGTCAAAACCTTCCTGTTTTATGAGTTTAATGCTAGTCCAAATCAGAAAAACCAGTTGTTTTAGTTTCTGTCAGAGGGTGACTGGCCGTTTAAAAAGAAATAGGGGTAGCCCCCACCTGTGACATGCTTAGCTTCCCTCCCCAGGTGGAGAGAATGGGTAGGTACATGACAGGCAGGTTAGTAATTAAAACAGGCCTCCTTGTGATAGAGAGAAGATGGAAAGCCATAGAGAACTAGAGGAGAGAAGGAATATTCCAGGTATGTAGGTCTGGTGGTTGTTTGTGTTTGTTAGATGGTGATCTAATGGGGTTCAAGAGGGGTTATGGGGAGAGGCTGAGTTGAGCTGAAAGCTGAGTTTGGAGTGTTGTAACAGAGTGCCTGAAACTTGAAGACAGACAGACAGACAGGTCCTCAGGAAGGAGAGGTTGTACTTAGCTTGAGACTGGGGTAGAAAGACTAGAAGGTTGGAGATCTACCATGAATCAGGGGAGATTGAGACAACAGCTAATCTAACACTGTTCCAGGCTACTATTTCCCACTCAGTCTTCAATAATCTGATCTACTTTGTGTTTAATTCTCCATTTGATGTTTAGAGGGGGAAAAAAGAAATCTGTGCCTCCCAGTGGAAGCAGCAATGTGGTATTCCATGCTTGATGATAAATTTCCTTCAGGCGTATGTTTGTTGATATTTCCATTGTTGTTTTGTATGAACAAAGCTTCCTGACAGAAAAGCGTATCCTTCAAAAGCAGCCAGTTGCCTATAACAAGGTTAAATGTATTGCTTGGAGCAAAGTATAAGACCCAGCACAGAACATGCAGCTTTTATTATTGGCGTGAGCCAGAAGTAGCAATGACATCTCTGCCTGTTAGAAGAGCTTTGGCCTAATTACTAAAGCAATGAGTTTCTGAGCATACATCAGACAAGAGCAACCTGTAGAGCAGTGGTTCCCAAACTTTTCTCTGCCATGGCACACCTTTTAATTATTTTGAGGCACACCACCATATAGTCTCCAAATGAACTCGTGGATTTTCATGAGCCAACTCAACTCTTCAAGTAGTTTTTCAAGAAATTCTGTGGCACAGCTGCTCAGGCCTGATGGCACACCAGTGGGAAACTGGTTGGGAAACACTGCTGTAGAGTGTGAAGTGAGATTAGTCAAGAGATTAATGTGGAGAACTACCAGTGTTAGTGAAGAGATTGTCCTTGGGAGTCCCATGTTTCCCTGACATTTCTCCTTTTGAGCAACACTATCAGTGCATTGAAGTGTTTTGCTGACAAGATAGTAAATTATGGAAGAAAATAGCAGTGAAGTGCTAAGGAAGGATATTAACCCCATGTAGAAAGGAGGAATTTCTTTTGTTGTCCAAAATGTACTTACTATCTGTACTCTGAGTTAATGCTCTCTAGCTGAGATTTCAAGATTACAGCTAGCACTTTGAAAGCATGTAAGTGATTTAGGAGCCCAAGTCACCATTTTAAAGATTAGTGTAGGTCAGCTCTTCAAAAGGGTATTTAGGCACCTAACTACTGTCAATTTCAGTGGCAGCTTCTTCAGTGTATTGAAAGACTGTTAAAATTGTGATATATCACTTTAAAATCTCATGGGTTTCTTGGGCCTGCCTGAAGGAAAGGGACTCTGTAAGGAAGTGTGGTATCTGGATGCAGTGGCAGCCAGTCTGCAGGCATTCGGCCTAGAGCAACAGGGGTTGAATTATGCCTTTCAGTTTCGGGGAGTGGCCTTTCAGAAAGGCTGTTTGTTTTTATTTAAGTTCTTTGTGCATATGCCATAAAACCCCAGAGTTAGGAGCCTACATAGCTCTGAGGATCTGGGCCCCAAGTCACTTAAATTCTTCTCAGAATTTTGCCCTGCTCATCTAGATTGAGGCCTCTAAAATTGTATTTCACCACCTGAATAAGTAATCTGATTGTTTTTCCCCCAGAAGCACCACTTGTAGTCAATAGTAACTGCTGTGTACCTGGCACTTTTGAAACCTTGGGCCAGTTATTTGGGTGCCTAAATATGGATTTAGGAGTCCAAATTTACCCAACCAGCTTGGGAAGGTTTAGCTTACAAGTGGAAAATCAAATTGCCTTTCAAAGAAGGAAGCTAGCAGGACTGAGAAGGTTGTATGTAGAACTGAGAGGTGGTTTTGCTGTGCCTAATGTCTTCATTTTGCTCTTTTTATCAATGGTTTGGACTTCATATTGTGGTAAAGTCAGGCCAGACAGCTACCAAAGGGTATACCAGGGCTGGTATGTGGGCCCTGGAATATGAAAGGCCCTTCTCCCTGTGGGCAGAGGAAGGGTTACTGCAGGCCAATTAGAGACACCTGGACCCAATGAAGGGCTTCTCCAGGTGTACTTAAACCCTGCCTTCCTGGGAGGGGGAACAAACCAGGAGGAAGTTGCTAGACAGTTTGTGCTGGAGGAGACACTTCTCCCAGACTAGGAGATGGTGCTTCTCTGCAGCCAGAGAAGGAGAACATCTCTTGCCCCAGTTGGCAGGAAAGAGCTACAGCCAGGTACCTCCCTGGGGCACATAGAGGGGCTGAGACTACCCTCCTGTCCCAGTGGGGTGAGGGACTCTCCCCAGGCCTGAAGTAAGGCCGCACCAAACATTCTGTGGGAGAGGTACTGAGGGGAAGGGATAGAGGACTTGTCCAGATTGGGGGCAGAGTTACCTCAGGCCACACTGATGGAGGAGACTTCTGCCAATAGGTGAGATGCAGGAGGAGTTAACCATACCACAGTATTTATACACAAATGAAAGAAAGTGTTAGTTTCTTCAGTGAATGGTTTAGGCTGCAGGTTGCTTTTAATTGTGTGCACACACTTTGCATTCACTTTTCAAACAGAGTTGAGGCTGCATGAAAATTTTCACCTGTTAAACAACTCAACATATAAACCTTCAGAGACTGACCCAGACTTCAACTTCAGTGGTAGAAGCAACAAAGGGCTGTTTAGTTTGACCTGAATGGGACGTATTGTGTGTCCTTTAAAAAACTATATTCATGCTTTTTTAATGTAAATATGCAGGGATTGATTCTCAGCTGCATCCAGTGCCTACCAAGAACAGTTGGGGCAAGGGCGATGTGCAGAGGTACTGCTTGCTCCTCCCAGGTTCTTGGGATGGTTCTATAATGGACACAACCTAGTCAGAGCAGTCTCAGGGCTGTGTTAAACTATTCATTCAACCCTAGGCATGGGGAAGCTGTGGCAATTGGTTAGCCTGTCTCTGTGGAAGATGAGGAGATGCCTAGCTATCTCAGCAAAGAGTAGAATGTGGCCATATAAGTAAACTAGTCAGCTTCTCCTTCTGTGCTATTCAGAGACATCAAGATGGAGGGGGAAGCTGTTAATGTAGGTGGTTGCAGTGAGATTAAAGGTTCAGTTATGTTTGTGTCAGAGAAAACTTTCCAATGACAACAGTTATGGTAACAATTTTGTAAATAAACTCGGGAGTGAATGCTTTCCAAGTCAAGCAAAACATGTAAATATCAACAACTGCTTAAAAGGGTAAACTGTGGGTGGTAAATGGGAAGACTTGTGAAACCATGTCTGATTGTTCTATACACTCAGTCATGTTGGAAAATGAAGAGCCTGACTTTGGTTTGATTACAGTGGGTGCACAGGGTATGCACCCCAGGGACCTTCATGAAGTACACTTCCAAAGCATTAAACTGCTGAAATGCAATGTAGGAATAGCTATTATGTCAGCACTAAATTGTATTCTCCTGGACAGCTATCTAATTGCTGTTAATGAGAACCCTACCTTTGTGAGGAGTAGGGAAGGGCACATTGTTGTATTGTGGGGAGGCTGAGACATGAGAATGAATTTCAAATGAGATTAACAACACTTTGGAGTGATCTTCAATGCTTTTATTATTATGACAGAGAATTATTGCAGTCACGCATGATCCATCCCACAGCCTAGACTTTAATCATCCTTGAACACATTTTTATGTGCACTTTCTCAGTATATGGTGTATGTGGCAGTCTAGAAAACAGACAACGGGCTAAAATGTACAGCTGTGCAAGCAGAGAAAAGTTCTGCAGTTGGGCAACTGTAACCATGCTACTGCACAGTCCTGTCTGTTCTAAACATCAAAATGTTGATGGGGCACCATTGGCTTGGTGTGGCAAAGGACTGAGCAACTCTCTGCTCTAGCAACTACCTTCCACCCACTGGCTTCAGTGCAATAGTTTCTCAGCGCTGAAAGTACCATCTGAGATTAATTTAATCAAGACTGCTTAATTATCATTAATAGGGTAATAGTTTCAGGACAGATCTTATTTTCATTGATTTTAGTGGGAGTAGGATCAAGAGCAAAGGCCAGCACTGCATCTGATCGCCTGGGTCATCTGCTCCTAAATCCGGGCCTTGTTGCTGTACAAATGAGTTAGTCCCTGACTTCAGTTTACAGTCTAATGTAGCAACAGCATTGCTATTGGGCCTGGATTCTTGGAAGAAGGGGTTCCCCAATCATTTCCCCTTTTAAATGCAACTTGGGTATGTTGCAAAAACTTAGTAATGGTGAAACTAATACTAAGACATATCTTGGATTTGGTTAATTCAAGCACTGTTGCTACTTGTGCATCATACTAGTGCACACAAAAGTTTATTGAACTGTGGAAAAACATGCCTGAAGTCCTCTAAATATTTAGTGCTATCGATACAACTTCATCTCAACATGATCAAAGTTAGATCTCTCAATGTACATTTAATTCAAAGTAACACATGACCTAAGCCGGTTTATAGGAAAATTTCTTCAAACACCATCACAAGTATGAGAGATTTTTTCCCTTGTGTTTAGAGTATGGCTCATGGAATCAGAGCATAGCTAGCTTTAAGGATGACGGAGGGTAAGGGTAACCATGAGTCCAGCGGGTAGAGTGCAGTGTAGGGCGTTTGATAGCCACAATGGCTGCTTCTCAAGGGGAAGATCTTTTTGTGCACTGGGGAAGCATGAGATTGAAGCCAGTGAGCCAATGTTTCTGTGGATTGTGGTATTTATACACTGGAGCTCCAATAATGCAAATAATTGTTGGGCTCTGAGTTAATGAAAAATAGTAAATAGATGTCACAACACTACTGGGAGTCTAAATTGTCTTTCCTCTGCCATTTACACCAGTGCAGAGTGGATGTGAAACACTAACATGATGATGTTATAGTGTTTACCCCTACGCACACGACTGTGAATGGCTACATAAGGAATAGACCCTGCATGTGTAGGTGTAAATATAACGCTGTGATAAGCAGCATTTAATATGTAGTTGTAGAATTCAAATGCTGTAAGTGGCTTTTAGATTAGTAGTATTTACTTCTCGCTTATCAAGATATTTCCAAATGGATCTTTTGTATTTCAATCTCAGTTACATAAACAACCTTGCCAGGCAGAAGCAAGCCAATTTGTCTCATTACAAACAATGCAAACATCAGTCAGAATTAACACAATGGAACAGATTCAGTGCCTTCTGCGTAAGGAACACTTGCCAGTTATGTCTTCCGTAAGTCTGAGCTATTTTCTAGATGCGTGATGCATTTTAAGTTGCTTCACTGGAAATCGGCATGACAGTTTGCCAAGTTTTTCTGCAATTATGTGGTGGGAGGGTTAAATTTATTCACTTAACACACACCAATGAGGGAGATGCCCAAAACATTGAATAGGCACTCTATTGCGTTAGCCCATTTAAAGGTTTTCTTTAGATTTGGAGAGCTCTGTGTAATGGGTTGTGCTCCTGAAAGTATGACTGCACCTGCTGTTCCTAGGAGACGCGCATTACATTTGCACACAAACGAGGTTGCCATGCCTCCCAGCACAGTCGTCTTCTCCCCCTGCTCCCAGCTGCTGATGTTTTTAATGCAAACAATGGTTGATGTGCACAAAGGTGGGTATTTGTTAACACAGTGGGTAAATATGTATTTGTGTAACTGCATTTCTTTTACGCAGCTATAGAAAATTGGCTGGTAAAACTTAGTCCCTTTGTTAAGTGACAGTTGAAGGGCCCACTTTGGAGACTATTTAAAGCATAGCAAGTCAGAATGTCAGTACCTTTTTGCCATCTGGATAATGCTTTCTAGATGTAAGATACCTTTGATCTCTAAAGCTATTTGAGAAACACAGCTCCATAGTCACACACCACTCAGCTACTGTACATGTGACTGCCCAGGAATCGTCTTATGAAGTTTTTAGGTGAGGTCTGTGTTTTGCTCTATTGCTTGTTCATGGCAATCTCTCAAATTGCACCACTTTGGTACTTGAGCGGTATGTATTGTATGCCATGTCACTGACTGACACATCTTTAGTGTCATTACTCTGAGCCCCTAGCATCTGGAATAGTGTGTAGATAATAGTGCTCAAAAAGTGTATAGGCCTTTTCTATGGATGTTGAGTTTGCAGTGTACTTTCTAGTTTTGCATTTGAAATCCACAGGAGGATGGTGTGTGGAAAATATAAGCTTCTGTTCTCTGTGGGCTAGAGTGAAAATCTGCAGGTTTTCTGTACTGTTAAGAGAACAATTGACACAAAGCAAATAAATCCTTCTTTTAGCGTTTGTGAGCCTTTGATACTTTCAGAGGATATAATGTCATGACATGTTTTGAAAAAAGATGTGCCTAATATAGACTACTTTGCAACAGACCAATGAGTGTAATAGTTATGGAGTGGATGGTAGGAGTGTAGTTTCTGGATTTGTGTGATACTTGGAGCTAGTTAAACATTTGCAGTTGTGCCCAACTTTCAAGTAAGTTGTCTGGTTGGACAAACTCTAATTTTAATGCCCATTGGATGGTTGTGAATTTGACTGGTTTTAAGTTTTGTATTTATGGAGTATTCATCGGTGATGTGTACACATCCGCACAAATACCCACATAGAAAAAGCTTGGTGTTTCAGAGTCAAGGTTGAAATGCATTATCCTGTAAGTCACCACTAAAAATCTTGGAAGTCACTAGTCGAGAAAATAGTATCTAAGCCCCCCTTACTATCCTTGCAGTCACACATTCATAGGCCCATGTAGTATGCATGGCACACATCCAGTTCCTTAGACTGTATCTACGCTGCCTGCAGTTCAGACTGGGGTGTGTGTGACTGAATAGTGGTGTGCATGAGGCAGCACTGTAACTCCTGCGTGCAGATACTGCAGGCATGAACTAAAAGGTTCCTAGTTCATGTTTAACATAGTCCTCTTCAAACAGGACTAAGTTAATGTGAACTGGGAATTGTCTAGTTCATGTCCACATGGGGAGTTACAGCACAGCCCTTAAATGTGCACAGCTATTCACAGCCCCGTAATCTGAACCGTGAAGCAGTGGAGACAAGCATCTGAAGCAGATTCACAACCTCAACTCTGACCTTGAATTCCAATAGTCAGAATTAGCTTGTTGCTTCGGTACCATGGAAGTAAAAATTCTGTTTTATTGGAAACTAAGTTTCAAGAAAGTACTTTCTCCAGATTGCAAACCTGCTAAGCTCCAGGGGGAGCTATTGCTAGCCTTCTGTTGTTGTTGCAACATGGAGTGCAGAGAGACACGGATGAAGGAAGGCTTGTGGCAAATCCTCTTTGACGAGTAGATCTTCTAGCTCCCCTAGGGTGGCCCTTTCTGTGGCTGATGAACCTCCAATCCTTTGCTAGAAAGGAGTCTCAGTTGAATAAATGGCAATTACCTGTTCAGTTCCCTTTTTATATAACTTTAGGGTAGGCGGTAAGAGTTTAGTCTGAAAAGAACAAAAAATGTGCACTAGTTCAGCCAGTCTTTGAGAAGTGCTGGTCCTGGGAGAGGTTGCTGTGAGCAGCAGGAGACTTCTCTCTCTGTCTTGGTTTCCTAGGAACTGGGCATTGCTATTGGGCCAAGATTCTTGGAAGAAGGGGTTCCCCAACCATGTTGGATAACCATATCAGTTGAAGGCTAGCATAGGTATAAGTAAATCAAGTTGCATTTGGAATAAGGCAGCCTCCATATGGCTGACTGAAAGCTTTCCCTTGGGAAACCGCTAAATGCACCTAACTTTGGTTCCCTCTAGCCACCAATTGGCTAGACTATGCTATAAAGTTCTAAGTGAGTTAATTGTATCTCCTACCTTTCTGATTCCAAAATATATTCCCTACCTTCTTGTAAATTAGCTTCCTACCCTGGAGTAAGTGGTCTAGATTTGTAGGTGTACTTTTATAGATGACAGATGGATTTAATTGTTGCTACAACAGTGTCTCAGTTTTGCATTAGCTATGGAGACAGACAGCATCACCATAGTAGGTAACTAAACTATGAAGAGAATACTCTATTGGATTGAGTCTGGTGGCTGAGACCAAATATATTGATGGTTTTGTGAACAGAGTTGCAGGTCTCATGCTAAATCATAGCAGACAGATGTCCACATGATCCACCCGTTTTACTTGTTACTACTTAGCATCTTGCTGGCCATTGCAGTAGAAGCCAGGGAAGGCTTTTCAGATAGTCAGTTACACACACACAATGGTAGATAATCAGTTAAAGGAGCTTAAATTGAGCAACTTAATATGGGTTCCTCATTATATTAGTTTCCAACAGAGAGTTTGTCATTGGGAGTTCCCATTCTTAAAGTCAGTTGTCAAAAGCAGTTGAGTGCATATGGTAAGATTTATCCATTTTTCCAGTATTTGTTGCATCTTGTTTACTCAGTAGAGCACTTCCATGGCTACTGAAGGAATAATGCCACACCATTTCCATGACCGGATTATTAATCACTCCGCATTGAAAATTCACAGGTGAGGAAAAAGCAGTGCCAAAGGAATAGTAGTTTCCTCCCTTCTTCATATGCCACTTGCATCCCACCTACTAATTTGTTACACTCGACAGTGTGCAGGTCAGTTGCATGGAGTATCCCCTTCTCCTCAAAAGGTCCTCATTTGGTCCTCATAAGAGTTGGCAAGTAGCTCAACTGAGCTGCAGGGAGTAGGTTGGCTCCTGTGGAGACACTTAGGCAGTGGAAAGAGCCCATCTTCTGTACGACTCCGGAGGATGGTCTGAAGAATATAGGCCTGCAGAGAGACTTGCCTACACGCCCAGGAAGACACTCTGTAGGCTGGATAACCAGAAAGGAGGCCCTGGATTAGGCGGAAATGACATGAATGATATGTAAAACTTGTGTTTAAATAGTAGTATGTTGAAGAAATAACTGAGCCCCTGAAAAAAAAAGAGCCTAGAATCCTGTGGTTGAGTGTTTAGGTGCATGGGCCAGTGAGTTAGCCCACTGATTTACACACTTCTCTCACACAGACTGTAGTGAAGTACTGATATTTTACTGATTTGATACTTTGAATGTGGAGTGTAATTGCAATCAGGTGATGTAGCTGAGTGTTGTACTACCAGTTACCGGATAGACCATGGAGTTTCTTGTGCATGTGGTTGTCTCTCTAATAACCGACTTGTGTCAGGAGGTCAGTTTTGTTCTTTCTCTCTCAGGATAACTAAGGGTTCTGGTTACAATACCTCAGCCTTCCCATGGGGCTGTCCTCTGATAAAGGCATCCAGAGGTGCCTGGAACTGGCTGGAAATCAGAGAACCATTTGCAAATCAGGTCTGTTGCAGGCTCTTTACGTGGCTTCCCTGTGGCAGAAAGGAAATTTATTTTGTCTTTCTATTAGAGCTGTCAAACTATTTAAAAAAAACAAAAAAAAAAAGTAGTCATGGCATTAAAAAAGTCACAATTAATCACAGTTTTAAAAGCACTGTTAAACAATAATAGAATACCAATGTAATTTTATTACAAATATTTTTGGATTAAAACTGCAAATACTCTTGACTTTTTAAAATCTCACTTGTTTTGCTTTAATCACTTGAGTTAACTGTGATTCATTGACAGTCCTACTTTCTACACCAAAGAATAGGCTGGTCATAGAATCTGGCATGTGTCCCTTTAAGCAAAAACAGTCAAAAGAAACTAAGAATGTTAGGTGTGGAGACTTCCAAATAGGCCTTTCAGTCTTCTTTGTATATGAAAGAACAAGCAGCTTTAGGACCTGTCAGGGACTCTTAATGAGGAACAGGCTGGAGTTATTACCTAGAAGGCCTCTTAAGACTATAATGCCTGCTGGGTAGTCAGATGCAGTGACTGTGTGTCTAGTGGTCTCCTATTGGTACCTCAAATTCAGAGTAGTCAGGGTGGAAGCTTGTGCTTCTTGCTGTGATCCATGTGGCTTCTCAACAGCTTCTCGAGAAATAGTTTAGGGTGCCCAATTTGAGACATCTTCCTCCAGAATTCTCAGAGATGCAGAGGCACAGACTTGCAACTCTCTCTAAAATCACTGGACCCTGTAGGTCGTTCTATCCAAGAAGCAAGGAGTCCAGTTGGTCTGGCAAAGCTCTGGGGAAGACCAAGATACCATCTTCTGTGGCTGCTTGAGCCTGGAGTTGACTAAAGCTGGGTTATGCCTTCATGTAAAAACGGCTTCAGGGATACTCTGATTCATGCTTCACTGCCTAAAGCACTAAGAGGAAAGTCTAGCAGCCTCTAATGGTTGGAGAATAAAGATGTTCTGATCATGGGGTCTGAAATTTGAGTGGATTAGAGCCCCAGGAATGGGGAAATCCTAGTAGGCCAGATTCCCAGCTCTCCACTGAAGCCTGGGAGAGAGGAAAAGGACTTTTACTTCCTGGTGGGAGTGCTTCGGCGGTGGCAAGGATTCTGTTCTGGGTCCTCTGATTTTCCCCCCCCCACCACCACCCTCTGCCCCTGAAGACTTTGTTCAGAGGCAGCTTTCATGAATAACAGTTTGCTTTGTGAATGATGGCTTGGAGGGGCAGCTCCAAGGCAGTAGATGACCGAGGTGGCTGTACTACCCAAGGTGGTGGATGATGCAGAGGAGTACTCAGGCAGCTTTGGCTGAAGCTTCCATGGGCAGCAGCATAGCTGAGAAATTCCAGTGAGGTCCCTCCCACCCAGCCATCAGAGCCACAATTAATAATGCTGCGATGAACCGTAGAGCCCCAGGACCACACTAAGCAGCACTTCTGTTAGGTGTTGGAGATGAACCTTCCCAACCTCTGGACTCTCCCAATCCCGAACAACAGTGAGCAGGGGTGCAGCAAAGGAGGCAAGTGATGACTGTAGGAAAACTTTGCCTTATTGTACACTCGCAATGGGGAGGTCTGAGTCTGACTTTTGCCAGGACACTGTGTGGGGGGGTGGAAGTCTTGGGGCTTGTCTACCCTTGGTACAGCTGCACCACTGTAGCGCTTCAGCATAGATGCTAACTATGTCAGTGGGAGGGGTTCTTCCATCAGTGTAGGTAATCCACCTCCCCAGAATTCTTCCATCGACCCAGCCCTGTCTGCACAGGTGTTTACGGTGGTTTAACAGTGCTGTTCAGGGAGGTGGATTTTTCACAGCTATGGCTGATGTAGTTAAATCAATCTAATATTCTAGCATAGACCAGGCCTTAATATATATATTTATAATTTAGCGGCTTTCCCAGGTTTTGTTTCCCATTTCCCTGAATAAATTCTCCTTATTTCATAATTGTGAAGGAAAGTATTGCCTGTTAAGGGCATCTGGGGTTATGTAGCTTTCCCAGGTTTTGGAGGAGGAGGTGGAAAGTGAGATGCTATTAAGTTTCCAGAAGGAATTCCTAAGCATTTGAAACTGGTCCTTTTGCCATTGACAACACCTGGCAGAAGAGTTACATTTTTATGACTGCTCCTGGATTAATTCATTGCTTTTCTTTCTTTGATATTGAATGCCTTGGTAGGTCTGACCTTAATTGCTGTTAAAGCCATGATTCTTTTTGCTCACACATTAAACTCCTAACATTAAAATTTTAAATGATAATTAAAATGAAATAAAGAAATCACACGCTGCCTCCAACAGCTTCATTATTCCAGCCTGATTAATGTTGCCACAAACTGCTAAGCAAAAATTGAAACTGATGAGTGAGAGCATCTGCACTTAGATATTCAAACCTTAACCTTTAAAAGCCCTATAGAAAGGTTATTATTGCTCCTGATTAAATTCTATGGGATTTTTATACCAATCTGTAACATTCCAATAGCAGGATATAATTCTCTATTTAATTACATAAGATAGTTTAAAGAGTCTGCATAGAAATGGCTTTCTATTAAATTCTGTAGGCTTGCAGTCCTTTCTTTAACATCCTATTTATGTACACACTTATTGGTGTCATCCCTATTAGAATAGTTTTCCATAAAGGCATGCTACTATCTAGCACTAAAAATACAGGAACCAATGGGCTCAGGATAAAGCTGAGAACTTCTTCCAATCATACATCTCAGGTCTTTTTGACACAAGTCTCAGAATATCATATGCAGTGTTGCAGCCTGAGTCATCCATGTTTTACAAGTTTTAATAATGCAACTCCTCAGGTAACAAGTGAGGAAGATCACTCATGAATAGGTGAAGACAATATTTTTAGAGCAACAATCCTAGTAGCGGAACACTTAGAACTCAAGAGGCATGAATATATTCAATTTCCACAAGCATTCTAGCAAATAAGGCTGATGTTGGCATTGTTTTAAAGGAATCTTGCAGAAAGTTGGAACCTGGGCTTTAAGAATTATGCCCATAAGTGAGGGTACAGAACCAAACCACATGATCTATTTATCACATCCAATGAGATCAGATTTTTCTTTTCAGAAGCTTGCAATGAACTGCTCAAACAACTGAGGCAAAAGGAACTATAGAAATTCAGCAAATAATTTTCCACAGCTAAATGTGATTGTGATCCACTCAGAGAAGAGTCCTAAGAATCCATCAAATTCTGCAATTGTTCACCCAGTTTCACTTATGAGAAGCACTCTAGTGATTAGTGGAGGCATGCTCTTCCTAATTCTGCTATTGGCTCAGCTTGTGATGTTGCGTGAGCCCTTTGGCCTCTGGGCCTCAGCTACGATACCTGAAAAATGGTGATCATATTTATAGTACTTAATTGCAGTATTAGTATAAGTATTGCAGTAATTGAGTATTGCTTGTCAATGCTCTTGACAGCCCCAAACAAAAGGCGCTAGGAAAGCACAACTTACCATAGACCTGCTTTGAGCTGATTTTGATGACCTGTTGGCTAAATCAACACAGCCAGTGACCTGTCTACATTACAGCTTCTCTCATTGCTAACACGAGTGGATCTGACCCTGTCTTACTGATGGGCATTCTATGAGCTTTCCCTAATTTAGGCAAGATCAAAAATAGGCTGAACTAGTTACCCTCCTACTATGATCTTAGAAATAATGTGTGGCTTATTTTTATTTTTCTAATAAGTTTAGCAGTTTCCAGTCCTACTTGGTCTAAAGTCTGGTTAATAGTCTCAGGTAGCACAGGAACTGGCAGTTGAAGTTGAAATCCTCTTTTCAGTCTGTATCTCATCACTGCAGCATGAGTCACAGGCTGCTGTCAATAAAACTCCTCAATTGTACCATTGAGTCACTAATGTTTGGGCATGGACGTCCTGCATTAGCATTTGTTATGAAGCAGGAAATGGGCAGTGTTCCCACATGGTTAATACAACTTTGTCCCAATTTGAGTATTCTCATATTGTATTTATGAGGGGCTTGATTCTCATAGACTCATAGGTCAGAAGGGACCAATATGATCATCTAGTCTGACCTCCTGCACAAGGCAGGCCACAAAACCCTACCCATACACATTTATAACAACCCCGAACCCATGACTGAGTTATTGAAATCCTCAAAAGTAAGATTTGAAGACCTCAAGCTGCAGGGAATCCATCAGCAAGCAATCCATGCCCCACGCTGCGGAGGAAGGCGAAAAACCTCCGGGGCCTCTGCCAATCCGCCCCGGAGGAAAATTCCTTCCCGACCCCAAATATGGCGATCAGCTAAACCCCGAGCATGTGGGCAAGACTCACCAGCCAACACCCAAAAAGGAATTCTCTGCAGTAACTCAGTTCCCATCCCATCCAACATTCCCACAGACCATTGAGCAGACTTATCTGCTGATAATCCAAATCAATTGCTCAAATTAAACTATCCCATCATATCCCATTCTGTCGCAACAGTGACTTAAACGGGTATAAATCAGGAGTAACTATTAAAGTGATAGACTCAGACCATATTTATAACGAAGTTCTAGACACACAAATATGGATTCTGACATGTTGACCAGATCACTGGCTAATTCCCAATATGCAAATGTGAGTATACAAAATCAACCTGGGTGCCAGCCACTTGATAGCCTTCACCTGAGAAGCCATTGTGTGCACATGCAGGGGGCAGGACAGGAGGTTGAAAATTTAGTTTGAAATAACTAATAGACAAGCAATGATGTGGCACAACCATGCATCATAGGAGGCCTCTACTTATATTTGCATCAGAGATGCCTGAAGTAACTCAGACAAAATGGAAGGTGATTTCATTCAATTTAATAAAAACGTAGAGTTTATATATTTTAGGGTTGGGAGAATATTGTTCAGTAGTCAGCCCTCAGGATCGACCTGTGAGAAAGGACATGTGTATGTTCAAAATCAGAGAAACACTTCTTTACTCCCTTAAAATTGCTTTTCCCCATAGTGTAAAGTCTGAGTCTTCAGCAGGCTTACAAAATACATCTTTGTATTTGTATTAGCATTGCAGCACAAATCTCAGTTAGCAAAAATTGTTACTTTGTATACAGGAACTCTGTGGGAAAACCGGCCATTTCCCCTACCTATTACACTTTAAACAGGTGGCTAGTATAAACCTGACAGAGATGGTTCTGGAATAGAGCATTTTTATCTTCCAAAACTATTTTTATTTTTAAGTTAAACTCAATATGTTGAAAGAAATATTGACTTATTTTGTGAATTCAAATTGCCAATCTTCATTTACTCTGAGGGAACTAGTGAATTCATTAAATATTGTTCCACTTGGAATAGTTACAGTCAAACTTTGTACAATGTTTTCATACTTCATTTAAGGAAGCATCTCAACTGACTGTTCCTTTACTTTGTGCATTGTCTTTTCTGAACTTAAGATAACAGAAGAGATTGTAACTTCTAAAAGTAGCAGTGAAGTATGGCTATTAAAGCCTTAACCCAACAAGTTGCTTCTAATCACATTTTGTAATAAGAAAATTAACTGTTGAGACTGAATGAGTGTGTACTACCAATGTGTGTTTGTGTGGAAATATGCCAAGACCTGCTACTGTTGGTGCATGTGGAAGGGCCATGGTCATGTAGAGTAGGCTTATGATTTTCTTGAAAGCCTTCTGAAGCATCAACAGAGATGGAGATGTTCCAATTCATATGATGTCATGTAGATTAGCAGTTATTGTGATGCTTATGGCTACAGCTGCAGAATTAAGGCTGACCATGCAAACGTAGCTCTTTTTTAAACTGAATTTTAGTGCTTCATTTCTCCACCTGAATGCTAGCTTTTTGCCTGGAACGTTGGTGTTCTAAGTAACTCTTAATCTATTTGTGTTAATAGCTGAAGTCTATGTGAGCTCATTAGAAAGCATGTGCCTTCTGAAGGGCATCTCCCAGTCCATTCTGGTACCAACTACCTCCAATTTCTCCCTGAGAAAGTTAGTGGTTGGCCAGGATCAGAGGCTTTTTTTAATGGGTTCAAATGAAAGAAAGTGTCTGTCCAGGGTGGTCAACTTGTATATTTGACATATATCCCTTCTGGCAGATCATTCACATTTACCATGCTATGAGTTAAGTATGCAAATTTACAACAGGTAACCATCTCCCAGCCGCTATCCCTGTGTCCCGCTTCAATGATTAATGCAGCAATCTAAGAGGTCCCCCCTAGTTTCTCAGCCTAGAAAGAAGCAACATTTTTCAAACCTTTTCCTTTTAAATTGTTTGCAAACATTGCAGCACCTTCAGATAAATGTGCATAGCTGAGACACGTACTATGATAAGAATTCAGCTTGTCTGTGCAACATCAGCCTGTGTTTTCTTAAACTAGCACAACACAGAAGATAAATAAATATCTGTGTGCAAGATGCTACTTCAGATGTAGCCTTCATCTTTGGCAAGCCCAGATGACAGCAGACTCAAATCCATACTAGTCAGACAAGTGTTTTCTTTCAACTGTTATGCAGAAGATAAAACCCATTTTTAGGCATACCCTCTAAAAACCTCACAAAATTTACCAAATTTTTTTTTTTCCAGAGCAGTAGTGGCTTTAGGTCAAGGGAGTGTTAGGCAACTTTAGAGCCAAGTTTCAGAGCTTGGTTTTACTCAGATGAGTATATCCTACTTTTGGATGCTGATCTGTTTAATTGGGGTTGAGGGTGCCTTGCTATGCTAAGCAACATTTCCTCAAGCCAAAGAATTCTCTTCTCTCAACAGGCCATGTTCTTCCTTTCTGATTGCTCCACCTACTACTTATCACCCTAATGCTCCAAAGGCCTATTTGGGCAGCCATCAGGTCTTGCGCCTGTTCAGAAGCTGGTTGGATAGTCATGACTTACCACTGGGCTTCTAAGAAATTCCCTTACATAGCTAGACAGCTGCCTATGAACAGTTGGGATAACATCAGTTACAGAGATGGCGGTTAAGCCCCTTTGAAAATCCCAGATCCATCTTTTTTAAGAAAAACACCTGAACTAGAGTAACAGGCATCTCTGTGCTCCTGTACTATTTTCTTTAGCACGTAAGAAGAATATTTTCTCCATAATTAAAAATACAGTAATGTTGGCTGATAAATGATACCTGTGATAATGGTGATACCCAGCACTGATCCAATCAGGCCTTTGTACTGTCACTTCAGAAGTAGTTCTACTATCAGTCCAACGTGAGCCATACAGCACTCTTGATTCACTTCAGGTTCACAAGCTAAGTTGGGGGTACTTCAGAAAAGCTACTTTGTTTCAATATTAATGATGACTTACATATTTCAGACACTGGCTGGGGCTAGATCCACCAAGAGATCTAGGTGCCTAGCTGCCACTTTAAGCAACTAAATCCACAGTTTAGATCCATAAACCCCTCACTCTGCTGTTGCCTAACTCTGTGAGTGCCTAAACTCATTACAAAAAGAAATACAGGTGCCTAAAGTCCCCATGGCACCTAAAATTCTACCAGTGAGCATGCACACAGCTGCCTGAGGCCCGGTCTACACTTACCTTGGCGATTCGGCAGCAGTCGACAGGAGATATGCAAGTGAACACACTGGGACACACCTTCCTCCACCCCCTCTGAGGGCTCTGATATGACTGGCAGCTCTTTTATCTCCACCTGAGATGTCTCTGTGAGACCTTTCTGAGCTGCTGGTCTTCTACCAGGCTGTCCTCTGGACCTGGAGGCTGGTCTTGGTGGCCACTAAGGGGGCGGATTTCCTTGCAAAGCCCCTGCTTCACGATCCCCATCTCGGTGTGCAGGTGGCAGAGTCCCTCCTGTTGCACTAGAGGCTGATCCTGGCAGGCATCATCAAAATCGTAGATGTCCTGGACTGTGACCAGGGGGACTGGGTGGCTCCCCAAGTGCTGGGTTGGTGCATGGGGCTCTCCATCCTTCAAACCCCCTGGTGTGTACTCCAGGAAATGAGGGCAGCCTTACCTCCTGCTGCTCAGGCTTGCCTTGAGCAGGTCCTGAGGGAGAGTGCTCTCTGCCCGCCCCTCACTCAGGTCCTCTGGATCTTTTTATCTGACCCCTGCCCCGTGAGCCCCCCGGCTGCTCCCTCCGCACACGCTGAGCCAGCTGCAGGATCTGCAACTGGTGCACGTACAGACCACACCACAGGTGCATCTATACATGCTCAAGATCCACACTCTCCATTTCCTCCCCCTCATGTCCCATTCTGATACCAAGTAGTGGGACCCTTTACCACCTGTCGAGGTTGAGGAACTCTGGTAGATCAGTCTGTGTTCCCCCTTAGTATCCTACTAGGAATATTACTTGTTGGCTCTTTCATGGAGCCATGAGCACAGGTGTGTATCTGTCATGGTTCACCCTTCATCCCAAAGCCTGTCCCTTTTGCGGCATGATGGAGACCCTAGCGCACATCTATCTGGAATGTGCCAGGTTGCAGCCCCTATTCCAGCTCCTCCAGAACCTCCTCCTGAGGTTTTAGCTGCACTTCTCCCCATGCCTTCTGATCTATGCACACCCTACCTGTGGTCCCACAAAGTTACGGGACCTCCTTACCAACCTCCTCCTTGCCATGACCAAGGTGGCCATCAATGACATCAGGAAGAGGGTGTTGGCTGAGGAGGTGCTCTGCGACTGTGGGGCCTATTTCTGTTCCTCAGTCCTATCACATATCCGGGCAGAGTTACTCTGGGCCGTGTCCACTGACTCCTTAGCTGTTTTTGAGGCGCAGTGGGTGCTGTCCAGGGTTCTCTGCTTGATGTCCCCCTCAGGTTCCCTTCATTTAGCCCTTTGACCTTTATGCCTGTTCCTGTTCTTTCTTTCATTGTCCCCTGTAATCAGTTGAGTCCTGGGCTCAATATCTCCTCCCCTTAGGCTGGGGAAGGGGATTTTTAGCCATGGGTGGGCACAAGCCCACCCATGTCCCGGAACCCAAATATTCCTTCTCCCAAAATAACTCCAACAATCCAAGACTTTTGCTCATGTAACCCATCTGCTTTTTGCACCGCAGTTTCTGAATTGTTTAGAGACAGAGGGAGGCAGTTGAGAAAATAATGGATTTTTATTTGTATCTCTGTGTAGCCATATGAGGAGACAGAGTAAGGTCATTTATTTGACTTGCCCAGAGCCATCCAGAAACAAGGGCTGGTAGGCACTGGGCAGATCAGTGTTTTTCAATCAGCTAGAGAATAAGTGTCCATGGTAGGGAGAGTCATAAATATCATAACTTGAGAACTGAGCCAATAGATCTCTGGTAGGAAGTTTCTATAAAATAGAAGTATGAGACCACCCGGGTGAGCTCAGTGGATGATCCTGATAAGATGCATGATGGTGTCTCCTGGACCAGCAACTGAGATCCAGCACCTGTGATGACTGCCTGTCTGTTTTAGCCAGTAGCACAGCTCCTTGGTGTCCCCTGTCCCTCCAAGATCAAGCCCTTAATACAGCATATGACTTATTGTGCTGTATTTATACAGCTTGACCTCCAAAGTGAGATTTATGTGTGGTCCCGTGTGTCATCGTTCTCCCCTCCCCCCCATCTCCCCCCGGTTCCTTCTTTCTATGGAAAAGCAGCTTTTAACTCAGAGTTTTTGATAGAAGCTCAGCTGTGGACTCAGTCTTTTAAAACATTTTAAATAAAAATAAATCCTAACTTTAGGCCTAAACATATTTGGTATTTAAATTTAGATTTCATTACACATAGGTTGATTTTTAAAAAATAAACGTATTATAAATAACAGTAAAATCTTATATGATTTTTTTTTTATTAGCCAATGGCCAGTGCATGCACGCAGGCTATGGGGAAGCCGAGGTTCCAGTCTCCTGTGCTCCAATGAATATTTAATTTATATATATATATATAAAAAACCATTTCAAAGGAGTGATTATAATAATACAAATTGAATTGCCCAAACTCCTGCTGCTCTTAGAGCCCTCTTCGGTCATGTTTTGACTCTTGTTTAACAGCTATATGCCCTGAAGGACTCAATGTATTAAAATACATTTTAATTTTGTTTCTTGGACAAAAAGTCCGCTACTATCTCAACATTTTCATTTATATTGGCTTTAAAATGAGACGAAATAGTGCCTTTAACAAAATTCGAATAGCATACCCTACAACATTGAACATAGCAATATTACACTAAACACCTTCAATTTTTCCCTTCTCTAGCAGGCATTCCTTATGTGCCCATGCTGCCTGTTTACTGCACACAACTTTTAGTCTTAATTGCTTACACCTAAAGTGACATTGATTTATGTGGTGTCTGAAAAATCATCTACAGTCCAATGACTTCACAATAAAACTTAGTCTGCTTTTCTAGAATGAAGACAAGACTTCCCACTCATCCCCCCCTTTTTAAAAAAATGTGAAGGAGGCAAATATGATGGCTGAATTATCTGGTACCTAATATGAAGGACATCTTCTGGTTGGGACCTTCTTACACAGAACAAAGACTACTCTCTGTTGATGCACTACCTAAGCTGCTGGACACCCCAAATGGGCCAGGGAAGGAGAAGGGAGAGGATGGACCTTGGTCTTCTCACTGAGTAAGCCAGTGAAGATCACCAGTCATACTGGGAGTATGCTGGACCCTCTGAAGAGGTGTAGCAGCAGGTGCTCTTTAGTTAAGAACTGACATCGTCACCATGTTCTACTATTTCATCTTCTGCATGGGAAGTTTGACTAGCTGTAACAGTAAGATTACCAAACTGAAGTCTTCACTGACTAATTCTTAGCATTTATGTATGCAATTCACATCTTCAGAGTGCTGTGTAAGTGAGTGTCCTCATTATTTGGTTTCAACTGATTATGGCTTAACTCTCAATTTGTTTTCCTCTTAAACCTGAGGAACATGAAATGGATTTTGTTACCCTGAATTTGAGTTAAATCTGCTTCTTAGAGAGAAACTAATTGCCTGTGGATTGCAGATAAGTAGACTTTAAAAGGTTTGCATAAAAAGCATTTGTTCATGTTAGATGCACCATGAGTCATCTTAGATGTCTAGACTCTATCATCACTCAACACTTAGCTTCTTATAGCACAGCACAAAAGCCGCACCAGGGATTTTTAACATGCTCATTTTGTGACTTCTTAAGTTAGTTTTTTCTTCCATTTACCCGTTGATTTGGTATTCGCGTGAGTCGAGGTGGATGGTAGGACAGCCATTCCTTTTGAAGTCAGTGCTGATTTTGCACTGGGACAGAATATTCTTACGAAGATGCTAGAAAGAACTGAAGAGGCAGTAATAAAAATATGTACTAGGGTGGTGCTGGACCATCTTCACCCTGTGACAACTATTCTGTAACTCCTAGGCTTTAAGGGTTAAAAAGGATTATCATGAGCATCTAGTCTGACCACCTGCACAGTGTCGGCCAGAGAACCTCACCCACCCACTCCTGTCATAGACTTTTAACATCTGGCTGAGTCACTGAAGTCCTTAAACCTTGATTTCAGTTCAAACTACCTGTGCCATGCTGTGGCGGAAGGTGGAAATCCCCCCAGATCTCTTCCAATCTGATCTGGAGAAAAATTCCTTCCCTGTCCCAAATGCATTGATCAGTTAAAGGCTGAGCGTGTGGGCCAGACCCAGCAGAAAGAGGACTGGAAATAAACCTCTGTACTAACTCACAGCTCTCCCCCTCCAGTATCCCATCTGTGATGGCTGGAGATATTTACTAATAGCATTTGTGGGTGGGCCACATGCCATTGTAGGCAGTCTCATCACACCACCCCTTTCATAAATGTATCAAGCTCAGCCTTAAAACAAGTTAGGTCTTTCTGTCACCACTGCTCGCCTTGGAAGATTGTTCCAGAACTTCACTCTGCTGAGGGTTAGAAATCTTCATCTAATTTCAAGCCTAAACTTATTGATGGCCCACTTGTATCCATTTGTTCTTGTGTCCACATTGGTCCTTAACTTAAATAACTGCTCTCCCTTCCTGGTGTTTCTCTCTGATGTGTTTATAGTGAACAATGATATCTCCTCTCATCAGTAGTGGCTTGTCTCCTGGAAAGCTGTCCACGAAGTCACCATCCTAATTGGCACTCTTGCAATAATGATCTGCCACATTAAAAGGGATGCAAGTGAAAATTAGTTCATGGGAGAACACATAGTAGTGCAATAACTTAAAAACATACAAGCAATATTTAAAAGCCACAGGTCATGACAGCATTAGCAGCTGTGAAGAGTTAAGTACTCTGAATTTCCTCTTCCTTCATCCACCCATATACTCAGCTTATTTCCATGTCTTCCAGCCCCTCTGTTGCCATTTCCCCCTTATTATGGGCAAACCCTAATGAAACATAGAGGGAGCCTCCATAGCTTCTCAGTCCCAATAAAAAGGATGGAGCAGATGACCTTCCTACCATTCAGAAGTTAATCCAGCCAGTTTCTGTAGTGCTGCAACAGAGATTTTGCAGTCTGCCTTCCATCTAGACCTAAGCCGTTTCCAAGGAGAAGTCAGTTGCAGTGAGCATGGAGTATAAAGAAGTTTTCCAGGTGTATTTAGAAGTTTTAAAAAACTTCCTGTAAATTCCAGGCAGCAATTATTAACAATAAAGCTGGTTCGATACAGCACTGTCTGAAATCCATAGCTAGCAGTAGTGTCTCATTTTAGGCAACAACTCCATGACATTTTGTCAGTCTCCCTGTCATCCTGGCAGAAGCTAAGGATTGAATGAATATGGAAACTGAATTACTTCTACTCCTTTGTGGAGGTCACTCCAGTCCTTAGCAGAGGCATAGAATTAAGACTGTGTGAAGCTTGCACTGCTGCTGTCGATTATATCCACTCATAAGCAAGGGACTTTATTCTCCAATGCTGATGATCCTCCCACTCAAAATCAAATTGACCACTCAGCATAGTTCTTCACTGTGATCAATTGCATTTCCAACATACTGGCAAATACTTAGCATTTGAAGAGTTCAAAGCATGTTATGTTTGTCACAGCAAGTCAGTTTAAGTTTCACCAGCAGTCCGATTTCACCCATCTTCTGCTCTACAAGTAGGTATTGCTTTTTACATCCATTGAGGAGACTGGAAAAGCACAAGCAACTTGCTGATACAAACACCTTCAGTAAACTGCTAAATAACCCTGTTAGAGTAGGACATTTAAAAATGAGAGCTATGCTGACCAAGAGTTATTGTTTGACTATAGCCAATACTGGTCAAATCAAAGAGAGATTTGGCAAGATACTCGGAACCTGTATGGATCAGGAAGCTTCTGAGCTCTTGTTATAGCTGTGTATTAATGCAGCTGCTACTCTGAAAGACAGTTATGTCCCCAAAGTAATGTTTTCTTAAACTGCTCTATAAATTGGACATTAATGCAAAGGTCATGGAGTTGATTGTGAAAGCTAAGCCACTTATTAATTTATTCACATTTTCCACTAAAAGAGCTTGTGACTCTAAAGATCACTTGACTGTTTTGCCAGCTGAAAGTTTATACTGCAAATTAGCTGGATGCCATGGGATAAGTACCTGCTCCCAGTTGCAGAAGAACAATTGGTTAAGATCTGTGGGAACTATGCATTGAGACTGAGAAGAAGTTTTCTGAAAACCCCTAACTTTCCAGATGTGGTGTTTCCCTGTTGTATTATTTCTACCTCAACACACACATGAGCGTGGATGGGCTGCTTCACATGGCATGGGACTAATTACAGTTCTGCAGGTGGCTCCTATGTGCCTCTTTCCAGTTACCTCTTTCTTACAGAGTCCATACCACAAGCCACTACTACTTGAATCAACAATTTAACTTTCTCAGTGCTGTAAAGGCATTCTTGCCAGTCCCATGCTATAGAGGGAATGCATCAACCAGTGACGTGGGGAACACACTGACACAAGCCTGTTAGACTAATCCCACCCATGAGTTAAGCATAGTGCCATCTTCTGCAATAATAGATCTATCCCAGTAACATGTTTCCACTAA
Organism: Mesoclemmys tuberculata; assembly: GCA_007922155.1. NCBI lineage: Eukaryota > Metazoa > Chordata > Testudines > Chelidae > Mesoclemmys > Mesoclemmys tuberculata. Next base: position 4,888,864 of record ML675615.1, on the reverse strand, counting down.
TAAAAGCCATTTTGTAAGGGATTCATCTGATTAACTGTCTGAGCATCTTCTCACGATGCAATTTTGATTGCAGGTGACAAAGGCAATTTGTTTTTTCCACTTTCCCTGGAAGTTTCACTTTGTGACAAGTAACATCACAAGCTTGCTCAGATATCATGTCCTCCTTGTGGTGTTCTGACAACATTTCATAAAGGAATGTTGAGAAGTATGCTGTTGTTTCCCACACAAAAACGCTTTTTAAAAAGCCAACACGACTGTGTTTGGGAAGTGATCGTTCTTGTTTTTGCACAGACAATAAGAGCTGGGTTAATACTGCAAAATGGTATTCACAAACTTGTTTGCACCAATTCACTTTTGGTCTTTACCTGCTTTATGTTCATTTCTTGCCAGTGTTTTAGGAAATGCAGGACCTGGCAGCATAGTCTGACTAATGGTTGGGGTATTTGCCATTCACAATTTGAAAACAAATTAATGCAGCATACATTTGATAGCCATTTAATTCATGTGTCCCTATAACAAACCAAATCCCTTCCTGTAGCACAGACGCACACTAATTCCTCCCTAAGGATGTTGGGATTTACTGCTCAGTCATCTTGACATCACTTGCTTTGATTCTACATCAGGTTTCAGGGTAATTAACAGGGATTCAGTAGCAAGGCCAAAGAGGTTCTGTATAGAAATACAGAACCTAGGGCAATAGGAATTATAATCTGGTATTGAGAGGTCTTGCTGGGAAGCCCTCGTGACAGACAAACATGAGGAGAAAGGTATAAGGCTGAAATTTCAGTTTGGTAGTAGCTGTATCAGTTACCAGTTAAGCCAAATTCTAGGAAAAGGGAATCTGGATTGACTACAGTACTCTGTACTCTGTTTGGAGCAGGGTAGGAACTATTATCTGCTACTGGGGGTTTTTGCTTGCCTCAGCTCTCCATGGCTTGAGTTTCCAGAGGACATGTGTGTAGAAACTCCATGACACAACTTTTAGTGTGGTTACATTAGATTTTTATGGCTAATGTAGAAAAATTAATTTTACACTGCAGTCTGTCTGAGATGCCACATCCTTGCAGTCAATTAAGATTATGCAGTAGATTATGCCAAAGTCAAGCATTTCAGTAGAAGAACAGAGGTTAATGGGCAACTGACACCAGTCTAATCAGCTGTTCTCACCATCCAAGTAGCATGTGATGTTTTAAGAACTTACAGGAGCCAGAAGTGTCAGTCCAATTTAAGAGGAGAGCATTCCAACCTGGAATACATGAAACAACATGGATATAAAGCACAGATTTAACAGCAGGCACTTTGTAAAGCTCTTTGAGATCTCCTTATGACAAGTGCTATCTAAGAGTTGGGTATTATGACCGTGCCTTTTTGGGGATCAAGCAGATGGTAAGGGGTTCTGTTACTGCCTGTCCTGTAACCTTGGAGCCTTTATGCTGTGCAGCTATGGCTCAAATCCCTGATACCAACAGTCAGCTGACAAGCATAAAGTCACACCCTGGCTCTTACTAGCGTGGTTAATCCTTACCAGGTGAAACCAAGAGTCTGTCTAGTCCCAAGTCTCTCCAAATCCATCTGCCCCAAGTACTTAATTACCATTCCCCTCTGGTTCGTCACCCTCAAAGATGTTCAGCCAGCCCCCCCAGATACCAGCTTGCTTTGGCTGTTGCGCACACTCCACACAGCTTGTGCACCACAGACCTGCTTGGGATAAAAATAACCAAAGATTATTTAAAAGAAAAGCCACAAATTCAAAGGGAGGGCAAACACATGCAAGTTACATAGCAAATAAACAAATGCAACCTCAGGGTTTACACTTAAACCCCTTTATCTAATATAAGCTACCTGTTGCCTTTTAACAGTTTCCTAGCATGACCCGTTTCTATAGGGGAGACCCAGCAGTCATTGGCAGCCTCCAGACTTGAAACTGGCCCTCAGATTCTAGGTGACAAAAGCTCAGTCCAAGCCTGTTTTTCAAAAGGTTTTTCCCTTTCTCTCTCCTGGCATGGTGTCTCATGGCTTTCCAGACTGGGGAGTCCCCTCTTGATTTAGTAGCTGGGATATCTCAATGTCTTCCCATTAACTCTTCCTGGACTGGACAGTGAACATAAGAACAGACATGTTGTGTCAGACCAATGCTCTCTCTGGCACAGTATCCTGTTTCTGGCAGTGTTCAATGCCAGATGCTTTAGCGTGAATGAACAGAACAGGGCAATTATCCAGTCGTTCACTCCCCCTTACGGCCAGTTGGAGGTTTAGGGACACTCAGAGTGCGGAGTTGCATCCCTGATCAGCTAGATTAATAGCCATAGATGGACCAGTTCTCCACCAACTTATCTAATTCTTTTTTGAGCCCAGTTATACTTTTGGCCTTCACAACATACCCTGGCAACAAGTTCCACAGGTTGACTGTGTATTGTGTGAAGAAGTCCTTCCTTGCATTTGCTTTAATAACAAATTAATTTCATCGAGTTTTTGCATTATGTGAAGTGGTGAATAACTTTTTCTCCACCATTCATTATTTTATAGAACTCTGTAAGCATAACAGTCTGTCTCTTTTAAATCTATCCTCATATGGAAGCTGTTCCATAGACCTCATCATTTTTATTGCCCTTCTCTGAACTTCTTTTGATTCTAATGTATCTTGTTTTCTGAGGCAACCAGAACTGGACACGTTATAAATTCATAATACTCCCACACATTGGATAAAATGACATTGTGATATTTTCTTCACCTAATGGTTTCTAACATTTTGTTAGCTTTCTTGATGGCTGTTGCACACTGAGTGGATATTTTCAAAGAGTTCTCTACAATGATACCAAGATCTTTCTTTAGGTGTGACAACTAATTTAGACCTCATCATTTTGTTTGTATAGTTGGGATTATTTTTTTCTCAATGTGCATTAATTTGCACATGTCAACATTGAATTTGTTTGACATTTTGTCACCTAATTTAGTGAGATGGCTTTGTAGCATTTCAGAGTTAGTTTTGGATTTACCTAGCTTGAGAAATTTTGTATTGTCTGCAAATTTCACCGCTTCATTGAGTACCCCTTTTTTCCCAAATTTTTTATGAATATGTTGAACAACCCTGGTCCCAGAGAACCTCCTTGAAGGATCCTGCTACTTACCTCTCTCCATTCTGAAAACTGACCATTTATTCCTACCCTTTGCTTCCTACCTTCTAACAGTTACTAATCCAGGACAGGACCTTCTCTCTTGTCCCCTGACTGCTTACATTGCTTAGAGCTTTTGGTGAAGGGCCTTGTCAAAGGCTTTTTGGAAGTCCAATTATGTTATATCCATCAGATCACCCTTGTCCATGTACTTGTTGAGTCCCTTAAAGAATTCTTAGATTGGAGAAGCATGATTTCTCTTTACAAAGCCATATTTACACTACCCCAACATATTGTATTTATCTATGTCTGATAATTTTGTTTTTTATTATAGTTTCAACCAGTTTGCCTGGTACTGAAGTTAGACTTTCTAGCCTGTACTTGCCAGGATTGCCTCTGGAGTCTTTTTATTTATTTATTTTTAATAAGGTATTACATTAACTACCCTCCAGTCATCTGATACAGAGGCTGATTTAAGCAATAGGTTACCTACAATAATTAGTAGTTCTGCAATTTTATATTTGAGTTCCTTCAGAAATCTTGGGTTGGATGGTTATTTGGAAGAGGTTTGTGTAAAAACCTGACTGGTAGGTCTCCCTCCCAGCTGTAAGGTATAGTTGAAGTGGTAGTACAGGTTGTGAGCACAGTTTTCTATTATACACAAATTTATAACCCAAAAAAGAAATCAGTGACTTCACTTAGAGGGAACCCATTGTGGAAAGTACATGTTGTGGTCTGAGTAGCTCATTGGTTTGTTTAATAAATAGATTATACTGTGGATGCAACAAACAATTTTCAACCCAACACGCCAACTTCGTCTGTGTCAGTGGAGTTCCACCAGGCCTGAATCTGGCCCAATAATATATCTAGTCTACCTACAGCCTGCACCACTGTCAGCTCAGAGTCACTGAATTAATCTAGTTTCCCTTTGAGTCTGACACCCCGAGACTGTCATTCATGTGGGGTGTAAGAAGTTAATGGTGTTCTAGAAGAGTGCTGACCAGACGGTTCATGCCTAGCCAACTAAACTGATCCCTTTCAAAAAGATAATGTCTGGGACCCACCGCAGTAGTGAGTGGAAGCAGCGTTCTGTGCATCCTCTCTGACAGCAGGACTTGCTTAGCATCTCCCAGCAGAGTCCACACCTGTTTGAGTCACTACTGCAAGTGACTTCACTCCACTCTGAAAGTAAGGGAGGCGAGAGGGCCTTTGGAGAGACATTTAGGATTTGGGGTTGAGCTATCCTAAAGGAGGTTTCCTAGAAACCGATTAACCTAGGGGACATTTGCCATTTAGACTGTGTATTTGATATTAATTTGTAAATGAAGCCAAACCAGGAGTGAGTTTCTACCTTGAACAGCCTATGCTGTCTGAACTGGCTGGGGAAACTAAGTGCTTGCAACTACATACAAAGTCACAACAGTATTACTCAAAATACTACTTTTACAGGGGCGGGAGAGGTTCAAAAATATTCCCTAGTGGCTCAACTCTTCAGTGTTCCCACTGAAGTCCCTGGGAATCTACGATTACCTGTGAGGGGAGTGGAGTTAAGCCAACACTGAAGGCTTTTGAATATTTCATCCTTACTATGAAGTGACCGTTTAAAGGTATGATATTTCATCAGCAGTGCTAGATATACCACTTTTCTTACCAAGGAGACGTGGTATTATAGGTTTAGGGATCTGGACACATTTATATTTATCTAGTTGTTTCAGCTATATTTAACTTTCAAATTCCAACATCTTTATTTATATAATAGCTATTTCAGATATTTTAGTGCTGTTTAAAATTTCTCATGTTAGTCTTTGTAAAGCCTCTGCATAGTAATTAAGGCAATCTAGCTTTACAGACAGAGGGATATAAATGAATGCCAATAAAAAATATTCTTAGTTATCCAGAGAATTTCTGTTGAAGTGTAGTCAGCTGGTTGTGTCTACTCGTAAATCTTTGCTGTATGAGTTCTATAAGTGCCTACGTTTCTGCCTCTGGGAATACAGACTGCTGTCCAAGGTTGCTGCCTGGACATCTGTCTGATGTCTAATACCCAACATGATCTCAAATCAGGGGAACATAGGCATTGCCCCACTGTGGTAAAGTCAGGCCAGATGGCTACCAAAGGGTATACCAGGGATGGTATGTGGGCCTTAGAATGTTCAAGGCCCTTTTTCCTGCAGGCAGAGGAGAGGTTACTACAGGGCAATTAGAGACACCGGGACCCAATGAAGGGGTACTCCAGATGTACTTAAACCCTGCCTTCCTGAGGGGGAGCAGAGGAGGAGGAAGCTGCCAGAAGGCTTGTTGCAGCTGGAGGAGAAACTTCCCCCAGGCTAGGAGACAGTGCTTCTCTGCAGCCAGAGGAGCAGAGAAGGAGACAAACCTGGACCCCAGCCGGCAGGAGGGAACCACAGCAAGGTACCTCCCTGGGCTCTGGGGGCACGCTGAGGGAAAAAGACCCAAAGACTTGCCCAGACTGAGCGCAGAGTTACCGCAGGCTCCACTGCTAGAGGGGACTGCTGCCAGCAGGTGAGACTAAGGCAGGGGGGTAACGATACCACACCACACCACACCATGCCACCTATCTGTCTACTGTATAGCCTTTAGCTCAGAAGTTAAGGAACTCACTTGGATGAGGGAGACCTAGGTTCAGTCCCTCTGCTTGATGAGGAGAAGGGATTTGAACAGGGGTGCCCTAACCTCTGGACTCTGGGGATATTCAGATGTGGGTCATTGGAGACATTTGTCTTTGTACTAAATAATATGCCAGAGACTATGAGTGACTATAGCTCAGGGGCTACAGTATTCACCTGGGAGGTTGGAGACTCTTGATCATATCCGTCCTCATCAGGTAGTTAGAGGAACATGCTGGCATTTGTGGATGTGCCATTCTCAGGTGCCTGTTTCGCCCTGTAAATTGTATAAGGAGCCCAGGGATCTTACCCAGGATTTGTGGATTCCACTGATTTTTTTTTTCCAAAGTACTTAAGTTCCTTTGTAGATCTGGGCCAAAAAGATAGCATCTCTACACAGGCAATACTTAGAGGTATCCAAGGCAAAGAAAAAAGGCCTAGTATTTTTCCAATTACTTGCACCGCAAAGACCTTGTCTTTGCAGACTAGTGCCTACTGCCTCTCCCTTGATCACATGCACTAACCCTCTTTGGTAATTGGGCTGCTCTCAATCTGTACCCCAGTCCTATTGCTGGAGCGCCCCCTCAGTAAGCAGAGGGGCATCTGGATACTTCCTTAAGTTGCTGTTAAGATTCAGGGGGAATCGAAAGGAGCAGTTGCAAAATCAAAGCCACTGCTACTAGTATAGCTACCGGTGATGGGAACCACTGTTTGAAGTATCAGCCAGGGGACATACAATCCATGTGAAAGTTGAAACTAGATGAAATTGGAAGAGATGTGAAGGTTCCAGCCTTGCTACTTTAGGAGTAAGATTTATTGAGTCAGAACCCAAAGCTTTTCTCTTTAACTGGGTTTTTAGTACTGTACTGGCCCTGCAGTATTTGTATTCTAGCAAAAAATGACCCTGTGGACAGGCACTGGACTGCGTGTCAAGACATCTGGACTCTATTCCCAGCTCTGCACAGGCTTCTCATGTGATCTTGGACAAGTCACTTAATCTTTGAGCCTCAATCACTCATCTGTCAAATGGAGATGTTTCTCCACTTTGCAGGGATGCCATAAGGACCAATCCACTGATGTTTATGAGGCACTCCAGGGCTGGAGTGATGAGCCAGGGAATGAGATTCTATGGGGAATCAAAATCCTGAAGCAGTGAAATGAGATAATGTCCCCTAATTTGCCTCTATTATTTTCATATTAGTGTGGAATCAGCAGAGTTTTAAAAAATGAATGGCTTGCATCCGGTGAATGCTTGAATTCCTCTAAAGGATTCAGCAAGCTGTAAAGAAGGGAAAATATGGCATCCAAATGAAAAGCATCAGTAATAGATGAAGTACCTGCGTAGGCAGCAATTATGCATCATTTTCTTTCACTCTGCACCAACAATAACACCTGCTCTTACAGAGGTTGGGTAATTAATGTTGGTTTGCACTATTCAATTTATCTAGCTTTGGATTTTCTGTTAAGGGACTGTACAGTTTTAGGTTGTCTCAGTTTACTGAGTAATGCTCACAAGTCCAGGAATGTATAATTGAGAGATGGGGTCTCCTCTCTTAGCCTAGGTTCTCTCATAAATATTTCTGGTTAGATGCTTCCTGATATATCAGACTTTTAAACTGAAATCTCTCAAGGCAAGAGCCTTCTGAACCCCTCTGTTCTCCCCATCACGTGGACATAGTTATGGTTTCAAATAACAGGGTTCATGTGGCCCACTTGATTCTAAAGCCTCCAGGGAATTTTGAATGGTCCCTCAACTCCTCCCACTCTTCATCAGTGTTTGCTTACTGAAGTAATCCTTGATATTTACAATTAAATTCCTGAGAGGGCCCATGAGAGCCCTGCATGGATACAAAATTGTATCCGCATCTGATCCATGATCTGCAAACATGGTCTGCAGATATCTGTAGATTTGCAGGGCTTTAGAGATCATCCTGTAGGGATATGTGAATGTTTTCTGGAAAGGTCATGTTTAACTGCTGTGTGATAGTCCCTTTCCTTCCAAAGAATTGTGATATGCTTTTTAGTGTATAGCATGTGCTCACCTACCACTGAGGTGCATCAATCTCTGGCAGGAATGCATCATCTTAATTTCACAGCATTCAGGACAATTGAAATTGCAGAGGGAGTGTATCTAGGCAAAGTGTAGTTGTCCAAGATACCCAAGTTAACACTCATACTCTTGACAGCTAGGAGGTTCTCATCATCCCAATCACAAAGGACCATTCTGTTTTAAATCTTACAAAAAAAGGCCATTCCTGCATAACGGTATTGTTGAATAGGAAAGTGAGATGTTCATTGAGTTATGTACAAGAGGGGAGAGACTGCCACTTACCACATCTCCAGTGCTATTTTCTCTATCACTTAGAGGTTCTAATTACTGACCCAGGTTGACCTTGCTTAGAGAGCAGATCATAATGCATAGTGCAATAGCTACAGGCACTAAAGCGTCACTATGGTATTGGAAGTATTGGAAATAGGACAGGTTCTTTTATTGTAATTAGTTCTCCCAAGGTTACAAAGTGATAGCCTTATGAACTCCTAAGCAGAATTTGTTTAACACCATATGGTGTGGAAAACAGAGTTTCTGCAATTATGTCTATTCATACAAGACATGAAGCTATTCCACCAGGAACCTGATTATGATAGACAATTACCTAATTAGGGAACATAAATACCACATTACCTGTATCCAGTCACAAATAAGAGCTCATTTTTACATAATTCACAGTGAACTAACCATAGATCAACAAAAATTAGGCAATAATTTCTATGCACAGATACATTCAAAGAAATCCTAAGCCATGTTACCAAACAATTCACCAAGGGAAAAGGGGAGATATTTACTGAATAAAACTTTCACTATGAGTTACTCATGCAGAACTGGATGAACACGCTGAACAGGATGTCACCTACTCCTAAACTTTCACATAAACAATGAGTAACTGGTAAAATAGAAATGGAAAATGCCTCTCTTTCTGGTACATCCCGTGTTCAAGATCCTTTGGTGCAAAATAAGATAACCCAAAAGCATGACACGTAGCAATTCTGGTTCAGTAAAAGTGACTCCAGTCTCTCTCCCTTTCACAAAACACAGTTCCCAAACAGACCATATTAATACGTATTTCTACTATAGTGCTTTTTCATCAGTAGATCTCAGTGCTGTACAGCCTTAATGTCACTTTCAGTATGAAACTACAGAGAGAGCCCAACACCTTGCTTTCTATGAGAATGTGTATAATTAGGCAATAGCACTCTAGAATCACTGCTGGTTACTGTGGAAGGTCCGCTCCCAGCCTTTACAGAGTCACTAGTGCTAACCTCTGCCATTAAGGGTCTGCTAGGCTGCTTATCACTATGGCATCAGCTCCCATTCAAGTGAGTAAATGCCAGCAGACTTTAGGATATAATCTCCTCAGAGCACAGCCTCCATCTTAATCTTGTAAGGGTCTCCCATCAATATGCCAAAGCCATCTCAAAATGCTATGTTTATAGCACCATCAGCATGCTGCTTCCAAACATTTCTTTTAGTCTTCAGTGTTAAAGAGAGAAGTCCAAATGAAAATAACTGATATGTTGACACTGAGACTTGAAATGTGGTAACTTTCCCTCCACCCCCATCAAATCTATAGTTCCCACAAAATGTTCTGATGAAACTGTATTTTTGGACATAACTGGTCTATTTAAAAAAAAAAAACAGAGACCAGCTGTAGGCAGAATGTTTGTTTGTCTGAACTATCCAGGTCTCTTGGGTCTGACACACCAGATTGGAACCCCCACGGGAACTAGGGTTCCCTTTGAGGTTTCAGATAACAAACAGGAAGTGTTCAAAAGCAGGCTCTCAGTTATTATCTACTGCAATATAATTATATAAACATTAGCAGCCAGAGAGCTCAGTCAGATCAAGCCTCTGTTGTGCTAGGCTCTATAAAAACATGTAGTAAATAATAGTTCCTCCGACAAAAAGTTATTATCTAAAATACAAGATATAATTAGTAGATGGAAGTAGCAAGCGTGCGGGGGGAGGAGGCGATGAAAAGATTAATTAGAAAGCTTTAGCACAAACTAATAGGCACAATTTTTAATCCATCAGTTGCACTAGTCACAAAATAGTACTTCAGCACATCGGCATTTACAGATTAAATATAGGGTAGCTTTGAAGGAAAATAGATGCCCTTGTATAATTAAATAGGAATATCAGGTAGTTTTTTACATAAGAATGGCCATACGGGGTCAGACCTATGGTCCATCCAGCCCACTATCCTGTCTTCTGTCAGTGGTCAATGCCAGATGCTTCAGAGGGAGTGAACAGAACAGGTAATCGTTAGGTGATTCGTCCCAGCACCCATTCCCAGCTTCTGGCAACCAGAGATTAGGGACACTTCAGAGCATGGTTTTGCATCCCTGCCCATCCTAGCTAATGGCCATTGATGGACCTGTTTTCCATGAACTCATCTACTTATTTTTTTAACCTTGTTATAATCTTGACATTTACAACATGTTCTGGCAAAGAGTTCCACAGGTTGATTGTGCATTGTGTGAAGACTTCCATTTGTTCATTTTAAACCTGCTGCCTATTAATTTCATTTGGTGACCCCTAGTTCTTGTGTTACGAGAAGGAGTAAATAGCACTTCCTTATATACTTTCTCCATACCAGTCATAGTTTTATAGACCTCTAGCATATTCCCCATTAGTCGTCTCTTTTCCAAACTGAAAAATCCCAGTCTTATTAATCTCTCCTCATATGGAAGCTGTTACATACCCTTAATCATTCTAGTTGCCCTTTTCGGTACTTTTTCTAGTTCCAATATATCTTATTTGAGAAGGGGCGAGAAGCTCTGCATGCAGTATTGAAATTATGGGCATAATTTATAAATTATGGATTTATAAATTGGCAATAAGTTATTTTCTGTTTTATTAACTATCCCTTTCCTAATGATTCTAAGGTTTCTAACCATTAGGGGACTGAAGTTCTGGAACAGCCTTCCGAGGGAAGTAGTGAGGGCAAATGACTTATCTGGCTTTAAGACTAAGCTTGATAAGTATATGGAGGGGATGTTATGATGGGATAGTTTAATTTGAGCAATTGATTTTGGATTATCGGCAGATAAGTCTGCTCAATGGTCTGTGGGAATGTTAGATGGGATGGGAACTGAGTTACTGCAGAGAAATCTTTTTTGGGTGCTGGCTGGTGAGTCTTGCCCACATGCTCGGGGTTTAGCTGATCGCCATATTTGGGGTCGGGAAGGAATTTTCCTCCGGGGCAGATTGGCAGGGGCCCCGGAGGTTTTTCGCCTTCCTCTGCAGCATGGGGCATGCGTCGCTTGCTGGTGTATTCCCTGCAGCTTGAGGTCTTCAAATCTCACTTTTGAGGATTTCAATAACTCAGTCATGGGTTCGGGGTTGTTATAAATATGTATGGGTAGGGTTTTGTGGCCTGCCTTGTGCAGGAGGTCAGACTAGATGATCATATTGGTCCCTTCTGACCTATGTTTCTATGTTTCTTAACAATGGCACCTTTATAATAGAAAGCATGTATGGACTTGAGTACAAGTATGCTGTGGGCATAAGAAGAGGACTCTTTAATTCCCACCTGTTCCAGTGATCTAGATTCCCTATACTACTTCAGTTCTAAGCTATACTTTGTTTGTACAGTGCCTAAGATAATCATACCCTGTTCACCACTGAGCCTTCTAGGCATTGTTGCAATACAAATAATAACTCATAATAATAATTACACATTCGTAGGTTACTGACACATCTTAAATGCTTTCTTTCTCTCTCTAATGGGATGAGAGAGCCCCATCACACACCTACAAGTTTAAGAGAGAGGAAATGTAAGCAAACCTAATCTGGGACAATAAAGAAACAGGGTGCTACTCCCTTTTGATAGCTACATAACAAGCATACATACTGCAGTGCTTCAATGAACTAGAAAGAAGGAAAGCAAAAACATTTCAATCACAGAATGGATTGTCCTATCCTTGATCTAGACATTCTAGAAACCAGTTCTCCCTTTCACTTCCTGGCCTGCAGAAATGTCAGTGAATTATCTGGGTTGTGGAACATGTACAGCTGTGCTCTCCATTCATCTGAGAGCCATGTTAACTTCAACATTATTGCATGAAGACCAGTGATTTTCATCTCCTTTTTTCTGAAGCAAAACTTCCAGTCAGGGTCATGGCATAATTTTATGCCATAATAATATTTATATCTATTCCAAGTAATAACACTTAGTATTGTATTATTCAGTCCTCACAAGATCCTGGTGAGATAGCTAAGTACATCTTATCTTAATTCCATTGTGGGGGATGTACTGAGGCAGAAAGGTGCAGCAATTTGCCAAAACCCCGCAGTTAGAGGCAGAGCCAGTATTAGAAGTCAGGAAGTCCTGAATCCCAACCATGTGCTTGTTACTCTTAGACTTTTCCTACCATCTATCCATACTTTTTTTAAACTAATCATATCTCAAGTGTTACCATTTACCAACTGCTTCTCGATAAAATCAGAACAGAGAGTTTTCCAAGGAAGGTGCTTCAAGCAATAAAGAGAATCTGTTAGCACAGAGCAAGTTCAGCCCTGAGGTAACTTATCTGAAGTTGCAGCTGCTTAATTAAGAGCTGAATGTAGCCCTTTAAAAACAATCTGTCTTCACAAGCATTTACTTGGGATTCTCAAAACGGGCTTCATCAAACTATTCTTGGTCATGGCAACTTTATGCTTGCTGACATCTCTAGTATGATGGCTCAATTCAAATGTGGTGGTGTACAATTGCATAAAATTGGGCTGAAATCAACCAAATACAGTCTGGAGTAAGCAGGGTCAACCCTCATTGAGGTCTCTGTGTCATATCCAGCAAGGATGCAAAGGAGCAAAAAAAAAGTTGTGTATCAGGTGGCAGTGAGACAATTCACACCAATTTTACAATTCAGTGGGTATGCAAAATTAGTGTAATTTGCATGCTGACAGGGATTGCAGTTGGTGGGAGCAGCCAGCAGAGCAACGACAAGAGGATGTAAAACAAAGCAACCCATGCTACTGTCACTAGCATTGCCGGGGTCAAATCTGACACAAACAGCACAATTCTTTATTGATGAGCTTACTCCTGGGCTATATTTTGTCCACACAAAATACCAAATAGGTATAAATTCACTTATTACAAACCCATGGAGCACTAGATATATGCAATTTCTGTGGTTGTGTCAGTTACACCTTTCACATACCACTGAATTTAGCCCAAAAGCTTCATACATCTCAGATTGTGTGAAATGCCAAATGTATGCAGCTTATCGTGTGGAGGTTATGAGCTATAAAGTTCCCCCTGCTTCTCTGCACTGGAAGCTCTTGATTTCTTAGAGGAGGGGTATATACGTGCGGCTGTATGAGAGGAAAGGTGGCTTCCCAACGTACTAACTTCCCCAGTTCTGCTTCCTTCTCCTCTGTGTCTGCTGCTGTGGAACTTTGTAGTTCAGGGATGGGAAAAGGGGGATGAGCCAGGGGAGCAGCTGCTATAAATCATATGAGAAAGTCCCCTGAGAATTATGAAGCTTCATACGTTACTCTGGTATTTGGCTATGCTATGGGGAGATGTGTGGAAAGGCTGCTGTGACTGCAGTGCTGGGAGGTCCATGGAGGCAGGATCCTGCCATGCAAGAATCTAGAGAGATCTGTGGTGTTCTCAGCACCATCAGTTGATGCCCTATTATCATCATTGCAGTCACTCTTGTTCCAGCACCACCTGAGAGGGCCACCTACTTGAGGTCACTGAGGGTATAACTACGCAGTACAGGAAGGTGTGATTGCAGTATAAGTAGGCATACCTGCCCTAGCTTTAATCTAGGTAGGCCGGAAACTGTGGCAGCACAGTTTCAGCATGGTCTAGTGGGGACTATGGGTACTTACTCGGGTTGCTAGCCCACGGTCCGGTTTCTACTGCCACATGTTCACAACTAGATTAAAGCGAGCCCAGGTATGCCTACCCATCCTACCATCACACCTGCATCTCCTGGGTCATCATAAAGCATTTATTTGACTCCCAGCTGCAGTGTATTTAAAACCAAACACCATCTTCAGTGATAGCTGTATTCAAAATTATAAGCCAGACCTGTCAAATGCTAATATTTTCTTCCCTCCTTGCCAACAAGGTAAGGGGCCTATTAAGCAGATACTCTGAAGAGGCAACAAGGAAGTAGGGGAGGATGTATTTGTATGAAGCCCCAACTCCATAGATCAATAGCGGTACTGTGAGGACTGGCCCTGTCTCTGGAGCCATAACAGACTAGGGCTGGGCTGACTAGAGACATTGTCTCCTTCTCCCTCAGTCCTGGTTGGCTAGAGAGATCTGGCAGGAAATGCCACCCCTACATCCTGCTGCCAGCATTCCTTTGACGGGAGGATGGGGTTACCACGCAAGCTGTAGTGACACAGCAGGCTGAAAGTCTGAGCTCAGGGCTAGGAGGCAGACCCACAAAGCAGCAGCCTGTCCATGCAAGTTTGCACCTCACACAAGAATCTGCCACAGCCCAGAGGAATAGAGGTGCCTTAATCCAGGAATAAGGAGCTGAGACTGTCCAGACTGTTGAACTAATACAGGCAGATTTTCTTAGGCCTCTGGGGTTTATGCCTTATTCACATTGTTTCCTCTTTTCAATAACATTGAAATTCTGTACTTACAAAGAAAGGTGCTGAGATAGAGCTGTGTATTAGAGCAATTCCTAGGGAAGTTCCTGCCTCCCCAAATGTTTGTAAGAGTTCAAAACAATCTATCAGGGAGGGGAGTCTGCCCCACTCTTTCAGATCTTTGTAATGATCTATTAAAACCTGGCCACAATCATGGCTTGTAACCCTGCACTAATGGAAGTTACAAATGAATTGATGAGATTTAATGTGTTTGTAGATACTTGTTACATCCAGTGCATGAGATTGGATTGTCTTAAATCGTTGCTTTTTATAGAGGAAATTCATGATAATGCACCTTTAAAACCATTGTTCTGTCAATAGGAAAGTAGCATTGATTTCATAGCGCTGTCTGCGAAACTGTGACAGAGAATAATTTATATTTATGTAGCATCGTGTATCCTAAAGGATCAGAAAGCACTTTGTAAACCATATTTGCAGTAAGACACCAGTGACAGGGAACCACAGCTGGGGTGGACCACATCAGCCAATTGGCACACCACACAATAGTCAGAAAGAGAAATTTTGGCCAAGCACACTATGGCAAAATCCTACTTTTTAAGTAATGTGCCATGGGCTCCATAAGAAACTGGCTTCATTTTTTGAATAGCCTTCAAAAAGCACCACTAGGTGTAAATTGTATGGTATTTAACATTCACCTTGGAAGGCTGAAAGGTGAAGTTGACACACTAAAGATTTGAACCTACATTTTCTGGGGATCTAGTTTTGTGCATCAAATTGTAGCTGAGTAAGCCATTCACTTCCAGCAGAGGAGCAATTAAAACCAAACAAAGCAGCATCTGTAGTAGTCTGTAAGTGCTGTTTCTCATTCTTTATTAGCATAATGTACAGAAACTGAACTTGATGCACGACCATACTGTTGTTCAGTATGTAAGCTGTCTGGTCCCTCCCCATGCTGAACATGTAATTGTACAAATGGGGTGGGACATTTATTTATTTAGGTTTGTAAAATAACAAACAGGTACCATCTAAATGCTCTGAGAGTGCTGCTGTTACTGAAGAGCACAAATAACATACATGAGTCTCACACCCCCAACAAAATCAAGCTTGAAATAGGAAACCCCTACCCCATTCCCCTTCACATCACCTACTGTTTTGTGCTTCCAAATGTCTGAAAAACAACTGGGTCTGAAAATTAGCTGATGTGGTCAGTTTCTGTCCAGGTAACTGGAGACTGAATTACAAAGTTTAGCGGAGCACCTTCTCACCAAATTTCATCTTATTTAATTTTTTTCATTTGGGGATTTGGAGCTTTCACCCCTTTTTTGCACTGGCATTAGCACAGAGGACTGCATCTCTAAGTGCAAGGTAAAATGTGACGAGCAGGTTGGGGAGTACATGAGAACCGGGTGCTGTATTTATGAGCATGCTTCTATGTGGCAGTGGCATTACCCAGTGTATAATCTGGATTGATGGACAGCTGTGTCCCCCTAAATTCTCCAACTTGGGTGGCCCTTTATACTTTTCGTGGTGAGAGAAACCACTTCTGGTCTGCTCACGCACAGCCTCCAGCATATAAATGGCCCCCAGCTATCCTGTATGAGTGATTTACCCAGCCACTCATGAATTACACTGTAGAGCAACACCAGCAACTCCCAGTTCTGGACTTTCCCCCAGAAATGGGCATCTTGTATGGCCCAACCTTTTCCTGGACAATACAAACTCATATAAAGTCTGTCATTTATTAATAGAAAATGATATGCATAAATCTTGTTATCCCAAATTTTGTTTCCCAAACACTTCAATCCACACTGGTTTAGATAAAACAAGTTTATTAACTACAGAAAGATAGATTTTAAATGACTACAAATAATGAGGCATACAAGCCAGAATTGGTTACAAGGAAATAAGTTAGGTGTTAGCTGCCTTTTACCTTTTAACAAGCTAAGTGAATACAAAGCAAAGGTCTCTCTCACCACGTGTTCCAACAGTCTTACTGGCTGAATCTCTTTCAGTCAGGATCTTTCCCCCAGTCCAGTGCTGCTTTCTTTGTTCTTCAGCTCTTGATGAGCAAGGGAGGGTGATTTGGGGTATCTGCCCTGTTCTCTTATAACCCTTTCTCTTGCACAAGAATCCTCTCCAGTTGATGTTCAGGAGACAGAAAGAATGTGTGACCAGGAAGCCTAAGCCACTTCTTTGTTAAAATGTAAAATTTTTGCCCACACCCTCTCTCCTGCCAAAGAGTGGCCACTTAATCAGGTGATGGTCCATTTGATCTCATCAACACTGGCTGAGGCATTGACTAGCCTTCTGTCTCTGGGGAATTTGTTTGTGACTGCCATGTTGGAAAATGTCCTAGTGATATCGTACAGTGGAATTTTATATCTTCACATATAATTCCACAATATTGATCAACAAATCATGAGTTTTCAAAAGATACCATGCACAGTATGCTTCGTGCAAAACGTAACACAATCTGTGACTATCGGGGCACAGTCCCAGTGACTGCCGAGTCTGTGGCAGGAGTGTAGCCAAAAAATCAAGAACCAGTACTCCTATTTAGCATGTTGATGACCACACTTACTTACACCAGTGTGTCCAGTCATTCCACCTGCACCCCATCCCTTTTTACCTTGCACTTGAGTGTAAAAGCATACACATTAGGGGCTGTTTGCTGCCATTTAATGTAGAGGGCCTGATTCTCCATTAGTCAGAACCTTGTATGGTCATTCACACTAGTACAAAGTGTTACCATTTGAGAAAAACTTTCAGACCCTACCATAGGAACACTTACTTTGCACAGGTGTAAATGACAACACAGAGTCACAGTGGCCGATGCTTTTTCCACTTGGAATTGTGGTTGTTTTTTGTAACATTTGTGAGGATAGATAAATAAAATAAGAATGTGTTTTGCTTTAGGGGGGCATAGAACTCTGAAAGTATAATATCATTTTTTCCTCTCACCAACACTTTCTCAAAACAGCATGTATGTGAGCTGAATAAATCCTTTGCAATCAGAATCATAAAAATATTTTTTCTATTGCCCTAAGAGGGTTGGAAAACAAAACTGGGCAAAGTTATAAACTGTTTTGTATAGGTGAGCTAATTCAAACCAATTGTTCTCTGCCCTCAAGAAAGGCCTAACTCTGTAGGATGCGCTAGTTCTATCATAAAATTAATGCAGCCCAATTGACTATTTAGACAAAGAGTGAATGAGAAATGGATTCCAAGGGGGGAAATACCAATCGGTTCCAAGGGAGTTTTACACAAGCATCTTAGGAACAGCTCTTCAAATTGGAATACTTTCCAAGTCAATCTGGTATTGCTCATCGATCCCACCATCCTATAGCCAGCCACAATGTGGGTCACCTGGCCATAGCTAAATCTGCACAAAGTTATATCTTGTATTATTTCTTTTGCATTGCTCTGATTTTCTTTTCTGTCTTTTCAGTTTGCTTCATACTTTTAACTTTGAGCATTTTTCTTGATATATCATTCTTAGAAAGATTTCCATATCTGTCCCAGCATGATGCCCTAATGGAGGACCAAATCCCACGAGAGCTAGATTTCAGAAAACTCTTTGTCAGCTGCAGAAAAAGCATTAGAAACTAGGGCATTGGTGGTCATGCCTAGCTGTTGGAGCAGGAGTCAGGAAATGGAACAGAGGGTCAAAACCAGAGTCAGAAGCCGGATGGCAGAGCCAAGGTCAAACCAGAGTGAGGGATAGGAATCAGCAGAGGATCAAAACTGGAGTCAAAGGCCAAATGCCTGATCTGAGGGTCAAATCAGAGTCAATAGCCAAGATGAGCCAGAGGTCAGAGCTAGGATTGGTAGCCAATGGTGAAGAGCAAGGTGTAGGAGCGGGAGCCAGAGACCAGGTAAGGATCAGACACAGAGCAGGAGCAAGGCAGGAAATTGGAGTGAGGGTAGGAGGAAGGCAGAAACCAGGAACATGGTTTGATGCACAGGAGACAAGCAAAGAGCATGGTCAGATGTAGCAGCAACAGGGAGGCTGCACAGTTGCTCAGACAGACCACCTGGATCACTACCTGGTTTAAGTAGTGGGTACAAGCCAACCAAGTGCCCCCAGACCTTGCATTTGTGTAGGACTTCCTGTGGGGCCTGACCTTCAAAGATTAGTGAGGTGCTGCTCTGTCTGTTCACTTAGTGGTGACAAGGAAGTGTTGGAAATCCAGGACCTCTACAGCCCTGAGTTCCAGACCCTCTAAAACAAAAGATCTGCAACCTCGGATCCCTACACAGAGTTAGCGTCTCCATTCTGCCCTTTCTGAAACATTATCAAGGGGACTATTCTGCAAGTCCACAATTACTGGAACCTTGGAAGAGTCTAATGGGCAAGTCCTACCCATTTTTGTGCCTATTATTCCTGGGCTACCAAAGGGCTCTGTGTGCAGCTCTCCAAGCAGATGATTTGGTTTCTGTGCATTAATTAATTGGTATCTGATTGAAGGGTCCAGTTATTCTAGGTACCAGTCCTCATGTGGCTCATAATCCTTGTATTTCATCATCCTATTCTGATGCTTTTGAATACTTCAGAATGTCTTGATCCTGCAAGTCCGTCCACTGGGAACACAGTGTTGCTCTCCTGCACAAGACAATTACAGGTGAGGCATCCCTGCACATGTGCTCTTACTTTCAAAGGAACACTGTACAAGAGCATCAGGCCTGAGTAAATAATGGGAGTTAGTTAGTGATGGATTGTACGGTATGAATGCTGAGGCTGGGGTTTTCAAAGATGCCTAAGAGTTAAGACACCCAGTTCCCTTTGAAATGGTCCAATTAATACTGCCATTGAATTTCTGTGAGGGTTGGGTGTTTGATTTCTTAGTACTTTTTTGAAAATCCCAGCATTGGTACCTAAGAAAGGGCCTGAGATGACCAAGTCATCTCCTTTATTCCTTTCTACCTATGGTAATGAGTCAAATAATTATTTTTGGCCAAAACAGAACAGCACAAACTTTAGATGAAAAGGTAAATAGTTGTGTGTCGTATTATCTGAGCTACTTGGGTCATTTTAAAACATTCTTTAAAATGAAGGCGAGAATGCTTTATCCAGTACAAAATAAAAACATTTTTCAGAATACTTGCTGTATCAGCCACGATCATACAGCTATTGTAGTAGGCATCAAGTACAATTGAATGCTTAAAAGGTTCCGACTGTGTTACATGAATATTGAACAAAGGCTTTTTGTCCCTTTCTTGTTATCCTCCAGTGGCTACTCTTTATACATTAAACTACAGTGTGTTTTGGAAAAAAAACAGTTCACTAAGCTTCATTGAGATGATCTGTCTATAAAACTTATGAATTCTATGTGAGATTATGAACTTTCTGTATGTATCTTTACCAAACCCCAAACTCCATTTTGAATTTGAGGTTTAGTTGCTTTCTCTGTGGTCTCTTTACCTCCATATTGGACTAAAATTCCAAGAGGGAGAGAGACAGGTGTGATAATGGACTAACATTAAATTAATATGGTCTTCTATTCAAATGCAAACGTTTTAGACAGCAAGATAGCTCCTGCCCAGGAGAATTGCTTAGTCTGAGGAGAGGCCAACTGGCAACAAAGTAATGTGGTAGGGGTCACCTGAGGAGACAGCTCCAGGAATTATCTAGCAGAGGGACTGGAAGGTTATAAAGGTCAAGTGCTGATCTATTTGGGGCTCCTCAGCCATTTTCACCAGTGCAAGCTGAGAGGAGCTGGATGTCTTTGAGTCATGGAGGTCCTCTGTCTATATATCCCAGACTTTCTCTTTGGGGAGCATATTCTGTGTATCTGAGTGACAAACTGTAGATAGGGTGACCAGATAGCAGATCTGGGAGAGATTGGGGGGCATATAGTTGCATATATCAGACAGCCCCTAATATCAGGATGTCTGGTCACCCTAGCTGTAGATAACAGATTTCTTGGTATGTTTGCAATGGTTACTGGGTCTATGAAGGCACCTGTGGTGATCTGTGGGTTTCTTGTACATAGTTGTCTATAGTTCCATGGCTGAAGCTGATTGTGGTGTCCAGAAATTGATGCTAGTGTGGGAGTGTTCCAGATTTATGGCTTATTGCAATAAATCTATAACCCACTAACCCTCCTTTTTGTCCTATGACTACAGGAGTGTTAACAGGCCACTTCACCTTCAGTGGTCCCTTAAATTAGAGTATATGCTAACTATTTATGCTAAACTATCTGTTTGACCTTGTGTTTACTTGTGACACCTGGAGTGCCTTTCCCAGACCTGAGGAAGAGCTCTGTGCAGCTCAAAAGCTTTTGTCTCTCACCAACAGAAGTTGGCCAAATAAAAGATGTTACCTCACCAACCTTGCTTCCAGACAAATGTTAAATGTTATCAGTTATATTTTGTCCCCTAGTCCTGCAAAGATTTACGCATGTGCTCAGTTTTATGAATGAATAGACTCATTGAGGTCAAGTGCAAGTCAATGGGATTATGCATGTGTAGAATTCAGCTACATCTTTGCAGGATGAAGCCTTAGAATGGTGCATAGGGATTTGCTGATGGGTTTCTCATTGACTAACATGGGAGCTGTGTGTTGTGTTCACGGGCAAGGATCCAGATTCTGCTGTTACATTGCCATAAATCTTAAGGTCACACAAGAAATCGGTGGCATAATAGGGAATTGAATCCAAATATCCAGTGTCTTAGTTCAGTGGATTAATCTGGAAATTATCCTCCTTCTCTAATTCATGTATACAAGAATGGGATAGTCATTTAATCTGGATCTGAATTTTGGTTCCAAGTCTTCAGAGTATTCAGCTCTGGAATTTTGGTGCTAGATTTTACTCAAAGCAAACAAGGAGGTGAGTTCCCAGAGGACCAGAGAAGGGCAAACATAGCACCTTCCTTTAAAAAGGGGAATAATGCAGATGTGGGGAATTAGACTGGTCAGCCTAACTTCAATATCTGAAAAGATACTGGAACAAATTATTAAACAATCAATTTGTAAACATGGATTTGTCAAGAGCAAATCATGCCAAACCAACCTAATTTTCTTCTTTGGCAGGTTACTGGCCTAATGCATAGGGAAAGCAGTAGGCATGATATATCTGGACTTTAGTAATGCTTTTTATGCAGTCCCATATGACAGTCTAATAAGCAAACTATGATCCAGATGAAATTACTCTAAAGGTGCATAACTTGTTGAAAAAACACACTCAGAGTAATTATCAATGGTTCACTGTCACACTGGGAGACATAGCTGGTGGGGCCTGTAGGGCTCTATCCTGGATCCAGTATTAATCAATATTTTCATTCATGATTTGTATAATTGAACAGAGAGTATTCTTATAAAATGTGCAGATGATACCAGTCTGGGAGGGTGGTAAGCATTTTGGAGGGTGGGATTAGAATTCAGAACAACTTTGACCAATTGAGAACTGGTCTGACATTCATAAGATGGAATTTAATAAAGACGTGCAAAATGCACAAATACAAAATAGGGAATAACGGGCTAGGCAGTAGTACTGCTGAAAAGGAACTGGAGGCTATAGTGGATCACAAATTGAATATCAGCCAACAATATGATGCATTGTGAAAAAGGCTAATATCATTCTGTAGTGGATTAATAGGAGTGTTTTATGTAAGGCACGAGGCGGTGGGTGTAGTTTTCCTGCTCTACTCTTCACTGGCAAGGCCTCTGCTGGAGCATTGTACTCAGTTTTGGGTGCTACACTTTAAGAAAGATATGGACAAATTGGAAAGACTCCAGACACCTGCCAAAATGATGAAATGTTTGAAAAATGTGACTTCTGCGAAAATTAAAAAAACTGGGCACGTTTAGTCTTCCAAAAGGAAGACTGAGGGGGGACCTCAAAGCAGTCTTCAAATAAGTTAAGGGCAGTTATAAAGAAGATAGTGATCAGTTGTTCTCCATGTACACTGAAGGTGGCACAAGAACTAATGTTTTTAATATGTAGCAAGGGAAATTTAGTTTAGATTAGCGGTTTTCAATCTGTGGTCCGTGGACCACCTGGGAGTCCACAGACTAAGATTTACAAGGGGTCCAAACCTCCCTTCAAAATTTTTTAGGGGTCCACAAATGAAAAGAAGTTGAAAACCATTGGTTTAGATATTAGGAAAAACTTTCTAATTCTAAAGATAGTTAAGCACTGGAAAAGGCTTCCAAGGGAGATTGTGGAATCCCCATCAATAGAGGTTTTTTAGAACAGGTTAGACAAATACGTGTAAGGGATGGTCTCAGTTTACTTGGTCCTGCCTCAGTGCAGGGGGCTGGATTAGATAATCTCTTGAGGTCTCTTCCGTTCCTGTTTCTATGATTTAACAATTCACTGATACCAGACAAAAGTTTTTATAGCTTCTAAAGATAAATGGCACAGATGAATGGGTGGAAGGCCAACAATGATAATAAATAACAGAGAGCAAAACCAGGAAATATCCTTGAATGTGCACACAGGCCAGTTCTGCTCTAACTGTCATCACTGACAAAAATCCTATTGACCTCAGCAAGAGCAGGTTCAAGCCATTATGTTTACCTGTTTGAGGAGTTTAGGGCTGCACTACTGAGATGATGAAACCATTATACCGTGGCCAGGAGAAAAAAGACCCCAGAAATCTCTGGCTGCTGGAACAACCACTTCCAGCCATCAGCAAGCGGTGAATTTTAGAGTAGCTGTCATGCTGCTTTAAGTTGTGCCAGGGGGTTATCCCAGGGCAGATCTGCTCATGATCGGACAAGTGCTAAGTAACTTAAGGGCATCTCTTGCATACAGCCCTTTCATGTCCTTGCTGAGCTCCTTGAGTGCTCCTCAGGTTCTGGGCAATTGTTGTTCTCTGCTAATTCCCTCCTTGCCAAAGTTATGTCATCAAGTAAGTTGTAATATTCAACCTAATATATAGAAAAATGTATATTCAAATATACTTCAATAACTTTGCACCACCAAAAACATGGAAAAATCCTTCCATGTTCCACTGCAGCCCTAACAGCTACATATGCATGCACGCGCGCTTGCACGCACGCGCACACGCACACAGTTGGCATAATTATCTGAGAGTCTTTCAAAAGTTTCCTGATCTGTTTTTCCCCTCGATATTGGCAGCCAGAGCAGTGCAGAGAAAATCAGCATTTTACAGCTAGAGCCAACATTCTATACATGTCATGAGAATGACGAGCATGACATATAGGCGTTTTCCCCCAGAAGCACAAAAGGTGTGAGCTAGCAGGGACGAACAGCTCCATGTGTCTCAAGTGGCTTGTTACCTGTCATCTGTAACATCCTAACACTGAGGTAATACTCATTCACTTCGCTTTTTTCCTCTGCAAAGTTCTGGGAAAAGTTTTGCAGGAAAGACACTTTTGCATGATTTGTGACACCCCCTCTGTTTCTGCTACTTCTTGGCAGCTCAGCTCTCCATGCAGCCCAAAACATCAGCTTTCTGTATGCCAGTTTTACATATGATGTCACTATGGTACCCACCTGACTCTGAGGTGTCGAGTGGCTAAACAATATATCCATGTTTTGGAACCACACATAAAACCTGAGCCTGGGAGGCATGGATGACCAACTCCGAGAGAAGTCAGCAGCAAGTGCTCTGTACCGCTCTTGCTGAAAAGGTTTCAAGGCAGCATAATTAAGCTCCTTCTTTTTAAGGACTCTTTCCCACAATTAAGCTAGAATCACTGAATACATTCTTCACTCTGAAACCATCCTTATAGCACTACTTTTCCCACTGCAGCAAGTGAATGACTTGTCCAATATCTCCAAGCAGCTCTGCCCTAGGTCTTGTCCTATCATCTGTTTAACTAGATATTTTTCCAGTTGGTACATCCCGATTCACACATCATCTGTTCATCCTTCAGACTAAGCAGTCTCCACCTTTTATCTCTGGTTCGGGAAGCAGGATCAGCCTGCGCCACATTAGCTGCTTCAGCATACAGTGTGTGTTCATCTTGCTTTGCTCTTTTCTCCACTTAATTTTCCCCATATCTCCATGTGATATAAACTATGCCCTGTGCTTGTTACCTTCTCGATCTTCTTACTAAGAGGCCAGATTATCGCTCTATACAATCATGTCTGGATCTGGCACAACAATATCTTCCATAACCTGAAGGACAGCTCTCTATGCTACCTTCTAAGTCTCTCAAATGTTCCCCTCTAGCCTTGATTTCTCTCTCCAACTGATTTGTGATGGTGTGTCAGTCACCAGGCAGACATACCACTCACTGTCTTCTAATTCATTCCCCTTTTTCCCAGAGAGCTTCTATTGAAAATGCCTCAAACCTCCAAGAGGCTTGTGTCAAGCTCTTTTCTATTTGTTGACCACTTCAAACCCTCTTAGAATTTCAGGAATGATGACTGGAGAGCTGAAGACTGAGGTGTCTCAGGTGTTCCATGCTGTTGTTGGGGTGCCCTTTTCCTCCTGAGTAGGTGTATTTACCTGTAACATCAACAGAATAAATATTTCCGCTCCCTAGACAGCTTGCAGACTGCTTGCACAGATGCAGTTCAACTACAGTTTTTCAGAGTAACAGTGACATGCCCCAGAGCATGTTCCAGTCCCTGCTTTCCACAGCCACCCTGCCCTGCATCGCTCAGCCCATGACCCTCCATTGCAAGAGCAACATTTTGACCAATGTGCTTTACCATGTCTTTGATTTAGTCCCTATATACAAAATTAACATCATGTAAAGAAAGTCAAAGGCTTGTGAAACAAAAACAGCCAGTATGAAGGTTTGGGTTGCCATCTAGTGTTCAGACAGGATTTAAACCTGCCTCAACAGAAGCTGTGGAAATATCACTGAGCCGAGTCATGTTGACAGATCAGTGTATGTACCTTTTCTTGGGCAGTGGCTCTCCCAGCATCTCCTAAACACAAGCCTGTGCCTTAACAGAACTGTCTGACCTTATATAATTAGCAGGAAGAAAGAATTTAAAACAGAGGAAAGAATGAAGCAGAGAGAGAGAGAGGAAAATGGCACAGGAGATAAGAATGATTTGGGAGATGAGCATAATAGGAGTCCCTGCCAGGCTAAGTTTTCGGGGGGAGCAGAGAGTTAAGGGGGTATAGCAGTGTTTTGTAGGGATACATAAGGTTATTCCATAAGCTTGTAGAAGCTGGTTACTGTTTTGTCCTATGGCTTTTTCTCGGCTTCCTTGATTGGCTGGACGTGAGCCTGATTCTTCACTGCTGTGCCCATTGTGTTGTCATGGCCACCTGAGCCACGGACACCACATGGCCACCTATGCAGGCATGACTTCACTGAGTGTGAGTAAACAATTCAGTTTGGTGGTGTTACACCCAGCTCTTACACATGTTAATGACTGCCCAAGGTGCAGGGCAGTACGCAGTCAGGACCCATGTGTCGAGGGGAATCAGCCAAAGCCGTTTCTCTTTGGGAAAGAGGGAGGAGTTGCACTTGACTTGAGTGGGCCTCCATCCAACAGGGTTATCAAATGGTGATAACATATCACTAGCAATTCCCATCCTACTCAAAGGAAGCAACACAGACGGAGGAATGAGAGTGGCTGAACCTGCCAAGGGAGAGGGGAGTAGGTGGGGCTGGGCTCACGTGGCTTCCAAGGGTTCCAACGTATCAGATAAAGCAGCCATTCTTCTGTACTTTCCTGTAAACCTTTAGAAGTCCCTCCCCATTTCTAGTTTCCAAGGTATCTTTGAGGTTACTATGTGATTTTTTTATTTCTTGTATTGGGACAGGGAGGTCTTTTACAGAGTGCTTTTTATATGTACATGGAGACTAGCTTAGGTACATATCCTTGTAGGTAAATTTTCCAATGATAATGTAACACAGTCGTTGTTCTGCTAGCTTTGTTTAAAACCAGGGCAAAAATATGTTAAAGGGGCAAAGGAGAGTTTTATTGCAATTTGGGTGACCAATTCACAGGAAAACTTCAGGCGCATGAATCTCCACTCCCTTCTCTTGAAGCTACTATAATTGCATTGTATGCTAGCTCATGACAAACCACTGACCAAGCAGTGAATATTGCAGCTTTATACCTGGGGATTTTTTGAAAACATCATATACATCTCCTGAACCTTGAACTTCTTTTTGTGTTAAAGTGGAGATTTAATACTTTTTCCTCATTTGCATGCTCTTGTTACAGAACAATTTTCACATCCTGTGAGGTGCACAGGAGCGTGAAATGAAGATGACCTTTGAGATCACAAAAAACTGGAAGAGTAAATGAGTTCACTGAAGATAAGGTAGTTCCATGAGTTGCCTCACAAGAACGTTTCCCTTGGTCTCTTAAGATGAAATGAGGGTTCCCCTTTAAATAGATTTTTCAGAAGCGATGTGAGGAATGCTGTTAGCTAATTTTTTAAACCGTTCTTTCCTGACTGAAACAACTTTGTGCCAGCTCAGCTGAGATTCCCAAAGAACAGTTAAACGAAATGATTTCTCTGCAAGTTAGAGAAAGGGTTTAAAGATATAATGGAGGCAACACTCCTCTTTTCTTCGGTCTCCTAATAAGGATACAGTTGTTTGTGTCCCTTCTGACTGTATATATAAATATATGGGCTAATAATGGAAATTATTAAACCCAGTGCTGGGTTAAAGCACAAAGAAAAACAAATATTAGGATAACCTTTAATTCTATAAACTGAGGGCTGTATGTCTGCATTCAGTATGTGTTAACTCATGGCAACAGGTAAACACTGACATTTTTAGACCATACTGTTTGCAGCAGGGTTAGCCAATTCAAGTTAGCAGCAGGCTTTTAGAAGAATCGTGCTATCCCTTTGGTTTTGGTAGAGCATCCGCCACTGTGATATTTATGACTCCATTAAAGTATATGCTTAAGTCCCATTGACTATAACATTAAGCAGGTGCTTGCGTGCTTTGCTGAACAAAGAGGGGATTACTCAGATGCTTAGATGCTTTCCTGGGTTGGCACTAAGTGCCCATCACCACAGCATCTATATCAAAAGAAAATGTGTCTGAGGTGAGATGGGCAATACACAATGCTAATAAGAACTAAATTCTCATGATACTTTCTGCATTATTTAAATCAGGCAGTATTTGTGCTATAACATCTTCAGGAAATTCTTTTTTTATTCTACACTACAGGTGATAACACATTCTGCACATCTGCTCCACATGGAATGTCCATTACATGAAGTTCAGTGCATGGGATGCAATAGGTAACTGTAAAGGACACATTCTGCCATCAGACTTCCATGGAGTT
Organism: Mesoclemmys tuberculata; assembly: GCA_007922155.1. Taxonomy (NCBI): domain Eukaryota; kingdom Metazoa; phylum Chordata; order Testudines; family Chelidae; genus Mesoclemmys; species Mesoclemmys tuberculata. The sequence goes on along the minus strand of ML675615.1, from coordinate 4,861,293 downwards.
CTGTGTAGTTCAGAGTGAGCGAGGAAGGAAGGAAGGCAGGCAGGAAAAGCTGCCTTCCATCCTTTGGGCTAAAGCTAAAAATAACTGCATTTTGGAACAAATTACCAAAAACTTCCCCTCTTAGACTTACGGTTCCATTTCCAAACTCTCACTATCTCTGCAGATCTAGCCATCCACCCTTGAGGAAGAACATTCCAAGGGACCTTGGCAATGGAGGGGAAAAGCAAAAGGGGAAGCAAGGCCAGACACTCCCATGTGTCACTTTCACTGGGGTTGCATGGGTGTAACAGAGAGTAGAATAGGGCCTGAATATATTGGTGAAGGTAGTTAAGCACTGGAACAAACTAACTAGAGAGTTTGTGGAATCTACACCATTGGAGGTTTTTAAGAACAGGTTAGACAAACATCTGTCAGGGATGATTTAGATAATACTTAGTCCTGGACTAGATAACCTATCCAGGTCCCTTCCAGTCCTACATTTCTAGGATTCTGTGATCAACTTGATCTTCCATGGTGTGCCAGCCACCACTCATCTCCCATTTGTTCTCCCAGAGGAGCATTAGAGATGCCTAGGACTATGCATCACTATCACAAGAGGTGCAGGGAACTGAGAAGAGACCAGCTTGGCTAAAGGGAATCTCACTGAGGGACCTGTTCCCTTTTGGATGCCAGCCAAATAGACACCCATCACTGGATTCTTGGGGCAATGCAAGAGAGAGAGATCATTTTTCAGTGTAACATTTGGCCTACTATCTAAGCCTCATGGATATCATGCAGTGATGAATGGGAGAGGAACCTGAATGTTTATTAAGATGTGATCATTATGAAAGCCTGAGAATCCCAGAACTATGTATGGCAAATACACATCTTGAAATGCCATGTAGAAATAGTCCATATAACAAGACCCTTTGCAATAGGGCATCTTTTACCTTTTTTGTGGTTTCATTATTCAAGGGAACTGAAGACCAGAGTATGTATTAGATTGCCACATTCAAAACTGAGCTGCGTAGGCTCTGTGTCCATTTATTCCAGGTCTGAGCTAGGCCTTCCATGTTCAGTAGGAGATGGAGGAATGGTAGTGAGCACTTGAGTTACTTTTCTGAACATGGATATAAAAACCGAAAAAAAGGCTTCAGCATTACATATGCAATTTTACAAAATGGTGGTGTTAAGCCATGCATAGTCTATAATTTTTGGCAGTTATTAGAGAATGCCTGCTGACTGTAAGCATAGGCTTTGCACTTCTTAAGAAGCCCAGAGTAAGACATCTGCTGTTCTTGCTGATTTTAGCCAGCACACAATACAATACAATTCCGGGTTCAGGTTTAATGATCTATTCTTTCTCCAGCAATCAATCCCCAGGTAATTGTGGTGGTTAAGGACCTTGTCTCACTCTGCCCTCACATTATCTTTATCCCAAAAGAAATAATAATGCCTTGAGCACTATTCAGCACTGCTCTTAGGAAGGGACTAATGAATATTTTGAATACTCCTGGCTTGAATTGTCATTCAAGAGACAAATCTGAATGCTACAACAGGCAAGCAAGTGTGGGGAATGGATAAATCTTTGAAGTACATTTGTGACTAAGGTCTATGATGCTGCTCTCACGTGAGTCCTTTTATCTGCTGCATTTTTCTCCCTTCAGTCTGGTTGTCTTATATTCCCTTTAGTTAAATATCTCCCTACTCTGTAAAAGATATTTTCTGCACCTCCTTTTCACAGTCCTGATCATGTACTGGTCGATCCATCAATGGGAGAAGGATCAGAATAATAATTTCTTCCTCCAGGACACCTTCCTCCATTAAGTACCCTTTTTTTTTTCTCTCCCTGTAGCTTGTCTTCTTCCATTACTCCTCATATGATCAGCCTGAAAAGAAACTTCTCTGGCCCTACTCTCCCTGCTACCACCAGCACCAAAATTAGCCCAAAGAAAGATTTACTGTGGCTGGGACAATTTGAGATTCTTATTACCTCTCAGCACTTCTCAGCCAATTGTTACTTGTTCCATATCTTTTAAGGCAGAAGGTCCAGTAACCCAGAACCTTAATAGCCTAATTTGCCTACTTGATGAATGTTCATTGCCTTAAGGCTGCAGCATGGAATAAGCTTTACTAACACAGGTTGCTGCTTGCTTGCTCTCACATCTCTGGGCTAGTGTCTGGGTAACTCTGGCTGCTCCTTGAAGCTCTACCCTTGCTGCTCCTGGTCCTTCAATGGGTGAATGGCTGTGGTTAGGTTGTTAGCCCCTAAAGCTGATTAGCCCTGCACTGGGTAGGGAATCTGGCTGCTGTTGGGGTGGGGAGGGGATATTTTGACTGGGACGCTGACCCCTATCTGGTCGTGGAGGGGAAGACACAGACTCTGGTTGCTTCTGCCTACTGCTTCCACACTAGGAAGCTCTGACTGCTGCTCCCTGGGTCTTCTACCCAGGCCCCTAATTTTGTTCGCTGATTACCATGCAGACCTCTGTTCCCTACATCTGAGCATGGAACACACAGCTCTCTCAGAATGGTATTACACCATTGGTATGGGCTTTGCTGGATGACAACAGCCAACAATGCCCCTGTGATTGACTGTTCCCCTCAGAAGTTACACAGTCACCTCACCGCTCCGACGCATTTTTATACACAATGATGAAATACACAAAAAGCATTTAGTTTTACCTCACTCTGTGCCTGTTGCTGTGCCCAGTGGCCTATTTGTCAGCATGTCCAATTTCTGAACCAATCCTTACGCTGGTCTTGGTGATGAATACAAATGAGTGGCGGTAGAAAGGGTTGCACTTTCAAAGGGTTGCACGTGCAGGTACCCAGGTGATGTGTGTACCTGCAAAAAGACATTTCTCTCAGTAAATGTGGATTTTGCATGTACAGAGGAAGCTAAGAGCACATCTTGTGATCATGCAAAATATAGTCCCTTTGAAAATCAACACTTTGATGTGCATTATAAAGGTGACAAATCAATAAAATATGGAGAGATGAAGTGGAGCCATATTCCTTTAGGAAAGTGAAAGAATTTTTAGGTGGATGAACTCAAATCTACATTGATATTGTCATTCTTCTCTGCCCTGTTATAATATCCATCATTTGTATGCTTCTGGAAAATAGCCACATGGAGAAATGTGTGTGTTAAATTGTTGAGTTTATGTTGATGTGAAATAGAGGCAGCAGAGGGCAGCAGTATACATATTATCTCACCCAGAATTAAGTTAGGTCCATGAATACAATTAAATGAACCTGGTTAAAAGCTCTAATATGATGAGTGGATGCTTAGTTATTGGTGACGGTAACTAAGCTCTGTCGGTGCTGTAAATGCTGCAGAAATCTTAATACTTTGGGATGTAGGAGCTGTATGAGCTACTAATTCTTTGTGCTCAGTATTTATCAAACTCTATTTCAATGATACTAAGGTTTCAGTACAGTCTGGGATGTGTAGTAATTGAAGGCTCGGGGTGACAATTGGATCTGATCTCTTGTTATGGAAAAAATATGTCGGCCATGTCAGTAAGTGACAAGTTTACCTTTGACTGTTAACTTAGTATTTCCCATCTGTTGCCAATTAGATTTGGGTTCAGCTTCCAGGACAGTTTTTAAATATTTTTTTGAATTTGTTGTTTTTATTTTGCTGTCCTTGTTATCTCTGGTCACTCAAACTGATATAAGAAATATAGATTGTATATGAGATGGTCTGAGGGGCTTATTTAGAGCTACTTAGCTCCTGCTTCCAGTAGGCACGTCTTCTGTCTGCATATCATTGTGGCCCCCATCCCCATAGTATCTGAAAACCTCCTGATTTTTCATTTATCCTCACAGCCCCTCTGTGACATTATCTCCTTTTCTCAGAAACTGAGCCACAGGAGGACTTGGGGCTTGTGCATATGGCAAGCTAGCACACTGCAAGCCAGGCTATAAATCTATAGCACCCCAGCTTGCTGCCCAGTAATGGCCCATGTGGACACTCCTACAGGGCACTGAAAGTCCCCAGTGCATATTGCTACTAGTTATACTCTGGGACTTTCAGTGCCCTGTAGCAGTGCCCACACAGGGTGTTACTGTGACAAGTTGGTGTGCTGTAGATTCACATCTGGTTTGTCACACAGTAACTCGCTGTGTAGACAAGCCCTAAGCCCAGCATCACACAAGAAACATGTGGTAGAGCAGGGAATTGAACAAGATCGTTGATGGCACAGGCTAGTGCCCTAACCCCTGGATGATCCTTCCTCTGACCTCAGAGAGCTGAGAGATCCCCATCATCTTCTGAACTGCTTCTATACCATTGCACTCCCTAAGATCTGAGGGGAAAGAGTTGTTACTGCCTGAGGACTTCCAAGAAAGTAACTTTTCCTCTGTGGCCCAGAGGCTGACAAGCCTTCGTTTCTGGCCTGGGCTTGACCATGGATTAGCACCATTTGAAAGCAGATTTAAAATATTTTTTTTCAGAAGCTCTTTGGTGCAGCAAATGGATTTTATTCGGGGTAATGTGGATTTTCATTGCTTTAATTTCTCATGTTCTGGAACAGCCTTTGAAGGGGAGCAGTGGGGGGCAAAAGTCCGAACTGGCTTCAAGACTGAGCTTGATGAGTTTATGTAGGGGTGGTATGGTGAGACTGCCTAAACTGGCATGTAGCCAATCTGTGACTGTTGGCAGCAAATATCTCCAACTGCCAGAGATGGGACACTAGACAGGGAGGACTGAGTTACTACAGACAATTCTTTGCAGTGTCTGGTTGCTGGGTCTTGCCCAAATGCTCAGGTGCTAACTGGTCACCATATTTGGGGTCAGGAGAGAATTTCTCCCTGCATCAGATTGGCAGAGACCCTGGGTTTTTTGCTTTCTTCTGCAGCATGAGCTATGGGTATCTTGCAGGTTTAAACTAGTGTAAATTGTGTATCCTCTGTAACTTGAGTCTTTAAATCATGATTTGAGGGCATCCGTAACTCAGCCAGAGGCTAGGGATCTGTTACAGGAGTGGTGGGTTCTGTGGTCTGCAATGTGCAAGTCAGACGACATGAACATGAGGGCCCCTTCTGACCATAAAGTCTATGATTGAAATGAGTGGGGTTGTTTGATGGCAGGATGCTATCAGCAGCACCCTGATCACTGATATTGGTGCAGCCTGTGGAAGGCTGCAGGCCCAGCTGAGGTGAAATTATTCACTTTCTGGAGGGGGATTGTGAGCAACTGGGTGACTATCATTGGCTTAACAAGGTAACTGATGAGAATATAAGGGGGAGGATACAGGAAGCAAAGAGTAGCCCAGGAGAAGGCTCAGAGGGTGAGTCTGGGCTGTGTTGGGGAGTGAGGGCTGTAGGGAAGCCTGTTTTTGCTATAAGCCTGTATTGCATACAATTGTTTATGTAAGAAGGCAATAAATGCATACCTTTGAGAAAGATAAACTTGGTGTGTGTTTGTAACTGAAAAGCCTCCAAATTGGCCAGGCAGGAAGGCTCATCAGGTATTGCCAGGCATGCCCTGTGGTACATGCCTTGGTGTTAGTGTGAAGCCATTGGTAAAGCTTCCTCTTGTTTATAGGAGCAGGCTTTAAGGTCCTGCAGCCCTCAGACCATGACGACGGGTGCAGTATTAATTCCTAGACAGACACTTAAATATGTCATGCCATTGGTGGTAATAGGACTAGTCATATTAGCAAAGGATGCAGGAGTGGGAAGCTAGTCTGTCTTTGATTGTGAAGTGCTAAGAATGCCTCTGTATCTGAAGTAACCAGTATGGAAAAGGCATCGTTCTTAAGGTATAGGAGCATTTCTAGGGCCCTTATACCTATGATATCTAGAGGTCTTTGATTTTTAATGTAAGCATAGCCAGGCCTTACACCATGAGACTGAGGATTTAGATTCTTTCAACAGTTGGTCTACAAAAGACCTTGCTCTTTCTTACCTTTAGATTTACCAATTGGCACTGTTGTTTTGCTCAACATTTGTATTGTGTTTAAGTTCAGGAGGCCAACCAGGTCAGAACCTCACCTTCTTAAAAATCTCCCCTTGCCCTCTTCATTATGTGAACATGTCAACCCTTATGCGAAAAGGCTTGTGGAAAAAAGTGGATCTTTACAGTATGGAGATCAGAGGCTCCAGTTGATTATTTGCTTTTTGGTGGTCCTGAAGAGGGCCCGCAGTCAAGCATGCTCTGCTCCCCTATGCCCAAAACTTTGACATTGGGTTCCATCAACTGCTACACCCCCTCACTGAGCTTACCTGTTTCTGTGAGTGGCTGCATGTTATGCCCGTTGAGCCAGGAGTAGCCCCTCAGAATATGTCCCTGCACAGATCTTGCTCTTTATGTTAATATTCAGGATAATGTGGTGGAATGGCTGCAGTGAGAACTGTGTGTTGATGCCAGCCAGGCTGTGGGCATGTGCACGCTGCACAAGTAATGTTAAGCACCAGTTTGTCCAGTTGTATTCTCAGGAGTTGCCTCACAGATATGGAAGGAAGCTGGAAAGAAATAACACTCTCAGGTGCTAACTGCTGTGTGAAGGTATAATATTAACTCTCCTTGTCAGCTGGTAATCCAGAATTTAGAAGTGACTGAGAATTTCTCATTGCTCAGCAATAACTACAACAAATTTTCCCAACTTGATTTTTTTCTGGCACTCTCAACAGCCGGTCCCAAAGTTCTCGCAAGATAGTCTCTCCTCAGTATGCTGTGGCTTGTCAGTCTTCTGCAGTTCAACATAGGAAAACATAGCATCTTAAATGTATACGCTGGTAAAGCAGCCCAGTATCAGCAATGTAAACTGAGCAAATTAATGCTGGAAATAAAGAGCTTTTACAGGCTTATTAATAAAACACTCTTTCAAATGGTCTCGATCTGTAACCAAGATGATTAATCAAGAGGCCTAAATTATATGCCTTTGTTTAGTCTGTTTCCATAAATGTTATAAAATGCAGCATCCTTCAGTAGGAAGGGGAGAAGATATCTGGTGTTATCTCAAACTTGCACAAACTCTGCAGCCTGGTTCTAATTTTCACTCTTTGAACAAAGTCTTTCTCTGAGTGTCTGCTTCATAGATAGGCCACCTTTTTTATCTGAGTACTTAATAGCCCTTGTCATGGTATATCTCAGTCCTTAATGGATTTATCCTTACAATATCGCAGCACCTCACAGTCCTTAATGGATTTATCCTCACAATGGCCCCGAGTGCTAGGAAAGTAGTGCTCCTATTTTACAGAACTGGAGAACTGGAGGAATGGAAAATCTGCCTTATGAAAGGAGACTCAAAGAGCTTG
>ML675615.1:4830633-4853645 GCA_007922155.1 Mesoclemmys tuberculata | reverse complement strand
CTATGAGTCTATGAACTGAAGAACAAGTAGATGAAGAGACCTGTCAAGATCACACAGGAACTCTGCACCTGAACAGGGAATAACACCCAGGTTTGTTGAATCACAATTTAGTATCTTGTCCACTCGACTACCCTTATCTTACTTTGAGGCTGGGTCTACACTGATGGCGGCAAATTTGCCGCCATCCGATCAATTGCTCTGGATTGACTGAGTGGTCTGTGTAGACGCACTCAGTCGATCCAGCAAGCGACGCAGGAGAACCACCCTGGTAAGTGGCGTCGCGCTGCGTCGAAGGTAACAGTGTGGACAGCGCGCGGAGGAGACGCTGCAAAGTCGACGGGAGATACGCAAGTGATTTACGTCACTTGCGTATCTCCCGTTGACTGCTGCCGAATCGCAAAGGTAAGTGTAGACCGGGCCTGAGGCACTAGCTCTTTCAAAGTTCATCAGAGCTGCATGCTGGATGGAGCTATCCAAAGTGCTGAGTGAAATTCTGTTGTGAAGCTCAGATGAAGAGCAGCACTTGAAAGGATGTAGTTAGGGGAGCATAGAGCCTGGAAAAAGAGAAAGCATGACCTAGAAAGGAGTGAGTGATTTAAAGGCAGTGTCTTTATAAAAATATGGATTTTGTATCATGTGCCCTGTGCTGGATAACAACACAAAAGGGTTCTGTGCTTGTAAAACTAAACTGGCTTCCTATTAAGAGAACTATTGACAGAAGAGATGCTGCAACTGCAGATAGCATTCTAGCCATGTGGAGCCAGACTGACATCCTGCTGCCCCCTTCAAACTGTTCTCTCTTATGTCCTCTGTTCCCTCAAACTTCCAGGGGATGTTACACGGTGCTTCCGCTCATGTTATGAGACAAGGGAGAACCCAAATAGTAAACTCCTTAGGCACACAATCACTGCCAAGACATATCAACAGTCACACCAAGTGAAGTGTACTGATCCCTAACAGGCACCAAATATATGTACACAATCCAGGGGGAATATTATCCCTCTCTACTGTACAGCTGGGTGCTAGGGTCTTAGCGTATGTCTACACAGCAAAGAAAAACCCACAGCTGGCCCGTGCCAGTCAGCTCAGGCTTGCAAGACACTGTCTGTGGAGCCGTTTCATTGCTGTGTACACTTCTGGGCTCGGGATGGAGCCTGAGGGCTCTAGAGCCAGGCTCCAGCCCGAACCCAGAAGTCTACTTGGCACCAAAACATTCCCATAGCCTGAGCCCCACAAGTCTGTGTCGGCTGGCATGGGCCGGCCGTGGGTTTTTCTCTGACGTGGAGATGCTCCCTCAAAGCCATTACTAGGGGAAGGAATCATTCTTGCTCTCTTCTGGCTCCTCTTTCCCCTAACTTCTCTGAGGCAGCCACCACTTCCTCTTCTCTGTTGTCTCTGCTTTCTCTTCAAGGATTCAAGACTCCTCTTTTCCTCAGTATGCTCAGTTAGTTATAAGGAGAGGCAGACAGGCCTTTCCCTTCCCCACTACTCCTGATGCTTCTGTCTATCATAGGTACTAATAGTATCTGAGTGCCTCACAGTCACCAATCTAGTTATTCTCACAATATCCCTGTGAGGTAAGGAAATCTCCCCATTCTACAGAGGCTGGGCACTGATGAACAGACTGACTTGGCCAAGGTCATACAGGAATTCTGGTACAGAGCAGGGAGCTGAGCCCGGGTTCCCAAGTCACAGGCACTTTCCCTTCAACACTGAACCATCCTTCCTCTCTGGTAGCTTAGACAAGTCCTCAGTGGCTGACTTTTTCACCCACTATCCTGAAGAGCTTGTCTACCCAGTTCCATGATCCTTAAGCGCCATTGTTAGATACATTCCAGAAGGTAAACTTACACTTGAGCCTGCTTTTCTGGTCTGTCCCCTAAATCTGGGCCTGCTGGAGCCCCCAAATACTGGGATTACCTAATTGAGTAGTCTCCTTGTACTGTATCCCAGTCTTCTCTGAGCTCCTGTCTTGGTGCCTAGAGGGTATATAAAGGGAGAAATAAAACAGACTTGCTCTCCCAGAGACCCTTGACTTGTGTCCAATGGCAAAGGCATCCTGAAAAGGGGTGGAGATTTTGGAGGCATGTTGAAGAAAGAAGTATTGGGACATGGAAGCCTAGAGGAGATAGCTTGTGAAAGTGGTCAATGCAGCATGTAAGTGAAGGAGGTTCTGAGGATGGACTGGGACAAGGACTAATGCTGCCATTGGGGTAACTAGGAATTTGCCCTGCCCAGGAAAAAGAACAAAAAAAAAAATCTGTGTTTTAAAATTTGCCTTTTAAATCTAATTCAACTGTTAGCCTCAGGGCTTCCATTGTCGGGATGGAAGACCCCTGTGAGCAATTCCTCCAGTGCCTGGGCTTAGGGTGTATTCCCTAATGGCTAAAGCAGCAGCAGCATTTCAGAGAGGGAGTCCTTACTTAGACGGCCCAGCAGCCATGCGGAAGCCTGTGGGCTGTTTTTCACAAGTGAGCACAGGTACAGCAAAGGGGGGGAGAGGGGGATATAGCCACTGCCTCGCCTAAAACTATGACCTAGAGTTGCTGCTGGATGGGAAAAGATGTCTTGAGAAAAGATATGAGATCCTAGAAGTGGGAAGGGTAAAATGAGTCTGAAAGGAAACAGGGAAGAAAAAGCAGAGAGACGAGGCACTGGAAGGAAGCTGACAAATGAAGCCTTAAGAAGTGTAATGGGTGGCCCTCAAATCATGGAAGATGACAGAAATATACAGAATGTGGCATGTGGGGGCCAGTGGGGAGAGGCTAAGGTCTTGGTAGCACAGCAACAGGTTGAGGCTTCTGTGCAAAGACCCATCCAGCCATGTATGAGGCTGAGATTCTCTTACTTGGCTTTCTTTGTGTGGAGAATATTGGGGATGGAGGTAGGGAGGCAGTCGTCCCTCCCAATGGCCCCCTGGCAATTGTAATGCTGATGCAAATGGGGGCTATCAAGCCATTCTTGAGGAATATCTTTCCCTTCTTCCCAGGCTCAGGCCAAGATCACTTGCTGTAGTATAAAGTCTTAGCTGAGGTTAGTCTCCTAGGACTAGACATTCAATTCAGCCAAAATACCCTGCCTAATTAAGGTGTTGAGTCTTAATTTGCTGGTGTTTCCAAAGTGCTTCAACTATGTACCGCTCTATATAGATGTAGTGCTTTTACTATTGTTTGTGTAGGACAGATGTAAAACTAGAAAACAAACATTTAAGCCCAATAACTGTGCACAGCCTAGGGATATGTACAAAGTGAGTTTCAGCATGTTTGGGTTATAAATTATCCAGATGTTGTTAGGAGGTGTTGAGTAATGTACTCAGCACTATATCAGAAATGGTGCATAGCGTACATTTTTTAAATGACTGACTTCTCCTCTTGGAGAATGTTACTATTCAGAGTGACTCTTTTGCCAAATAGAATGGACCTCGTTCTTTTAGTGTGAAACCCCACCTAAGGAAAAGAACTTTGAACCTTGTCTTGATTCCTTTGAACTCAATGGGGGTTTTGCCATTGATTTCAGTGGGAGCAGAATTCGGCTGTGTGGTGGAAAATGCTTTATAAGGGATTTCCAATGCACAAATATAAGTACCAGTGTGTGGTAACAGATGCGTTCTTCTCCTCTGCCCTAGCTGTTGTGAGCCCATGATCTTGAGAGAAGGGGTTCTGGATGGTCATATTTTTCACTCCCGGGATGGGGAGCAGAGGGTAGCTGTAGCAAAACCATGTATCAGGGCTTCCTCCTTACCAGCTTCTATATGGGGTGCAGTAACAATTTATTCTCCTCCCTCCAGCTCAGCAAGAGCAGACCAGTAGGAGGTGAAAATCCCTTATAAGGCACAATTTAACACCTAGATGGTAACCGATAATTAACTGTTGCTTTCCGAAGTGATTAAGTGTGTGCCTGCTGTTGTCACCAGACTGGAACTTCATATGATGAAGTATCAAGCTCTAGGGCCCTGTGCAGAGCTATGTTGCTGTTTTACTCTGGCTGTCTTTACTTACAAGTTGAGTCTTTTTAGCTCCACCTCTGCAATTTAAATGGCTTGAGTCCCTGGACCAAGTTATTTGCAGGCATAACTCCATTCATGGCAGTAGAGCCAGGCAGGTTTACCAGCACTTGAAATAGTGTCGTGATTTTGGATCAATTCTGGGAGCTCTAGAGACCTCAAGATAAGACACAGCTCAGGAATTTTGCCCTAGCTGCCTGTAGCTTCCCACTTCAGTCAGTAGAGGTTGCTCCTGCTTGTGCTGTAGGCAGCAGCTAAGGCCATCTGCAGTAACGTGGCACTGCTTTGCTCTTGGAGCAGAGCGGAGACCAAGGGCAGGCATTACACAGCACCCGCACTCTGAACTCTTTGATCAACAGCAGTAGACTTGCTTTCCCTCAGTGTGTGGGGAGGAGGAGTTACCCGGAGTAGAGACCCAGTTTTGCAGGCTGGAGATTTGAGATAACTGCTGGAGTCTGCCACGGTGTAGGGAGAATCTGAGGAATGCGGTCCTGCAGATACCCATTTTGGAGGCATGGGAAGGGCTGGTGGGCTCCCTCTTTTGCCTTCAGGGAAAGTAGATTGAACCTTTGCTACACAAGTATCAAAGTCCATAAAATCAGAGATTGGACAAGGAAACTGGTTTGAGGTTTATGAAAACCACAGTAATCAGGTTTTACTTTGCAAAGCCCAGACATGTTTGGTTTGTCAGCCTTACTAAGTTCTGGTCATTTGGATAAAAGGTCCCAGATTTGGTTAGTCTCTGATAGAAACACAGTGAAACAATTTGGCATCTAAACTCCTGTTGTTGTAAAATGGTCATGGTAGGTTTAACTCCCCTGCTTAGTTAGTGGCAGTCCAGCCTTATCATACACTCTGTTATGATGTGCTTAAATAAAGCAGCAAGTTCTCAGCCTGCAGTCTTGTATGTAGACTTAAGTTTGTTGCACTGAATGATCCTTTTGTAAAACCAACGTGACCAGAGAGTCATTCATTATAAGCAGATTCCTGCACATATGTGTTTAAACAGTTATGGAGAAAGAGAAATAGGGGAGGGTGGGAAATATGAGGGTGAGTTTGACAGTTTTGTCAGCATGAGTTGGAATACAATTACTTAGAGCTTTTCCCCCTCTTAAAGTAGGTAAATTCATACTTAGTGTTTTTTACATGCACTCTGCAAAGCACTTGGGGTATTTAAAAGGACAGGCACTGCATAAATATACACTCAGATTTCAGTTATTCCTGCTCATCAGTTGAATAGATTTGGTGAGCTAAATAATAAACATGCTTAGCCTTGATATCCAGGTTGCTAGTAGTGGACAGTCTGGTGTTCCTTATTTCTCTAATGATTTTTTTTTAAACTGCAAACAAATCAAATACGTAGACCAATACGTCAGATGTTTGGGCTCTCCTGGAAATTCCTGGATTGCCTAATAATGAGGCCCTGGGGAAAATTGTACTGATGTCATCGATCTGATCTTAAGGCGTAGCTCTGTAACCCATTACGCTGTGGGATATTTATCTCCTTCACATCATGACATTGAAATCACTGGATCTATTTGAATAAATGCTACTCAATATTGCCGTATTTCCAACCCTTAATATTCAAAAACCATGGGACCATCTTAAAATCATGTTTTTTTTTTTAATGGGATTCTTTTTATTGGTCTCCTGGTTCTGAGCTTTTAGGGTTGGGTTTTCAAGGTTTTTCTCTGCAACTGCTTTTCTCTGCAACTGCTTTTTAAAATGAAAGCTGAGTGTCTCTTGTAATTCCAGGGGGTGGGGCTTTAAGAACAGCAGCATGTACTGAGAATTTCATGATAAAATTATGAGTTGTCTGGTTGGTCTCAATCCTGCAAACACTTAGGTTCATGTTTAATTATGGGAATAGTGCCAGTGTATTTACTCCACTTTAAAACAGGTGTGGGTGGAGAACCAGGTCCCACTTCTGGAAATATTGCATAAGGGATGTTGTCGTCTTAGCTGGTCCACAGAAAGGATAATGGTCTGCTACAAACAAAAGGGTTCTTGAGCCCCTGTTTTAGCAGCCTGTGTTTTGGGAGATGAAGAGTTACTGTATAATCCTTCTTCCTGAGGGGCTTGGTGCGTGTGTGATATATCTAGTAATTACGGCTGGAGTATCAAAGGGGTGCAAGGGAGTTGGGTGCCCAATTCACATTGAAAATCAATTGGAGTTGAGTACCCAACTCCATTAGACCCCTGTGAAAACCACAGCCTGTGTCCTCTGTATGCAGCACCTTCAGTTGCAAGTGGCAGCATGAAGATGATCATGGAAGAAAGATACAGAAGTGCTGTTTAAATCCTAGATACAGAACCGTTAGTGCACTGCTCTATTGCCTAGTGAACAATCATTAATGAATATACTGTGCTTTTGCAAAAGCAGAGCAAGTCCATCAATTTTTTCCCACTAATCTCATTCCTGAATGTAAAGTGCTGGAGGATTGATATAGGGATGCTGCTATTAAAGCCTTACTGATCCTTTCTGATACATTTATAGTGCACCATTAAAACATTTGCTTCCAGTTTGAGTTCACCAGGTGCCAGATAAGTCATTAGCTTTCCTCCCTTAGAAAAATCAAGTAAAAGTTAACAGAAAGGTGCCTTGCCATCATGCCTCCATGCTCTTTGATCTACTTGCCCATGCACTGTTGCATTGTTTTAGTCAATGTTAAGCGTGCTGCGTTGACTTAATATGAAAGAAAATTCAAAGGTAAGACAGACTGACGTAAACAAACTAGATTACACTGCAGAGAAAATCAATAGATACACATTTTGGTCCTTTTGGCTATTGCAACCTTTCCTAATTCAATTATCAGGATGAAAAGGCTATGTCAATTATTGAAGGCTGTGGGGGAAAAAGCACAGTCAAATAAATAATTCATTATACTATTGAAAGTTATTTTAGCTATAACTACTGTGAAATTTCTTAAGGATGTATTATTTATTTTCAGTTCTCCCTGCCATGTTTATGTTCAGTTTGAGCTGAATCCAATGTTTGTATTCTTTTTTCTTGCAGGTAAGTCAGGATTGGGCTACTTGATGAAATTTGCGGTTTGGGGATGTAAACGGACAAAGTAAGCCTTTCTCAAGCTGTCTCAGCCTGTTAACAAGGTCAGATTGTTGTCTGAATCTTCAAACTATGACATTCCAATTAAAAATATAGTGACTGAAATAGATGGCATAGTTTGCAAACTGATGGTAACTGTCCACAGTTGGTGGTGTTTATCTGATAGGGTAGAACTGTTTACCACCAGTACTTTCCATTTACAAATGCTTGTTTCTCCAGTTTACACTTAAATATTAAATCTGCAATAACTGGAGATAATATGAAAACATATATTGTCACCTATGTATTAAAGATAGTATAACTTTTTCCCTGCCATACTTAAGAGGATCTATTTTATTGGATTCTCTAATTTTGGCTCTTTGCCATGTTCTAAAGGTGTCAATCTCTCCATTTGAGGAACGGCCAGTTAACAGCTCATACACTGAAAAGTTTACTTTGTGGATCATTCAAAACAGATTACTTTTGATTAATCATCTGGCAAAAGGGCATTGCTGTAAACCATGAAAATACTGCTACCAAACTGGCATGCTTTGCTTCCTACATGACCCTCGCTGCTCATAGTGACTTCTGATAGTAAAAAGGAAGTCTTCATGCTCTTTCAAGCTTTCTTATCTCAATGATTCCAACTGGCTGACTCTGATATAAGTGTCATGTTTGTTGCTTAAGTGATCTAACTTGATTCTGTTTCAGCATTTTCTTGTGTTCGCCTCTCCCCATCACTTCCAAGAACAGTTATTCTCTTGCTGAATCTTGTTTTTGTTTTGTTTTTAACTATTAGTGCAGAGATTCAAATGGCAGCTTCTTGAGAAGTCAGCACTGGTTGGCTGGTTTCCATACCACAAGTAATGTTTCTGATGCCTTGAACTTTAATGATGTCTTCCTTATCTTTTTTACAGAAAATCTTCATACCATATTTATATACAGAAAAATGTGAATGTCTGCTCAGATCTGTAGTACTGTGTTGCTAATATTTGTCATGGGTTATCGATATTCAATTTACAGAAAATGATATAAAAGAACTCTTCCTGCAGTCATCTGTGCAGTTTAGATTTGGTCACTTTTAAAGTGAAGAAATTTATGCTTAGTCTGTCCAGTTACAAAGACTGCTCATTCTGTTAATATTTGTGAGGTTGTTCCAACATACTACAGATTTTATGTTGCTAGTAAACATGTCTCAAATGCCATTCAGGTCAGCCAGTAATGTTTTATGTAAATACTTGACTAACCAAATACTTTTATTCTTGGTTCTTTATTTTGCTTTCCTTTCTGCTTCTATTATAGCAATTCACATCAACCAAGAAAAGGGCCCACATGTTCCTATGCCAGTTTGAAAATAAGATGATGATGAATGTCCTGTGGTATGAATGACTGGGTCATTGCAAGAGTGGGGCTGACACTTGAAGTGGAGAATGGTCTGGGGAAAGTGAGCCATGTGGCACTGTACATACATATATTACATTCACCTTTTGGGATGACCCCTAGATTGTAATGGAAAGAAGGCTAACATTCCAGGGAAATGCAAGTTATATTTTCTACCTTCTCTGATGCATTAGAAGTTAGCTTCTTAATACACACCAAGATCCACCTCTGAAATGTCCCTGTCTATTAGATATATGCTTTAGCTTTTATTCTGGTCATGGAGCAAAATAACTTTTTTTTTTCTCAGAAGATTTAAATCTTAAATTTCTGCTAGAGAAGTCCCCAAGCTTACTTATTCTGGTTTTTTATAGTTAAATCTATTTTGTTTCTAAAATTCTAGTTAGCACTTTTTTCCTTTCACTACCAGTTGTATGTTTTCTTCTATCACCACCGGTAGGTGCAATGCTCCATAGATGTCACACTAAAGGCAATACTTACAATGAAGTATTTCTAGGCATTTAATGTTTTCCAGGATTACATTAAATAAGTGACTTACTGTGTCTAGATGCACTAGTAGACCCTAATTCTGCATGCCTTATACACCTGAAATGCCAACTATATTCAACAGAGGAGTTTTGCTTGAGGATCAAGATCCTTGTTTCTAAAAGGCTCATTGATGGCCCTGTTGTGTTAATTTTGATGGAATAAATGGGTCCAGAGAGTCAAAGTTGTTAATGTGATCCCGTCACTGTACAATACTAAATAGTTAAACATGGTTTGGGGTTTCAAATAGAGACCTCAACCTGCTTAGTTCCATGGTACTATTAAAATGTTTATACCTCTTTATTAAAGATACATTTATAGTATTTGAAATATAAATTATTGAGAGGCTTTTTTTTAACAATATCCCTTTCCCTATTGTGAGCTTTTATAGAGAGAACCTCCTGTTTGACAGTCTCTGAGATGATATTAAAGATTCTCTTTTTGGGGGGAAAAGAGAAACAATTAGTTGAGATGGGCTGTTGCTGCTGTTGAAGTCAGATCCCGTTTCCTTTAAGACAAAGCAAGACAAGCACACACAAAAGGAGAGAGGGAAGAAAAGCAAAGATAGCAAATTGTCCATCTCTGCTAGTGCTGACTCTCATAACCCTGCTGTTAGAGAAATATAGGCCTAGCACATGCTTTTATTAGCCACTCCAAGACCTGGAAAACTTGTACCCGTGTCTGGCCGTACATGGCATTGCTTTTAACGTCTGTCTGATCAAACACTCACAGCAGTGTTGCAGAAGGTTCAGTCCTGGCCAGCAAATCCAGACTCTCTTTAAACAGAAAGCAAAACGAGATACATAATAAAGAAGGAATATAGTGGGGAAGGAAAAGGGAAGGAGGTGACAGCAAAAATCCAAGGTGTTGATGCCATTGGTTTCCTTTCTCTGGCCATGTCAGGGCACCTTTCAGGATCAGGATGATAAAGGCCCAGTGGTGTCACAGTGGATCCCAGTTCAACAGCAGATGATGGGGAAAGCAGCCATGATGGTAGAGCTTGCTCCTTTTAATCCATCTGGCCTCCAATCCTCATGATTCCTCTCAACACAGTCTCTTTTTAAGGACCCCCAAAAAGGGTGGTGGGCAGAATAGACCATCCCTTAATTATTTTGTTCACCAATTAGGCCTAATTTCTGATACACCAATTTTGGTCCATTAGTTGCTGATTTCATTCTCCTTTATTTACCAGTCACCCTCTTAACACAGTCCTTGTGTGGTATCAGGAGACCTTGTTTGGATTAATTCAGTGTCCATCTTTATCTTTTGCTGACTTCTATGTAACAGATTGAGTTGGACTTTTATTACCTTGGACAACTTAGAGCAGGGGTTTTCAGACAAGGAGTTGTGATCCCTCAAGGGGTCACAAGGTTATTATATGGGGGTCATGAGCTGTTAACCCCCACACATGCCAGTAACGTTGGCATGGCATGGGGGAATTTATTATCACTTTTTGTGGTGGGGGGGCAGGGGATCATCACAGTCTGAAATATTTTCAAAGGGGGTCTCAGCAAAAAAAGTTTGAGAACCCCTTACTTAGAGCACAGGCATCTTCACAACAACCCCCCAGGGGAATAAGCTAGGCTAGCATTGCTTTGAACAACCGCATGAAACATCCATGGAAAAATATGTTGTAGCATAGCAGGGCTGTATACTTTCCTATACTTTAATGAATGTGAATGCGCAGCTTTTGTTTTCATCACTGCGGAGCTATTAATGGCAGAGTCTCTCTGTGAAAGATTTTTGAACAGCAGTGCCATTCCTCATTTCATGCTGCAGTAAAAGGCTTGTACTTCAGCTTTTGTGTTTGAGATGTATAGACGCCACTTTCAAGGCTCTTCAGACATGAGAAGATAAAAAGTGGTTAGACAAGAGTAAAAATAGTTACAAACCTAAAATGAAGCTTTAAAAAACTAGAGCACTTCTGGCTGGAGTGTAGAGTTGTAAATGACGTTTTTGGGGAGAATCAGGACAGGAAATTCCGGGACTTCAGTCCCAAGTTTAAACAAATGTAAAACCAACTGTGGAAATCCACTTTAAATCCGAATTTGTAATATATATGGCAGGATTTTCAGAAGTACTCAGCAGTGGCCTCAGGGCTTATCTTCACTACAGCACTAAATTTGCACCGTGGCCATTGTTGCAGAGGCATCGATTTAGCAGGTCTGGTGAAGACATGCTCAGTCAATGGGAAAGCACTCTCCCATCAACTCCGGTATTCCACTGGAACGAGAGCTGTAAGCTATGTCAATTTGAGACAGCGTCTCCCATTGACAAAACATAGTGAAGACAGCATGGCTAATTGATGTAAGGTACGTCGACCTCAGTTGCATTACTTACGTAACTAGCACATCCTACATCGACAGAGCCGCGTAGTGAAGACATGTCCTAATTCCACTCCCATTGAAGTCAACAGAAGCTTTACAGCTGGCTTTAGTGAGTGCAGAGTTAAGCCAACGTTTACCGCTTTTGGAAATTATACCCAGATGTAGCCAGTACTTGCTCTTCTTTATTCTATAAGAAAACAGGGCTGAAACAAGTTTTGTTTTTATTTCAGAGAAATTACCATATGTTGGCTTTTTGCTTTGGGGCTAGATTGTACATGTTAAAGCCATAGCTCTCAAACATCCCTCATTTTGAAGGACATCATTCCTCGTAGTCCATTTCTCACACACATTCTTGTTTCTTCCCTTCGATTGTGGATACTTTATCTCAGAAATAGACTAATTGAACTGAGTTCATAGAAAATGGATGCATCAGTGGAAGGAATCCCACAGTATTTTTCTGTTTCTTGAATGACTTGTGTGTCCCCCTCCTTTTAGCTCTCTATCACGTGCTGCATCCCACGTTTTGAGCCTTGGCAGGTTGAGAGGCATGAACCAAAGCCCTGAGTAAAGGGTGGAGTGCACTTCAGCCCACACGCAGCCCCTCCTGGAGCTCAGTGGTATCCAAAGGAATTGGTATGCAAAGTGCCATCGCCACCTCTTTTAAATTTGCTGATGAGTTTTGTGGGCTGTTCTGAGGAGTGTGGCAAGGAGTGAGGAGCAACTTGGATCTGGTATTGGATTACAGTCTCTCAGCACTTAATGCAGCAAAACAAACAGGTTGTGGACAACTGGCCTGTCTCACAAGCACAGGAAGGAGTTTGGTCTGGTCAGGTCCTTTCTTCATTTATCGGTGGCACTGACCATCTTTAGCAAAGTCCAGAACTCAATTCAATCCAAGAGCTGTTCAATACAACATTTCAATACAAATTCAAGAGCTGCCTTTCCCTTGATGCAGAG
Source organism: Mesoclemmys tuberculata (assembly GCA_007922155.1). Taxonomy (NCBI): domain Eukaryota; kingdom Metazoa; phylum Chordata; order Testudines; family Chelidae; genus Mesoclemmys; species Mesoclemmys tuberculata. The sequence goes on along the minus strand of ML675615.1, from coordinate 4,841,389 downwards.
CATTCCCTGAGGGATCTCCCAGCTCCTGACAGCTTTTCCCCAGTCCTTCAATAGGCTTTCTCTGTGAGAGTCCCCCTGCCAAAGGAGCCAACCACCTTCCTGTAGCTCCCCACCCGGAGCTTTCAGCATTTATAAGAATCATGTGCTCCTCAGGCAATCAATCATCTCACCCCATGACCCCTTCCAAGCTGGGTCTGATGAGACTCTTTACAAGGCCAAAATACCTGTTCCTCAGAACAGGACTGGCTGCAGGTCTCCTGGTCCTTAGAGGGGTAGCCCTCTGACATACGTTTTAGATTTTGCATAACAAGGTGCATGAAGGTGTGACCTGGACTGGAAGGGTAATTTTTACACTATGTAGAGCTGGTTGCGTTTTTTTAATTACTAAATTTAAAGAAAAATAACAATTTTTGAGGAAATGTTTGCAAAATCTTTTCCATTCTTTTTACCTACTTTTGAGCTGGTTGATTTTTAAAATATATATATATATATACTATTTTATACTATTTAGTATTTCAAATTTTGGAAAAAAAAAACCTGACAATTGTTTTACCAGCTCTAACACTGGAATGAAATTGTGCATTCCTGCTACTCTGCAGCTGATGAACGCTTTAACTGTATTTTATAACTATTTTTGTTATAATTATTATACTAATGTGATTGTGTGTGTGTGTGTGTATATGTGTGTGTATATACTGTAAATAATTCCAGCTTCTTTGATGCCGATGGGATGAAGTGAGACTTCTGCATTAAAATGCCCACACTGTCTTTACCCTACGATTCTTTGGCTAAATTTGGTACCACAAGTTCAGCCTGTGCTGCTTTGGCTGGGAGTAATAATGGGAGCACTAGTGTAGATGGAGGGTTAAGCACCTGAAGGTTTTGAAGAACCATCTCATCACGACCTGCTCTGAGCTGGGTTAGACAACATGGTCAATAAAATATTAATGACCTGCCTGAGGCCTATTAACAGACATGAGCAGTCAGTCTTATACTCTCATTAATATTGCTGCTTGAGGGCTAGTGCAACACTGGAAAGATTTCCACACAACCCTTGTGTGGACACAGCCTCTCTTAAAATATAAAGAAATCACTTGATAGAAACCACTCCTGGATTTAAAAAAAAAAAAATCCCAATAGAATCTTTCGACTGGAAAAGATTGTTTTCTATAGAAGGCCCAGTAACCAGTAGCCAAAAGACTTGTTTCCTTTTCTAAAACCTAGTTGCTAGTTTGCAACCAACTGAAAATTTCCCCCTGGAATTTCAAGTGAAGATGTATGCTACTTTAAACATTGAACTGATTTACATTTGCTGTTTTAAGTGTACTGTGAAGATTAAAAAAAAATCCTTCATCTTTCATTGTTATGAATGATTTCTCAGTGCTCCTTTTCTCTCAACAATGCCTCCCTTGTGTCAGATGAAAAGCTTTACATGAGAATTTTTCCTTCTATAACTTCTTATTGGCAATAAAAAGTGACACATACATCAGGATGTCTGCAAACAATTATCTTCCTCCGCTGCCATAATTTGAAGGCTTAAATATCATTTTATGAGCTCCACAAGGTATTTCTGGTCAAAGGAAATGATATTAGATAGACAAAACAGGTATATATCTACTTGTGACTCAAGGCTTCTAGGGAGTTGTGTATGCAGAAACTGAAGATCTTAGTTACTTACACTCCATGCCACCACCAAAGATTTCTAGTACTGTGGGCAGTACGTAAAATAAATTAGTGACAAATAGAAAATGCAGATCATTAGAGTGACAATAGAACAGTTCATGACTGAAAAGACACTAACCTCCCTATTTTATTAGTTCCAACTGAACACTCTACTGAAAGCTTCTGTAATTAATGCTTGATTTATTGTTGAAAATTTGAAGTTATCCAAGTGAAATATGCAATCCCTGGACTGGTGATTAAATGTAAATACGTTGATGTATGAAGCTAAGGTGTATTGACCTAAATCTATCTGGCACTTGGTACTAAGGAGGATAGGGCCCATTGATAGACATTGTTGTAAGCCTTTGTGGCATTTGGGTTTCATGTTCTTTCATGATCATAAAAGGAAGAGAAGTGAATGGGGTGTCATCAGGCCCTAGAAGAGGGGCAAATTGTCATAGATAAGTCTATGGTATGTTGCATGTTTCAGTCTTTATTCCTCATTTGGAAATCTGTAACATACAAGTGATTTGTTCATCTTTTGCTGATGCACAATTATATTAAAGCTGGTACACAGTGAGTACAGACTGAAGCTAGTCTTTTCCAAACAAGGAAGAACATGCATCAGTTTTATCCTGAAGTACATTTGCTGATATTTGTTGTAATATAAACCTGAGTATGGATGCACCCAGAGGGGATTGCCATTGACAACAGCCTGATATGCACCATTATCAAAAATACTTTAAAAGATAGCTGTGTATACATACCTTCAAGATGATGCAGGGCTGTGCCATAGAGTTATTGAGGAAGCAGAGGATAACCTCAGAAGAAAGATCGTTAAATGCAATGACTTATACATGAATTAGTTTTACTAGAGTTAGTAAGAATAATGAAACTAAAATTAGTAGTGCAGGTAGAAAAGTTCCAGAGGGGTAGCTGTGTTAGTCTGTATACAGCAAAAACAACAAGAGTCCTGTGGCACTTTAAAAACTAACACATTTAATTTCTGCAGGCATAAGCTTTCGTGGGCTGCAACCCACTTCATCAGATGCCTGTAGATTTCCATTTCATAAGGCTAAATTCAGTGCTTTCCATGGTGAAAAGTTCTAGAGGGGTAGCTGTGTTAGTCTGTATACAGCAAACCATCTGATGAAGTGGGTATACAAGGATAAACAATGGAGCTATACAAGTTCTGAATATTCCTGTTGGAAAGAAACCAACAAAATATCCTGCTATATGCATGGTTAAGTTAAAAATAAATATATAAACCTCTTATTCCCAAAAACTACTCTCCACAATGATTCCTATTTCAAAAACAAATTATAAACATTTAAAACCATTCTCTTTAAGAAACAAAGGCTAAACATCAATATGATTTTAGTCTCAATTGTTGTAGCCTCATGATGTGAACTTGCAAAGAAAAATCCACAACTGTTGAGAAGACTCCACCTACTTTACAGTCTGCAGTGCTTACATGAGCTTAGTTTATTTCACATAGAGACACAAGTCTTGCAAGCGTAATATCAGTCTATGAAGACCAAAAGTCTTCACAAAGTGCAAGAATAAAAGTAGCGTGCAACATCTGAAATTGCACTTATAAACTTGTGAAGAGAATAAAACTAGCATCTTATGTTCCTGTTATTATTTCTATCACTATATAACTGTACAGTAAGAATGCAGACATAGCCAGATAACTCACTCTTTTGTGATGGAGAATATGGTTTTGGCACTAAAAAAATAAAATAAAAATAAAAAGCATTCTTGTGATACTGTAGTGGGTGATATTCATTCACAGTTAATTCAATCCCAAGTAACCCTTCAGCCCTTTAGGCTTTCTAATCTGCCAGCTCTGTTGATTCATTGTAGGTTCCTGAATTTCAGACCTCTTTCAACATCTCTCTCCCATTCACCTTTTGTGTCTGAAAACTGGATGAAGTTATCACTGTCAAAGGGTGGGAGGGGGGAGAATACGTACAAAAATGGCAGGGTTTTTTGTGCATATCTTCTGTGTGCCAACATAATGGCAACATCCTTACAAACAGTAGATACTTATCCGTGGTGTTTGGAAACTATCTGATGCCATCCATCTGCTTTACAGTTCAGTCACAATGCTGTTTGCTATGTAATGGAAAACACTGAGAATTGAAGCACATTTACTCATGACAATCAAGCTGTTCTGAGCGTCTGGCTTGCCAACAGATTGCTGATAACATTCTGCTGTTAAAAAAAGTTTAGTCCATTAGGAAGCAAATGCCCTGCACCGTTCCTGGAACTGGAATGGAGGGTCACAAGGCAGGCCGCATATAAAGCTTTTGGCAACTCACTAATTCTCAAATTCCAGTTGGTCTCACATTTGTGAAATACCAGACAATTCCTCTTAGCAGACTGACTACAACCCCTATGCTTTTTTTGATACAGCTTAAATTAGTTTGTTTTATGCAGATGATGGTGTCATGGCTCTTTTATTCCTTGAGGATCTAAGTGTGGATGCCTCTAGTCTAATGATTTGTCTCGATGATTAAATCTTCTGTTTCAAATGACTTGTTTCCTCCCCAATCATCTACCTCTGGTGCTTTAATGTAACCCTTTTCATGCTTTTGTCATCTTGGCTCTCATTTTAGGAGTGCACAGTCTCCCCAGGCATTACAGTGATGCACTACTTTACGGGTGAATTCTGCTACCACCACAACAAAATGTGTTACTTCAATTCTTTTTTAGTTTTTTCTTATACTGTATATCTCAGTGAAGTCTCAAATCCCCATGCTCACTCATATAGGTTACTGCACAGGAACAAGTCTTAATCTAAAAATTAATGAAAAGAGCAACATCATAAAAAGTTATAACCCATCCCTTTTGTTTCAGTTTTGCAGGTCTTGAAGGTAACAGGAGTTCGAAAGCTATATAATATCTGGAATAGAGATTTGTTGTCCTTTTTTCTGCACTCAAGTACCATGCAATACTGTTTAGCCATGGGCAAGTCTTTTCTCCAATCCCTTCTCTCTTGTATAAAGTTCATGCAAATTTAATTTTTATTTTCATGTGTGTAAACCCTTCTAGTTTCTGTTGGTAGTGCAGGAAACCCTTTAGTAGGAGGCTGGTCTTTGTAGATTTCTGATCTGAGATAGAAATATAAAAAATGTTAGAGACCCTGTTTTTGTGAGATGTTGAGCCCAGTTTTTTGCACAGGGATGTGCAAATAGTATGTATAAATGCATGCATTTGGTGATTCTCAAACCAAGTCTTCTGAGGCCTTCCCATCACTAGTTAACATCACTTGTTAATATCCAAGACTAACAAAATGAACAGGAATTAAGGTGTGAAGAACTTTTATTTAGATAATAGAAATATATGACCTGTTATACAAAGTGGTTTGTAAGACTTAATATTATTTGAACCATTAAATAGTTTAACATTAAGCTTAATTTCTTCAGTCCTTGCACCCTGAGAATATGAAGACATAAAACACTGAGTCATAGCAGCAGGAAAGTCAGTAGGTTAATATTAAGGGCTACTGACAATGTGTTCACAGCCTTCTTAGATCAAAGTTCTGCTTAGTGCTGGAAGAAAAATGGACATTAATATTCTAGTTCTCCATTATTACCCAGCATAACCATTTGTCTTCAGTAATAAAGATCAAAACATGGATTCAGACTTCTTGGACTTTACATAAAAATGGGGTGTATGCTTTTTGTGTGTGTTTGTGTATGTTTCAGTAGGGGTATTACATGGCAATTTTCTGTTCAGATGCCTGACCAGGATTCTAGAAAAAATTAAAGGGGATACTACACTGCACTGGGGAGTTCATTTCAAATTTCACAGTAGGTCTAGCACGTACTGGGATAGTACTTCAGGAGTGAGTCAATTATTCACTACTGGTCAGACTTGGCAGACATGATCAAGAAAAGTCACTGGTGAGGTACTTCACTAACAAGTGTAGAGATTGGTGAATACTTCAAAAGAACTTCCATTCACTCAGCTTGAAGTAGGTCAAAGTGTGCTGCGGCACATTTAGTGTGCACCAGCAGGGTCCACACGGCCAGTTATTGCCCTGCAAACTAGTGCTCTATAGACTTACACCCAAACTTACTGCACACTCCCTGTCTGCATTATAGACAAGTCGTCAGATAAGAACTCCCTGTCAGTGGAATGCTATGGATTTTAATGGGATCCTTGCCTAAGTAAGAAAAAGCAGGCTCAGGCCCCAAATTTTCCTATGCATCAATCCCTCTTATTTCTATTTATATGATTTAAATCTTCCTAAACATTTTCCCTCTCTCCTTGATGTTTATGCCTTTCAGAGATGTATGTAGACAGTTATCACCTTCTCCTCAGACAAGCTATATATATTTATTCCCTTTAATCTCTCTTATAAGTCATTTCCTCTCTGGGTGTGATCTTGTCATGACTGTTAATGAACAGGATCAGCAACGCATCTTCCTCCTGTGCTTGGAGCAGTTTGAAACTGCCTTATATCATGGTGCTGCAATTATTGTGTGGATGGTGAGCCAATATGTGAACATCCAAGGCTTTGAGCTGAAGAGGGACATGTTTGTTTGCCAGAGTTCGATTTTTCTGCGGCTGAGCTCAATTTTCAGCTCTAATTTTTTAAAAGGAGGGTCTGGGAAGGAAATAAACTGCTTGGTAACCTTGAAAATGCTTTTCAGTGGACAGGTCTAACAAAAAGCACAAGAGAAATGAGATTTTTGGCACAAAAGACAGGCTATTAACCTCCTGTCAAGTTTGGCTTGTCAGATAGCCTGCTGAATCTTCATTTATTTGTACAATGCTGGCTTTTTTGAGCTATAATAACAGGAACATGTCTCCACATATACCCTTGTAGATTTTAGTTGTGAGATGTGACTTTGCTTGAATTTCATTTTCAAGCAAAAGAGATCTGTGTTCTATTCCCACCATTACTAGATGAGAACTGGAGTAAAGTTAGTAAATTTCTACTAAGTTTGCTATTTCAGAGTGACACTTAAGTTTGCGGTTAGAGACTGCTGTTGAGGAGTCTGGTAAAATTGCACAGCCAGGTATCTTACAGGCACTTTTGAATGTTTTTTATATATATAAAAACATTCAAATTTCAAATAGGAATGTATGCAATTTAAATAATCACATCTGTAATTCATGGATAAAGAAAAACTATTTTCATTTTTGAACCTGTTCACTTTGATCTGCTTTCCTATTGAAAATAGTGCTATTATATTGTACATTACTGTGTGGTGCTTTAGTTCCTGAAAGAGTCTTGTATTGTGATATAAAGATTTAAATAAGTTGTTTTGAAATTATGAATATGCTGAACTATATTCCAGCATGAAGATAAGTTGATTGGACACTCAAGAATGCTTTCAAGGATATCATTAGTTGTACAATATGCCACCAGAAATGTTGATAGATATGTAGACTTGATTTCTTTTGAATGTGACATGAAAAATTACAAAAACTAACAAATTATCAGGAAATAGAAGATATTTTTAAATGTGTGTCCTTGCCCCATATGCTTTCAAAGTGATTTGTGGAGATTTAGGTATGACTCTTCATACAGTTAAGGAAATCCAGGGGCAACCAGGACAATGCATCAGTGTTTCCATGTCTTCCAGAATGCTTATACCTATTGCAGAATGATAATGGGTAAGAATAAGAGCCTTTTTCTGTATGGAATAGCTGCATGTTCAGCACAAGAACTGTAATAGGCTTATTGTTGGTAAGTGTAAACTTCCCCATCATGTGGAAACATGGAATTTTCAGATTCCATATATAGCACTTAGACCTTCCATTTCTCTAGGACCATGGTTTTTTTTCTCTCTTTTAGTTATGGTTCAGGAAGTGAAGGCAACTGCCCTATCCAGTCCAATCCCTTCCAGTATATTCTGGATTGTTGCAGTTCCTGATGTCTTGAGAGTTTTTAAAAGGACATACTTGGAAGCTGTAGACTAATTTAAGTTGCTTGTATATCTCCTCCCTCGTTTTCCCAATCAGGTTTGCAGTTCTTGTACCAAAAGTGCCTTTGACTGCTTGCTTCTGTGTTGCATCTTTCATGTTACAGTTTAAAAAAACAAAACAAAAAAAACCTGGCCCATTTCTATAGCCAATGCTAGTGTAAAGATGCTTGTACATGTTGCCTGCAGCTAGCAGTTTCTCAGCTGAGGACATAGCAATATACACTCAATCATCTGGTGTTTCATTTAGGAATTGCCTAACTGACACATTACTTTCCACCTTCTTCAAATTTGCCAGGTACGCAGTGTTCCTCTTTCTAATCCATTCCATCAGAGAGGCTTGATATATGGAATAAAGTGTGTGCCGAGAAATAATATCCCCCTTAAGATTTCAATTAAGTTCTGAAACCTTTATTTTTTCAGTCTTTCAATATACCACAGGCCGTCTTCCTCACTATGGTTAAAATATGCGGCCTTATGTCTTTCTTTAGCGTTAATTTCATCTACAAAGAAGTACTAATCAAGGCATTTAATGTGCTGTACATGTGGAAACTCTCTTCACTGTCATCACGTTTAAAGTTCTCACTACATTAAACAGCCATCTTAATCTTGGGGATCCAATCTGAGGTAATTCTTCAGGGAGCAAATAGGAATCTTTAGCCAGTGGCTTTCAGAATAGTTCATGCTGTTGACTGCTAAGCAGCCCTTCTGTGGTTACCTCTCCTCCAGACCCCAATTCCACACCTTCTCTGCAACAGAACGGAGCTCTGTTTTCTAAATAGGAGACCAGATACAAATTTACTTGCTCTAATGTGATGGGTGCTTCTGCTTGCTTATAGCCCCCATTTTGTATTTTTGCTGCTCACCTTCTCTTGCAAGAGGTAGGAATTCACATCTGTTAGTAGTGAATCCCCCTTCCCCACTTGCACTTTATGTCCTCATCCTGTTTGTTTGCTTCCCTTCTAGCTGTCTGCAAATCTGACCACAGTTGAAATCAACACCATCAAAACATCCGCTTAAATCATTCAGCAGGGATGCACAAGGGTGGCTGCTGCTGCAGCCTTTTTTTTTTTCCTGTTTGTTTTCTGTTTTTATTAACTAAGTTCAAAACAAAATTCGCTGACAGCCTTCTTTAAAAAATGTCCTTGGCCAGACTATGATTAAGAAGCAATCACTGCTTGATTCTGCTAGCTAGTTCACTGTTATCACGGAAGTAACTCTGTGGCCCATGTAAGTGCTTTGCAGTCCAGTGATCTAAGGAATTTAACTGGAGAGCCACCAGCTTAACCTATCCAAACACGATCCCACTCCAAACATATGCTGTCGTCTACTGAAGAAGCAAAATCTTCATCTGAGTTTCCTTAATTAATGTTTAACTTTTATTTAAACAGAGAATATCCCAAAGGGCTAGCAAAATCGGAGCAGCCCTTCTAACCAGCTTGTAAAAAAAGGTCATCTTCTCAATTGATCTCAGCCTGCTTTGCAGACCCAGAGAGTGGGGTAAGCTATGACATTAATTGTAACAATATATCATATTGACCTGTTTACAGGCAGAACTAGCAAATAGTAGCCTATCATCAATATTTTTATGATTGACTGACTGTTCCTGGCTTAAAATATTGGATCAAGCATATTTAATATTCACAGGAGGTTCATCAGTCCAGGCAAAGGAGGCACAGGCTGACCAAGAATTCCCAAAAGCTACAAAACCCATCTAGTGTATTTTACATTTAATTGGTAAATATAGGGAGGTGTAAGGATAAACTGTGACTTCATTTCAATGCACCGATTGTCTCTGTCCAGTAGTGAAGTGCAACGCCACAAAGTTGGCAGAAAGCAGTGCTGCACGAGGCTCAAATCTTGGTATAGCAAACAGTGCCCCAAGAAGCTGCCTTGTTAGGACGTTATTTGCCGTGGCCATGGGTCATTTTATAAGAGTGTTGCTGTGGTAACCACTGCTTGGTGAGGCCATGGCAGGATTGTAGTAGTTAACCCTGGGCTTCAGGAGGCAGGCATGGGGCCCGTGCATCTCTGGCTCCATCCCACCAAGGCAGTCCTCATGATGTGCACAAGGAGCTGCTGTTGAGCAAAGGACCTACCTCATGCTCTGTTGGCCGGGGAAGCAGCAGTGGAGGTGGCGGGGCCATTTCTCAGGTCCACCTTCTGTTGCTTCTCTATAGAAAAGAGAGCTTTTAATATCTATGCATTACACATTGAGTGGGAGTGGGTATGTTTCCCCTGTCGAAAAAATCACAGGCTACCAGTCTAAATATTACTGGTAGTATTTATATTGAAGTAGAGTGTTAAAGTAAAATAGGGGTAGGAGTGTGAAAAGGAGAAGGGGAAAAGGAAAATTTTTGATGAGCAGTGCTGTTTCCTTGGCCAGTTAACCATCACAATGGCTTCTCATTATACACCATGCAAAATATGAAAATGACGGCTCTTCTCTTCTTCCCAGGCTTAATGCACTTTTGCATTAAATTCTCACTGCATCTTATTGTGCCACTGTGATATAAAAGAAACGGTATTACTTGGCGTGGATTTTATTCATTGAATAAATTGCCCTTGAATTTAACACTACTTAGCATTGGAGAAAATACTGGAAGCACTCAAGGAAATGTTGAAAAAGCAGGAGCTGACACACTTGCCATGATAACGTTAACAAAGCAGTATTAAGAAAGATATGCATGCAAAGATACAATGGCATGATGAAGCCTCCCACACATATCACAGAATGAAATATTTATACTATAATCATACTATTAATAAAATGATAGATCAGCCAACTTCTACTGTAATAAGACTCGGCTGAAAGATTGGGTACTGTCTGGGGAACTAAATTCATATCCAGCCATCTGAGAAGAGGAAATAAGCACTCTGGGGTAGTCAAGGAATTTCAGCATCTGAATTTGCCACAAGGTTGTATAATACACTGGTTTTGTGAATACAACAGTTTCCCTCCAGTAGCTGGTCCCAGTGACCATTACAGCCTTTTTTCACAAAAGTGTAGAAGGAAGCCTGTGCTTCTAGTGTTGGCAGCCTCCTGGGTTTGATTCCTACTGAATGCTAAGGTCATTCTGCCATGGCCTGTTGCGTTTGAACAATAGGTCGTGCTGAAGGGTGAACTGTCAGGCTGGAAGGAGGTTACTAGC
>ML675615.1:4801845-4830233 GCA_007922155.1 Mesoclemmys tuberculata | reverse complement strand
TTTTTTTCTCTCATTTGTTGTCTATGTATTTGGATTGCAAACTCTTTGGGGGCAGAGAATGTCTGTACGTCTCCTAACACAATTGGGGCCTGGTTTCAGTTGGGTCTTCTATATACGTAATACAAAATATAAATACAAAAGTTGGGTCTTGGTCCTCTTATTGTTTCTTTCTTGGGTCTGCTCTTTGGTGTATGTGAAATTAGCCTAGTGATCTCATTTCAATTCCCAGTGAATGAGTGTCTGCACTCCCAAAGCAACCACCACAGCACAGATGGAATGTATGGCAGTACTAGGAGAAGGGCCAAGAATGGAATAGAACCTAAATATGAACTATTGTCTCTTCCTCATCAAGGTTAGACACATTGGCTTATGTTGTTGCACGTGCTATACCTATTCTGTAAACAGGATTTTGGATTCCAGGGCTGGCTGACTCGCCACTTTAAAGTCTTAAATACATGCTAAAAATTCTACCTACCAATAAGGGCTTATCTATGTAGGGAAATTGACTGAAGTACTATTGTGGAATAAACTATTCTGGCATAGCTATTCTGCAATAACTTCCCATGTGGACTTTACTCTGGAATAATTAGTTCACTTTGTAAGCTTGTCAGGGAAGAGACCATCTTTGTTGTACTGATCCTTGATTAAGGCCTTATGTTGGCCCTCTAATGATCTGTGTCAGGTTTTTGGGGCCTCCCATGTGCTGCAGAAATGGATGATGCAGTCAGGATGTTTTCTTTGTGTAATTAGTTTATTGACAAAATGTACAGAAGTCCTGAAGGATGGGTGGTAACAAACAACACATAGGCAACATTCTGTGGCAGAATTCTCAGGCCCGGTACCTCTGCCCTGCCCCTGGAGACAACTCTCTTCCTTGACCTCCCCAGGTACTCTCACAGACTCACAAGCCAAAACTGTCTACTGCTGCTGCTTCTCCCCGGCTTCTACTGACTCACTCCCATGGCTCAAACACATATGGAACCAACCCTTCACCTCTCCTGTGGCTGCATGGGTTGGGCCACTAGGGTCTTACCCCCTTTATAACCTTCTGGCTGTTTACATGCTTGTACTTACCCTTTCTAGGACAGAGCATTCCTCTTACTGAAGTGAGCCTTAATGGCAGCCCACTACAATGATAACTTGGTGTAACTTGCACAGCAAGGGATAGGAGGGAGATGCAAGTTCAAATAAGGATGAGAGTACATTATATTTTCTGGCACTTCAGAGTATTATACCAGTTTAGACTCCTTTCTGCATCCGTAGATCATGTGCAAATAGTTCTCAGGGAGGCTGGCTTTTGGGGGAGCTTTACATGTTACCTGTGCCTCTTGCCTGATCTCTGTCTTCTCCCTGATCTAATTTTTTTTTTTGTTGTTCTCACATGAGCTTGTTTAATATCTTTTTTCTTTATGCTGTGAAAACAGTTTGCCAAGGTGGTAGCACTTGATGCTAATTAAGCAGCAACTGGGGGAAGATTTCTGTGCATACAGCACATCCAGGAATTTTGATCATGCATTTTGATGGTAAATAGAGAAGACTTTATTTCCCATTGCCCTGTGACTCTTTACGCTACTGCGTGGCCTAAAAGGGGTATAAAGCCTGATGATCTGCACACTGGTGCAAACTTACTTTAGAGGACAGAATAGCCCCAAAGAGCCCCCAGATATGGGAAGGCATAAAGCCACTTGTATCCCTCCCTCCTGTTCTGTACAGAACATAACTAGGCCACAATGGACAATCAGACCCAGTAAGCTGGATATTTTGCTCCTAGAACACATTTCTATTTCTTAGTTGCCTGGAATCTTTTCTTAGTATTAAAAGGCTAACTCTCAAAGAGCAGCTGCGAATTAGATTAGGAATTTGATACATATATTGCTGTAAGGAAATAGCTGACATATTAATGCACAGCCTACAGCAATAAACACCTTGTTTTATCAGATATTATAAGCTAAACAGGGTCAGATTGTGTCACAGATCTCCAAAGAAAACATAGTTATTGCTAGAAATAGCATTCGGACATCCCATTTCCCTCTGACTCAGTAGAGAACCAGTGCCCTGGCCCAGGTGAAGTGTGCTGGTGGAGATGCCATCTCTTCAGTGAGAAATGAAACTGAGGTTCAGGCCACTTGTGTTCATGAATGATCTATCCAGTCTTACCTTTTGAAAGAAAATAGGCTTTACCTCTGCCATGCTGGCCAAATGCTAACTGTAGGTAGCTGGGAAAAAATGCCTGATTTCTTCCATGAGTTTCCATCTGATATGGCATTCTTCTTTGCCACTTGTCCTAAAAGATTGTAGAATGTACTTGTGCAGTTGTGACAGATCATACTCCTGTATTCACACCCGACACGCTATTGTAATCATCTTTGTACAATGTTTGCATGTAAGGTATCATATGAAAACTCTTAATTTGCTGACAAACGTATGGCCACATTGTTGAAGTTATAAGATTCCACTATATGGTGTTATTGCCCATGTTCCAAACTGAAGATGGCAAATAGGTCTGTCTCAAACAAAGAACTCTGTGCTCTGCTTAGTTTGCATTTAAGAAGGCTGATCCATTGTTACAGAAAGATGAAAGTTGTAGATGCTTATGATATTTCACAATTTGATAGCAAAGTAATAGCTCTGAAATACAACTTGTTCAAGGTATCAGAGTAACCATTGGGAAAGAGCACTTCAAGAGCTGGGTATGAGTCAGCACTGTGCCCTGGTTGCCACGAAGGCTAATAGCATATTGGGCTGCATTAGTAGGAGCATTGCCAGCAGATTGAGGGAAGTGATTATTCCCCTCTATTAGGCATTGGTGAGGCCACATTTGGAGTATTGTGTCCAGTTTTGGGCCCCCCACTACAAAAAGGATGAGGACAAGTTGGAGAGAGTCCAGCAGAGGGCAACAAAAATGATTAGGGGGCTGGAGCACAAGACTTATGAGGAGAGGCTGAGGGAAGTAGGCTTGTTTAGTCTGCAAAAAAGAAGAATGAGGGGGGATTTGATAGCAGCCTTTAACTACCTGAAAGAGGGTTTCAGGGAGGATGGAGCTAGTCTGTTCTCAATGGTAGTAGATGACAGAACAAGGAGCAATGGTCTCAAGTTGCAGTGGGGAAGCTCTAGGTTGGATATTAGGAAAACGTTTTTCACTAGGAGGGTGTTGAAGCACTGGAATGCGTTACCAAGGAAGGTGATGGAATCTCCAACTTTAGAGGTTTTTAAGCTGTGGCTTGACAAAACCCTGGCTGGGATGATTTAGCTGAGGTTAGTCCTGCTTTGAGCAGAGGGTTGGACTAGATGACCTTCTGAGGACCCTTCCAACTCTAATCTTCTATGATTCAAACTGGTAACAAAAAGAACCATTCACCACCCTCCCTGTCAGCCCAACACAAACACTATAAAAACTTAACAGGAAGAACGTATACCAGCTTTCTAAACACTCCTTCAGCCTGCTTCTGCTCCCATCAGTCAATGGTAAAAGTCTCACTTAAGAGAGAGCAGGATTGGTCTCCTTATCTAATTCCAGAAAGACAAAAGTCTTCCCTGTACAGAGAGCCAGGCCAAGACCCTACAATGCCATTTAAAGCTTTAACGCAATGTGGGAGACCTTACCATAAAATGTCAATAAGAAATAGAAACGCAGAGATAATTAGCATGCAGTTACAGCATGAAAATAATTAGTCAGATTTCAATCAGTCAGATGAGTACAATACAATAGTAATCTAAATATGGAGTACAGCTTATTTTTATAGCCCTTTCTCATTGTCAATTTTTCCCAAAGTGAGTTAAAATAATGAGTTGGGAAGTGATAATGCAATGGGTGACCTTATAGATAAATGCAGCAACCATTATGGATCATATTTTCAAAGAGCTCAGTTCACCTTTAGTTACAAAATAAGTGGCCAGATTTTCAAAAGTGCATTGCATGTGGTGTGCACATTGAGTGCTGCACAGTCCTGAAAATCTGGCCCTTGTATAGCAATATAGGTACCCAAATGGGAGCAGAGCTCTTCTGAAAGTCTCTGGTCGGAGTTGTGAGTGCTGCACACTTGAAAAGCCAGTCATGAGCACTTTTTGAAAGCGCTTCCCGTGTGCTGAACAGCAAGTTGCACACAGTCTTGGCAATGAATGTATGTTGTCCTTGACACTATTGTTTGCCCTTCCTCACTTGGAACCTGCCGTGAAATAGAAGCTGAGAGAGAAACTAAGTTCAGTTTTCCCACCATCTGCACAGGCAATATGCAGCAATACTCTGTGCTGTTTTTCTAATCCTCAAACTTTAACACTGTGCTTCGTTTCTAAATCACTCAACACTGACTGTAATATTTGGTAGAGTCTTGAATTCAACATAAAATATGTCTACACTGGGAGGATAAATTAGTCAATATATTGATAAGCCCATATAATTAAACACAGATGGGTTTCTGTCCATGTGGCAAAGCTGTGTTAGTTTTTGTCTACATGTTGTTGCTTTGCATTTCCTAAAGTTTCATTTTGGCATCAAACAAATCATGTTGGGTTTTTACTAAGCACTACAATGCAAGAGCAGTTTGCATCTGTAACTTAGTTTGGGGGAGGAGGGAAGCATCAGATTTCACCAGATATAAAAAATGATGAATTTTGGCTTACACTGAGAGGAAATGCTAAACAAAGTGGCTACTGTATATTCTGTTGCCTTAGAGACTGAAACATCTGTATCCATGCAGGCAAGTGATGCAGACATGGTAAGATATGACTTCCTTGCATTCCTTGTGTTCATTTTGCTGTCAACAGAAATGTTTTATGGTGGCAATATCCTGGAGTTCTTTTGCACTGTAATTCTCTGGTTCTGTGACATATCTTGGACCAGGAGGGCTTTTTAATTAAAGTCTAACTCTGAAGTCAGGACGCTCCCTGAGAAAAGATGCTTTCATGTGAATAATTTTTCAAGATGAACTTGGAGGGACTTGAAATGATTGTGGTACTGGTGATAATTGTTGCATTTGTGAAAGCACTTGAGCATCTGGGGCTCCTAGAAGGCAGTTATGAAGGTAGGACATTAAGAAATAGAAAAGATTTGCTTTGGAAAACAATTTGCTGCAAAGCATTCTACTTTAATCTGTGTGTATGCAGTGTTTGGGTAGCCGATGAACTGAACAGAAGCTTAAATAACTTCAAAGATGTTTTCTTTGGATAAATGAAATATATAAGGTATTTTGTATCTCTCCATATAGTAATTCAGGCTCTTATTTTAAGCAGAGTTTGACACACAGATAATCTTAGGCAATTATCTGCCTATAATTAAGATGGTTTCAAGAACTTCTATACAGAGCTGTCTGGTTTTGGTGAACTATAAATTGTACATTAGAGCTCTGATTAAGAAAAAGCTTTTCATTTTAGTAAGTATATTATTATAACTTCTCATTTTGGTTTAATTGTTTGTTTGAAGCATTATTTATTATTAGATATCGGCTAAAATTGCCGGTACAAAAGAAAACACTAAGGTTATTCAGAAGCACTTTTCTATGATAAACAATTCCTTTGTCACATCTTAGCTCTTTTTTCAGAATGTTTATCATTAACATCTCTTCTCAGCCTTGATATCTAGCTTCATGAATGTTTCAAGAGAATACTTTACTGATTGCAATGTAAATATCCTTTGTTGAAGACACTTGAAAAGGAATGACTGGTAAAGATGCTCTACTTATTTTCTCTATCAGTTTTCCAAACACTGTCTTTCAGGCAGAAACATGGAAACATTAAAAAGATAAAGGCATGAAGCTGAATTTTGCACAATGATCCTTTAAATGAAAATATGGCTATGCAGAATGCTTCGTTGTTTAATGCAAGGAGTAGATTTACAGTGAAGTCTAAATGTTCCTGAATTTGATATATCTTGGAGCAGTTGCTTTTCATGGAAACTTTAGGGCCATTTTTCATGGTGAGCTACAAGGAGGCAGGTATTAAAATAACCTTCAGCTAACTACTGATACTGAACAATTACTCTTTCCTACTTCAGAGCTCATGACAACCTGCAAAAGATAAGGTTGGTAGCCCCATATGAATTACTTGACAGTTTAGTACAAGGTTCCCAGGAAACTAGCAGCAAGTACTTTATTGGGAGAACAGTTGTAAAACTTTGTGTCAGTGATTGTGTGCTTCACTTACTAGTTCTAGTACGTATACCTGCTTCTCATTCTTGCTATCTCTTGAACACCTTTCCCTAACCTTCTAGGTACTTAGAAGAATAAGAAGTGGAAATAACATTTTGAAGCTATGTTGGTTGCTTTATTTATCAGCTTTAGCATTGCAACTTCTGTTAAAATAAGATACTGCAAATGAGATTTACTGCTTATAGAGAAACACAATTACTTTGGCTTCTATCAGCCTTTACAAGACTTTGCACTCTTTATCATAGGATACAGTTATACATCTTCCCTGGTATATGGCTAATACTGTCTCCAGCTTCAGCAAAGTCCATTATGAATTGATGTGTTTGAGCACCTATTTTCTGAATTCCTTTGTTGTCTGGATAAATATGAAAAGGAGATGCTATTTTGCATCTTGATAAGAAATGAGAATTGAGGGAACTTTAAGAAGAAAATGTTATTGATTTGTTGGGATTAGGCGGATACATGGTCCCCATGTCTGATCACCTCAGATAGTTTCAAGGACCACGGATATTATGAGAGGAGAATTGCACATTTGGTACCTTTAACGAGTGGCTGCTTTGCATATTTGCATTTCTTGGAAGAAAATATAGTTAGATATAATTGTTTTCCGAAGCAGGTTAATGTAAGATGTTTGTTTGACAGTAGGTCAGAGTTATTCTGTGTATTATGCTGAAAATATGGTAAATTTTGTTATGAGACACTAGAATATCAAAGGACATTCCATAATAATAATTAGTTTGAACCAGAATCAATATTTATCTTAATTGCATGACACAGTTATTTTACATTTTATAATTTAAACAGATACTATATTTCTCCAGATGGGGTGGAAGTACATACCAATGTGTGCATGCATGCACGGACCCTATTCCTGTGTGCATCCTATATATCTCTGATTTTAATATGCCTTTTATCACGAAGATAACAGTCATGGAGCAACACCAAGGCTGCTTAAATGAGTTGTTGCACAGTATTTTTATTTTGCACAGCAGAGGACATTGAAATCTCCATTATAATGCATTAGCTCTTAAATCTTGTGTACTGGGTTGGTACAGAAAGGCATTACATTTCATACAGTTGCTTGTGATTGCTGTTCTATAGGACAGATGCTGATACCTCTATTAGTAGTCCCACTCAAGTCAATTGGATTTCTGTAGAATAAGCTACTACTCACCATGTGTAAGAATACAGTAATCTAGTCCCATATATTTTAACTTTTTGGAGCTACAACATACTAAAAATTATGAAGTGCTTGAATCCCAGGTATGCCAGCAGCAGTTGGTCAAGGGAAGTATAGAGAAAAACTCCAAAACAAACTTCTGTGGATCCCCTTAATTATGCAAGAACAAAATGTATGTCTAATACACCAGGCAGCTGAAATATGTGCACTAAATCTTAAATATGCATATGGTTTGCTTGGTAAATTAGATGTTTAACTAGCAAACAGGTGAAAAGGTAATTTGCACTGAAACGCACGGCTATAAGGTAAGCACTTATTAAACACTGCTATATACACAAAAGTCTTTGCCTATATTAATATTTATCTCTTATTAGCACCATCCATTTAAGTGGGTAAGTCTTCTCTCCAATGTATGTATCTAGTAGTAAACTGGAGGCAGAGTCTCAGGTTCACCCTTGATATAAGCAGGTAGAGAGCTCTGTGGAAGTGTGTTCCCACTTATGCCAGAGATGAAATTGCCCTTCAGAAGTTAAGGTCAACTTTTCCAAAACTGGCTGCTGACTTTGTGTGCCTTGTTTGGATTCTCCACTCCAGCAGCCCTTCAGGTTCTGATGTTCAGAATAACTGGGTGTTCACAACTACAGCTGAAGCCAAGGGGAGCTGTGGGTGCGCTGAGCTTCTATGTAATTGTGTCCTTAGCAGTGTCAATTGACGCTCCCGAAGTTAAAGACAAGTTTGGACGTATTAGCCTAAACGTCCTAGGCTATGTCTATACCGCTGTTAATTAACTAAACATCGGCTGTTGGCCCATGTCAGCTGACTTGGGCTTGGGCTTAAGGGGCTGTTTAATTGCAGTGTGAGACATTCAGGCTTGGGTTGGAGCCCAGGCTCTGGACCCTGCCCCCCTTGCAGGGTCCCAGAGCCTGGACTCCAGGCTGAGTCTACACATCTACATTGCAATTAAACATCTCCTTAGCCTGGACCCCTTAGCACAGTTTCATTGGCATAGCTGGAATAAGAATGTGAGAGTTCCCAGTCCCATGTTGGTTCCACACTATCTCTGTATTCAAAGGGCATAACTTTATGTGTTTTGTGTAGAGAGAACCAGTAGCTAGAACTCATTAGACTTTCTGAGCGCCATCTTGAGGTCCTTACTCAGAGAAATTCCCCTTGAGTTAAGATTTGATTAATTTGGTTTGGACCAGAGAATAATGAACAGAGTGTAAAAATTCCCTGCAGTTATAAAACCTGTTTTTTTTTTTTAAAAAAAAACCACCAGAAAACATTTATATAAAATAAAACCCTCCAAGCTCTTTCCTGGCTCCTCATTCACGTTAAAAAAATAATGGAGAAAATTTCTGCCCCAGTACACTAAACAAATTGACATTCTAATAGAGCTCAGCAGTTTGAAAATTCCTTCTGGGTGAAAACTACCTTCTCCAGCTTCAGTCAATGAGCTCTGTGTTCAGAACTGGATAGAGGATGGAGGAATTGGAATCCACCATGAGCAGGCCATGTGGTAGCCTCCTAGCTTCTCTGTGACTGGCCTGGAAAAGGGGCTACTATCCCTGCACAAAGAGTTATATGCACTGGATTTGCATTTTTATGGACCCTCAACCCTAAACTCACACTCTCTGCTGGCCTAGACAGAGTTGGTGTGGATCACAGCTTGCTGTAGGTAGGGGAAGAAGAGGTATTAAGAATGCCAAGCACACTTCTTTGCAGCTGCACACCTCCTGCCCATCACGATGGTTCCAGTGGGATGGGGAATGAGTAAATTCTCAAACCAGTCAACATATTGTGTTTAAAACAAAGCAAAATCAATCTGGGAAACTCTAAAATCTGGACAACTTGCTCCAAAAGTGTGAGTGCACAGTTAAATGACAGGTCTAAAATACCATGCCCTGCTCTCATTTAATTTGCCCTCTGTCTCTGAGCTTGAGAAGTTGTTGAGGGATTCTAAGGAAAGGGAGGCTGGGGAGATGTTCCTCTTGGCAACTGGATTTTATAGAATTCAAATTTCCATGAGAACACGCAGGGCCACTCCCCCTGTAGATTTCAAAAGTACTTACATTAATTAGGATCCTATTTATTTTCTTTAGGAAGTCTGAATGGATGACTCCTCCCTTCACCTGTAATTATATAGCTAGATTCTGTCACCTTTATTTCTTCTGAGCAGCGTCTTAGTCATTTAGTAGCTCCATTGAAGTCAGTGGGACTAATAAGGTACTACTGACCATGAGAAAGGGTACGAGATTCTGGCTCTTTGTGGAAATGTTTGCTTCCAGGTTGTAGTTGGCAAACTTGGAACCTGGAGTTTCTGAGATGCAATCCTAGCTCTGAGCCTGCCCAAATGTTGGGGAAGTTCAGATTTAGATGCAAAACCAGATCCTGATGCTGCAGCTCAGGCCCACCTGTTTGAGTGATAACTTGTTTAATTAATATGGCTGCAGTGGGAATGCCGCCAGAGGCACAAATGTGGTACTGCTATATGCGGAGCAGAGTTTGGCTGACTGATGTAATCAGGTCAATGTGAGCAGGAGAACTCAAATTAGTACCAATCGGGTTGTTAGAAGTCAAAAAAGATGTTGTGCATCTAAAGAAACACAATGTCAATAGTGTTGGAAACACATATTCACACACAAATGGAACGGCCTGTTTTGGTGTGGTCCAATGTCCAAAGTTCTCTTCATTGCTATCCATCACCATATGAAGGAAAATTATCATCAGGGTTGCACTACTTTGTTTATGTTGGCCCTAATGGCTATAGCATAGCAGTTTACAGTCTGTTTTCTGTGTCTGTTTGAAAGTGGGAAATACACACGTTGTGTCTTTGCCTTTAATTTTTTGCTTACAGAGACTGCTCTAGAGAAAGCCCTCTAGCTGTTAGGTTTATCTGCAATTGTGTAAACAGAGCTGGTTGAACTATTCATCACAAATAATTTATTTGAAAAATTGTACTTTTCGCTTCCTGTTCATGAAACTGACTGTACAGAAGCTGATGATTTTTAGGAAATTTGTTCATTATCCTAAGTGATAGACTATCCTAAATGATAGACTGTAAGAAAATAAATTTGAGATTTGGATTCTACGTGAACTGTTTGTAGCAAGTGCTCCATCAATTTGCAGTTCAGACTTTGTGATTGGTCAATTACTCTAAGTTACATGGAATTGTTTGTTTGTTTCCAGGTTGGTTGACCTAATTTTGAAATTACTTACACCCAAAAGGAGTTGAGTCTGGAAATACACTGCTTCTGAACATCCATAGAAATGAAACAGAAGTTGTACAAATAAACAGTGAATAATAAAAGGGTGTGAAAATGTGGAATAGAAAGCAAGTTGCTAATTTGTTAAATGATTTGCTAGATAGATTTTACAATTAAGTAACATTTCTAGACTCTAAACCTGAATGATTTGAGAGATCTGGCTATCAACACAAAGGACTATGAATCACAGATCTGGTTCCTCTACCCTCCCTGCCACAGCAAGCCTTTTTATCTCTATGCCCCAGTTTATTCATGTGTAAAATGGGGATAAAAATTCTTACTTGACACTCAGGTGTACCCTGAGGCTTAATTTTGATCATAAAACCCTTTGAGATCCTTGAATGAAAGGAGCAAAATTATTAAATTCTAAAACTATAGAAGTTGGTAACAGTCAGACTAAATATGCATCATATAAGGCTTTCCCTGCTCCAGTGAGAGAACACTGACATGATCACCTAATAGTGATCAGGCAAACAAGTGTCATGAGATTTCTAGGCATAGCATGAAACATAAAACCAGGGAGCTAATTTCCTTTCTACTCACCACTGAATTTGTACTAGTTTTGGATTGTAATAGTTAAACAATAGAGAATACCTTCTTGTTGATTGTATCTCCCTGCAGGGGCACTGTAGAATCATCTGAGTGCTTGGTCCTGTACAAGCCAATATAGAGAGACAGGGCTAAATGCTCAGCTGGTGAAAACAGCTGTCGCTCCTGAGGTATGGCCTCTGCCCTTCAGATGCTAAAATGATACTGCTCAAATAAAGGTTTTTACATATATGTTTAGCTTCCCTAAGTGGATGGGAAGAAAAGAGAAAAATGGGATGGGGGAGAAAGAATATCCCTTTTTTTAAGAGCTCAGTTGACGTTTGAGAAGGCACTACAAATATAGCAGTACAAATAACGGGTTGTCTGTAGTGGCTCCAACCCAAGCCATACAAGGGTTTATAATTTCTCTTGCAACCTCTAGTGATGTACCCTTTCTGGTCAGTTCCTGTCTCCCAGTGTGACCTAAATTGAGAGCACATTTTTTTAAAAAACTGACTGACTGAAATTCTGTGTTGTTTCCTTTAAATGCATTTTCAGTATCTTCCCATTCCATATGGACTGAATGGAATTGATTTCACTCACTGCCACTTGGCTATCATCCCATTCTTCCTTCATATCAAGCAGAAAGTTAATTTTTACTCTGGCAGGCAGTCTATTAAATTAAAAAAGCAGCTGATATAAACATAAACATCCTGGACCTGGGACATGAACAAGGAGAGCAAGAAGATCAGATAAGTTTGATAGGAATGTGTTTGACTTCTTTACTCTTTTGATGAGAGAGAGAGAGAGAGAGTTTCTTCGTTCAGCCTAATCTAGACACATTCTTCACAAAAGATGACAGCTCCTCGCACATAAGGAGGAAACATTTGAATGGGACTAAACTGTTTCAAATATCACAGAGGAGAGCTAGGGGAAATGAAATGAAAGACTAAACACAGTAGATGAGACAGAGTCAAACAGACCCTTGGCAATGCAAAGCGATAGGTAGATATTTAAACAGGAAGCATGAATACTCTGTTTTCAAAAGGGTAACAGGTGCACACCCTTAGCATTTGAAAATGTATTGTGGTTGGCATGCCGAGGTCCTGCCTGTTGCTAGCTCTGTCATACAGTCTTGTGTGTAAAATTAATTCTCCAACTGTTGGTCTCCAGAGTGCTGATTTCCTAAAGAAGATGCCATGTCAAAATATTGACATTTTTCTTCCAACAGTTCACGGATGATTATTTCTGATTCAGGTCCAACCAAGATCAGTGCTCCACTGTGCTAGGTGCTGCACATACACATGGAGACAGTCCCTGCCCCAAAGAGCATACCATCAAAATAGATCAGACAAGCAAATGTGAGACAGGAAGTGGCATTATCCCCCACTTAGAGAGGGGGAACAGAGGCACAGAGATTGAATAATTTAGCCAGACTCATGCACTAAGTCTCTGGCACACTCAGAAATCAAATCTAGGTTTCTTTAAATCTTTGTCCAGTACCTTAATCACAACACCAAACTTAATGGTTTACATATAATTTACCTAAGATTTCAGACATTTTAAATAGTGGTGGAATTCAGCGTGTCTGAGTGTGACAGTATTTGCACACACATCCCAGTACCAGGGTTCTCCCCTTCTCTTCTCTGTGGCTTAATTTCTCACTGTTACCAAGAATATTTTACTATGGCCCTGTTTTGTTGTGAATACGCCCTTGATACAGCTTCCAGAGATGGAAGTTGGTCAAACAGTACTTAGAAACGAGCTGAGCTCTTGTCTGATGGATGTTTGTATGGTGGCAAAAGTATAACTTCTTACAGGACAAAGAAATAATCATTGAGGGCGGCTCATGGAGCAATTTATTAAATGCTTAACTCAGTGATGGATGATTTAACTTCCAGAAAACTGTTAAAAAAAATGTTTGTAACAGCTCCTCCTCCTCACTGGAAAGTACTTAACTCACAAGTGATTAAACCACTCCTTTCCACCTTCCTCATAGGAAAATAAACCAGTTTGAGTATTCTGCAGTAGCATGGCTTCCTGTGGACATACTTGCAGGTGGTCTACAGAAGTGTACCCTGAAATGCAAAGTGGCTGCGCTCTCTCTCTCTCTCTTTCTGTGTGTGTGTGTGTGTGTGTGTGCGTGTTTATAGTTTTGTCTAACTATCCGATGTGACGATTTGTAGGAAGAAATTTTAACAGTTCCTGTGCAAGTTCCAAAAGCTTGATTTTTAGTGTGAACCTCCCATGGTCACTGGACGGTGTTTTGAGCTAGTACAAAATGTGCTGTGGTCATGGTTTAGTTCTTTATGGCCAAATATTTTTCATCAAAACTTTGCAATGAAAAATGGCTTCTGATTGAAGCAAACTTTTTGTGAGAATTTGTTTTGGGTTTTCAGTGAATTTTTTTCCCAAATTTTGTTAACTGAAATTTTAATTTACCTGGAACTTCAATTTATCTGGAAAATCAAATTTCAGCTGGCTGTAATGGTACATTATTTTAATTCTTTATCTCTGTTGTAAAAAATTATCAAGTTCAATTATGCTGAAGTTCACTGTTTATGCAGTTTGAGGGTGAGGGAAGCAACATACATGGAGGTAGAGGCCGTGAGCTAGACCTGTCAGAAACACCATTTGCATTTTCCTACAGTTGTATATTGGGGGGTGGAGTTGTTTTTAACCCCTATAATCTCTTCTGTGCCATTCTGCTGACATAAAGAGGCCATAAAGTCAGTGTTTGGGATTCCCTGGGTGGCAGAGAGCCACTATACTGGCATTTTAGCTGTTCCCAAGACGCTAGGGTGGGCAAGGAGGAGGTAGTATGGTTGGAGTGTTTCTGTGCTCTGTCCATTCTTTGCAGCCAAACTGGCCCTATGGAGCCATTGAAAACTGAGTGCAAGCTAAAGGAGCCCTAAGTCTACTTGAACTTGCACTGAGAGCCTGGCTATAATTTGTTCTGCACAGAGTGTGGGAGGCACAAAGGTGCCTGAAGCGCCCTCAGAATAAGCCTTCAGTTTCTGCATTGAGTAGAGCTCTGGTAGAATTGACCTTTGGGCCCAGAGATCATAAAGGTTTAGGGTTTGGCTCTACGGAGAGTTGCAGTGAGGAGTCAGACCCTGAACAATTCTAGCCCCAGCATATTACAACTCAAAGGGGGGAAGTGAAGGAACTTGGGTGAATCCAGGAAATGGAACAGTATGGGCTGTGTTATCCTAGTTTGCCTTCATTGAAGAGCTGATCTTATTCTGAGACTCAGACCAGCACTGTTCATGTCTGTAAACCAACCAGAAGGGTTTATATTGGCACAAGTGGTGAATTCTAAGGGGTAAAATCCTGACACAGAACTCTGATTTGAACTGATTGTTTACTACCAAATCTTTTCCAGCCGTTCAAATTGAAGTTTAAGATGCATTGTTGCTTGTGGACTTTTGATTTCATGGATAAAGGATACATGTGCATTGTAGGAAAATTCCTGCCCTCAGACAATTGGGCTATACATTTGTAATGGTGAGGTCCCAAATGTGATGAGATGGCATACAGGACTATCCCTTCTTCACAACTGATTGACTGTCATCAGTCTGGATATTTAAGAAAGGATAGATTGATTTTCGTGGCTTTATTCTTCATCCTTCAAATACTGGGTCAGACTTAACAGTCGTGCAACTTCATTGCTTTTAACAGCATTATACCAAGTATGAATCTGGCCCATAATGTAGGTGATGAGAACAATGGTAGATTTGTCCTGAACATCTTTCAGGTGGAGACCTCATGGTGACAGAGCTCACTAACTATTAATGAATTCATAGTGGCAGAATGTCAATTCTTTTGATCTCCAGAAATCCCTGGCATTGGACTTGTTATTTAACTGAGGTTTGCTGTTCTGCAAAGTGGAAAAATCTTTTTTTGCTTCACTTTTTTGCACTTAAGGTTGCTTCACAGTTCAGTACTTTGGATTCAAAGGATTTTACCATAATCCAAATTGTCCTTTTTTTTGCCTTTTGTCCTGTCCTTTGACTGTTCTTGATGAATTTCTTCTGCTGTAATGTGGTAATGTAGAACAAATTAATTCAACAAATATCTTGGCAAAATCAGACTATATTTTTGATCTAATTATAAATATTACCATAAGGTTTTTCCCCCAGCTCATGCTTTCTAGTAATTTTAAATATCGAAAGCACACAGAAATCATGCAACATACAAATCTAAAGAAAGGGAAAGGGGAATAGATATTACAAGAGGCTATGATGCATACTAATCTTCATTTGTTCACATAATTCATGGAAATGATGCTTTACAGAATACACTTTCTAATGCAGTCAGTGTGTGAGCCCAAAGGAGTGGAACCTGTGTAGACCATTACTAATTAGTTGTGTTCTAATTTTGTTATAAGAAAATTTTCAAAAACTTTCCAATAAAAGTGTCATTAAAAAGGGCATCGCTGAAACTGACAATATTTGGGGGGAAAATTGTCCACTTTTTTTCACCCAATTCTTCACTAACTTTCTAGTATCCCCCCGCCCCCAACTTCCTTGCATGAAACTTTGAAGTGTTAGATGCCCATGTGGACTATAAGTAGAGGGTGACACAAACATTTTGTTTCGATAGTGTGATTGCTACCTAATTTGGGGGCATCACAGTTCATATGGAGTCACGATCAGGCCTCAGATAGCAGTCAATGTTACAAAAATTCCCCAAGATAAAGGTGCTGCAGACCCCAAATTAGGGTGGTCCTATCTCAACCACAGGATTGGAGCTCTGGAGTCCTGGGTTCTGTTCCTGGTTCTGCCACAGGCTTCCTGTCTGAGCTTGGGCAAGTCATGTAACTCTGTGGTTTCATTCCCCCCCACTGTAAAACAGGCATAGCCCCTCGCAGGGCTGTTGAGAAGCTACTCTAATTAAAAGTGATTTCAAATCTTCAGGTTGAAGGTACTGTATACTGCAATTGGAATATCAGTATTTCCAAAATTAATTGGAACGGAGTTATTTTAAAAGTCTTTTGTGAGGACATTTTGCTTTGCTAAACCATGTTGAATAAATAGCCCCAGCAAGTTCTTCCTCCCTGTCCCATCCTGAGATTCCTCTTACCCAATTCCACCCCCAGGTGTCTACCTACTCCCACTTCCTCTCTGATTCTCTCACCCTGCTCCCTCCTCAAAGGGAATTGAAGATGCTTCCTACGGATGGGTGAGGGGGAATATCTGTGCACTCAGGAATGCAGGCCCAGGAGAGGGGAACTTGAGGGCAATGGAGAATACAGTAAATGAAGGAGCTGCAGCTATAGCAGTCCCATTTGGCAACCGCTAGTGGCTGAAGCATGAACTTGAACCCATTTTCTTTTGTTCCATTTGCCTGGAAAAGACTGCCCTGTAATACAGTGCTGAAACCAACCGCTGTTGGCAAATACGCAGTCTTGTATGAATATATCATTTGGTAGTTGATCAGCGAGGTGTACTTGAGAGCTGATGCTTCAGTCCATCTTCCAACAGTTTCAGTAGCGCTGCCTGCAGCTGTTTGCACTTTTACTTTTTAATTTCAAAAGCTTCATTTTGGGCTCAGCTGTTCAAAATTCCCAACGGAGCTTTTTAAATACAAAATGAAAAGGTTGAAAGCTGCTTCCACTAATGCTGAATGCTGCCAACAGCCCCAGAAATAATGTACATATGGGGAAAATGGGAGGAAACAAATGAGAGAGGAGAGGAGTTCATAGCCAGTACTTGCTCAGTGTCAAATAACACAAAGTTGGGATGCAAAAATTAAAAAAGACCATGCTGTGGCTTTCTGCGCTGAGCTGCATACTTTGAACAACTAATACCCTTTCTCTTCTCTGCCCTTTGTTCCTACGGGTCTGATTTTGCTACTCGTGTGGAGTAAAGATTGAGACTGCTCATAGTTAGTAAGGGTAGCAGACTGTTCCCTCATTTAGCAAAATGTTCATTGCCTGATCGAAAGCCCGAGAGACCCTTTCTGATGCATTCAATGAGCTTTGTATCAGATCCAGTGTGCTAACAATATTGCCTTCTTTTCCCTGACCCATTCCCCTTCCCTCTTGACAGTAGTCTTACTTCCTTTGCAAACTACAGTTGAATCCCCACAAATGTGAGGAAGGATGGTCCAGCAGGTAGGGCATCAAGTTGGAATTCAGAAACCTGAGTCCAGTTCTCTGCTCCATCAGTGACTTGCTGTGTGACCTTGGTCAAGTCACCTAGTCTTTCTGTGCCCCAGTTCCCTATCTGTAAAATGGGGACATTCACACTTCCCTACCTAACAGGGGTTCTGGGAAGATAAATACACTGAAGATTCTGAGGCGTTCAGATGCCTTGGTGTTGGGGAGCCATTTAAGTACTTAGACAGACCTTTGAGGTCAATGAGTATTCTTCCCATTTTATGGTAGAATAAATTGAAACAGAGATTAAAGACCAGTTCACTTCCACTGTTTTAGTGGGGATGATGCTCAGCTCCTGGGAGCACCGTTGAGCCTTATAATTATAAGGTCTGCAAGTGCACGCTGTGGTTTGGAAAATAGAACACCATTTTAAATTTTATTTATTAATTAATTTATTTATTTACATTAAGAAAAAAATCAAAATGTAACGATAAAGAGAAGATGTGTTTTATAGAATAGCTGCACTGGTTATTCTTAAATATGCCGGCTAGATAACGTCACATCAGTATTGTCTGTGCTATGTACAAGTAAGTAAAGGTAATGGAAAATTTTCCCAAGTGGCTTACGCCCTTCGCATTGAAAGTCAAGGGAACTTATGTGCCAAAGTCATCTTGAGGCTTTTGGGAATGTGATCCAGGGAAAACCTTGTTTCTGTGGGTATACAGTGCTGCATATCCTGGGTGCCTGTCAGCATAAGGGCCAAATGCATTGCTCGCTATCTTGTTGCTGGGTTAAGCAGCAGAGAGCTGCTGCAAAGGGACTTGACTCCTGCCTATGCTCTCTGGAGGAAGGACTGGCTGTGGAAAGGAGGATGTTGAGTCTGTTGCCACTGGATTTGCCCTCGTGTATAACCACCTGGGCCAAATGCCACTTTAAAGAAGGGCTGTGAAGTATCTCAGCTGATCCCTCACGTCCCCATCCACAGCCAGCCAGAGACCAGCTTCCTGGGTTTGATGTGCCTGAGGCACGGCGGCCATCACTGCAGTGAAGATTTGGGGGTCTCCCTAACCCTGTATTAGCCTGTCCTTGCCCCCCACTTAATTTGGGTACTGGACTAATGTATTCTCATTCTCTGTGCCTCCCATTTTGTTCTAATGGGTTCCACTTTTACCATTAATGCTGAGGTTAGCCCTGAGGATTCTTTCCCTCAGCCTTGCTGTGCTTCTAACTATCTTCCTCTAAGCAAAGCCCTGTGACTTATGCTTTACATGATTTCTCAGGGTTGGCCCATAGTAAATGCGCTAAATCAGAGTCCCCATAACCACGTAGCACCTTAGTGCAGTTAAATTGCATGCTCATGGCACCCTCTGTGACTCCATTTCAGTACACATAGAGGTGCTTTTACACAGCACTGAATAGAGGCTGCATTAAGGTGTATGCTGAAACCGTACACAGAAAAGGACTTAGAGTAGCCTAAAAACTGACACACTATTGTAGGCATTTCCAAATGCCTAACTAGCCCCCAGTAGAAAAGCATGCATTTACCACAGGTCACAGAAGTAAACACAAATGCAGCAAAACCAATTACTGCGGAAAATCAACCATCTGAGTGAGAGATGAAGGGAGTCGTACATGAATGCCTGACAAGAAATCTATTGAACATATTAAATTATACACCTCTCCCAGAATAGCTAGAGCTTTAAAAGAAACACAGTGCAGCAGCACTCAGTCAAGAACAAAACCACAACCATGCTGCACATCAGACTTGGGATGACTTACATGCAAAGACTACTCTTTGAAAGCAAGAAAACATCTTTGAACTCTGCAGGGTGCTGTTGCCCAGACACACACACACACAAATTATTAAGGCGTTTCAGGGTAAAGTGAACTAATATAACAGATTCTCATAATAAAATAGGACACTGAAAATGCAGGTGGAGTAAAATAAAAGTCATTAATAAAAGCTATCCCTTACCAGGACCTCAATAATGGACACTTGCTGTCCACAAAATAAATTAGTTTCAAATTTATGCATGAAAAAAGATATTAATAATTATCCAAGCAGCCAAGAAAAAATGGACTTGAGTTTCTGCTCTCTGGTCTATTGAGAGAGGTTAATGAACTCAGTACTCACATACTTTATGAGGAGGAGAGTAATCAAGAGGTTAGAGAAAGGGAATGGAAATCAAATGAAATGGATTTCATTTCTTGTTCTGCCCATATCTTGCTGTATGACCTGTGCTACATTTTTCCCCATCCACGGCTGCTATTCTTAGGTTCCCTGGGCTTAGGTTCCTCAGGGTAGTGGGAGGGCCTGGGTCCCCCCCATAAGCTATGGAGGAAGTAGCCAACAATTGGACAGTGATAAACCCCTAGAATGGGATCTGTTAAGAGACCCAGCTGAAGAGCTGGTGCCAGAACAGACCAGAGTGGGTGAAGTGTCTCTAGGGAGGAAGCCCTGGGGGCATAGCCCCCTACTAAGGCCAGGAGTGCTTAAAGACTTACTTGGACTAATGCCCCCAGAAGGGATCTGTTTGAGTTGTATTCTATACAGACTGTGCGTGACTTGGCCGGACAAAGTTAGTCTTATTTTCCAAACTACTTCTGCCCCCACTCCACGTGAGAGGCTCGACTGGGGGCATCAATCTCCAGTCTTTTGGCAGGGTTGTTGTGGATACACTCCGCCATGATAGCAGTTCCAAGAGGCATTATGGCTTAGGTTAGGATTATGGGGCACACAGGCCGCAGCAGCTAGACACTAACCCTCCAGCAAACCCCCCACCATGAAAGATAGCAGGTCTGTTCTGTAGTAGGATTGGCGTTGTTATACATAGATACAGCTACTAGATATATTTTATCTCTCTGGCCAACAGTGAGATGCTGAGATTCCCATCCAGCCTAAAAGCCTGTCTCACCTTTGTCACTGTTTAATGATTTCCACACCATCGTCTGATCCACTAAACAGAGCACTGAGGCAGAGAAGTCTGGAGAGAAGGTTTTTTGTTTTTCAGTTCATTTTCTTCACTGGTTAAGGTTCCTTTGACAGTATTGATGTCCCCTTTATAAAGAACTTTAAGATCTACTGATAAGAAGGGCTATGTAAGAGCTATTTTTTGTTGTTATAACAACTCAGTTATTTTCTTTTTTAATTGTTTCAACAGCCTATGGTACTTAAGGCTTTTGCAATCCTATTAACTTTGCAGGGAAAATGAGATGCAGGCTGTATATCAATTCATGACAGCACTTCATTTTTAATCTATTTCCTAATAGGCAACATAGCGAAAATAAATATAAGCAAAAACAGCATCTTGGATGATTTAGATCTCCATGTTATTTCCATCATTCTCATGGTTTGTTTGTTTTTTTGGTTTCGTTTGTTTGCTTACATTGAAAGCTGAAAATATGCTTTCTGCTGTGGGATCATTTGTTCTTTCAAGTATAGCAAAGTGTAATTACCTTGTTCTAATCATAGGAAAAAACAGTATTTTAGCACTAGAATTCTTTGTAAAACCAATCACTCACTTCCCTCACTGAATAATGGGACGCCTTGGGGTAGGAAATTAGAAATGAAGTCAGGTAGCAAGAAGGGGTTGAAATCCTTATACTGTTTTCTACTTTGTATGTTATCAGCCACATTTTCAGACATAGGCATTGACTTTGGATGCCTTATTTTTGGGACACTTGAGACACTTATGACATGCTTTTTAGAGATGCTGAAGACGCACACAGTCCCACTGGGAACCACAAAACTGACACATGTGGAAAACATGGCCACTTGTGAAAAGCTTTAGCCTGTATTCTTTTTGTTATGAAGTGGGCTGGGGCTGCGGGAGGAAAAGAAGCCTGCTGTGGTGCATAAGAGGAAAAAGTATTTTGCAAGCTTGACTTGATGTGATGGAGGTTACCAGGATCTAGATAGTGTGGAAAAGAAAGGGAAGCAGCAGGAAAGGCGAACAAAAATCACTTAAGACCTTGTAACAATACATACTCACAAGAGGGCAGAGTTAAGGTTGCACAGGCAGCAATAATTCAGGTATTTGGTAACTTTTGAATGTTTGCTGGTATAACCTTAATTATTTATATCTTTGTGAGGCTTATACCAGTATTATATACAAAATTTTAAACTTAACCTTGCCCTGCTTCTGCATATGCATTACAATACAGTCTTTAATTACCTGATCAGAATCCAGAATAAACCATGCTCATTCAATAAGCAGCAGTTGAATGTCTTGTTTTATGCTCACTTAACAATGTGTGGCCCTAGGCCTTATTTACTGCATGCTATTCAAACCCAGCTCTGAAGACAGAATTATTAATTACCTTACTGGCTTTTCCACAGCACTCACTGCTATGGTAACTGATTGCTTCACAAACATAAATCACATAGATAAATAAACATAAATTAATTCACAAACATAAATAAATAAATTTTTCACAGCACTCATGTCAGACTTCCACAGGCACAGGCAAATGCACATCTGGGATACAAAGGCCCGCCTCTGCCCAATTTCAAGCCTCTGATTCAAAGAATGGGGATCTCTAGAGCTTCTCAAAGAAAATGCCACTGGGATTTTTTGGCATGGCAAAACAATGTATTTTCCCATATCTTCATTGTCAGAAATACAGCTGAAATGTTTAATCTGAAACTTTTCAAACAAAAATCAGTCTGAGGCAGGCGCCCACCCTGGAAAGCTTCAGCAAGAATGGTTCAAGTTTGGCAAAGTTATAAGCAGATATATCGGACAACTTTAATAGATGGCGTTGCCAGCTCCAACTGTAATATGTATATAGCAATGAGGATTTCTCCTAAGAAATTAGCAGTTAGTATTTGCTATGGGACTGGATGCAGTAGACTATTTCTAATGACCTTCAATCTTGCACCTATAGGTCATCAGTTTGAAACCAGCTCAGACCAGTAGAGATTAAAAGCTCTTGGTGTTTGGTGGTTGTGAGATGAGTTTGAAATTCGGTTCTAAATATCACACCACCAAATTATTAACGATAATCCAGTACCTTTCATCAGCATTAAATCTACACATTTTGTGAAAGCAGAAATGTATCGTTATGTGCAAATTATTTGTCAATATGTTAATTAACTTGTACATTAATTTCCATTAGCTATCAGTCATAGAGCTGTCCAAAACTTGGCAGATATGCCGTAACACTTTTTCTTTTGCTCTTCAGCCTTTTCTTCTTTCATTTAAATAACATTTAGAATAATTTTAGATTTAAAAGCATGACTTGCTCTTTCTGCATGGAAAAACAGCACTGAACTTGGAGATCACATTTCTTATCATGTCGGTGATCTAACATGATATCCAGGGTCTCTGTATGGGGCACTGCTCAAAACAAGTTTAAAAAAAAAAAAATCCGTGTCACAGAATATATCTAGACACTCAAGAATTTATCAAGGCACTAGCCTGACCCTGAAGTGCCAGGAAAATAAGAAATCAGGTATAATAGGATGGAAAGAAGAAAGGGGGGAAGGAAAATTCCTAAATCCCAGGGCATGTTTAGCAGGCGAGAGAGCCTAAAAATTAAGTTGGCAACTTTTGAAACGAGCTAATTAGGCCTGGTTACACATGACTTAAACTTGGGCAGGACACTAGTATTCTACTGATGCTGTTCGATCTTTCAGATTAGATCTCTTGGACAGCCATGCTTAAGGTGCTATTAAATTTAATGCTCTTTATCTAATTAGTTAGCTATTTAAGTCATTTGGCATTTAATTGTGGAGTAATGAAATGCCTAAGCCTCCGTGAAATAAATATCCTGGGTATAATTTGCTAGTGGATGTTTCATTGCTCTAATCAGCCACAATTTTCCAGTGCTGGTGGCTATGCCTGTAGTGCAAGTTGCCTGACACATCTCATTATGAGACCATTTTCAGTTGCTTAAAACTTTGCCAAAGTTTTAACCATTTGGGCTGAAGTTTCCCATGCTGGGTGCCTATCTCAGTCTGAACACATTTTTGGAAAATGTCAGCAAAAAATGTACAGTCATTTCTCAGTACAAGGTAAGGGGAAAATGTTTTGCCCATGTTAAAAACTTCCTACAGCCACTTTATTTATGGAAGAGGGATTTGAAATATGTCAGGGTATTCATCCTCATGTCAGTGTGTGGCCTGAAATACAGAAGACAGGATTGGGAATGGATTGGGTTCTATTCCCAGCTCTGCCGTTGGCCTGCTAAGTGACATTGGGGAACTTGCTTCATTGCTCTGTGCCTCAGTTTTCCTCATCTGTAAAACAGGGGTAATCATACATAGCTCTCTTAGGAAAGCACTTTGATATGTACTAATGAAGAGCACTACGTAAGTGCTACGTGTTATGTTGGCACGCCTGAGAACAAATGCCAATATCTGACCAATTTATGAACCTCTGGATATCCAATTTGCACATCCTCAGTAGGGATTGGTTACAATTGGGTTGCTAACTTTTCCCAAGATTCTGTCTGCACTGACTACGCTCCATCCCAGGGCTGCAATGGTGGAAGAGGACTTGCGCTGCAATTGTCCTGGCAGCTGTGGTGACAGGCAAAGGAACTGAAAGCATGGAGGCTGCCTCAGTTTCTCCTGCTGCTGATGCCAGGCAGCAAGGAGATCAGAAGCTATCTGATTGGAAGGTGGGGGGGGGGAGGATCTGGACCTGAAGGGGTCGCAAGGCAGGCCACTGGCAGAAGGAGGAAGAAGCGAGAAGAAGGGTTGGGGGAGAAGTGGCGTTGGGACATGGCGGCATGGGAGGAAATGAGTGCGTTAAACAGCCTGGTGATGGGAAGGGGAGCGATTTGGAGAAGGGCAAATTGGACATGGCAGGGGCAGAAGAGTCTATTGCCATTAGAGAGCACACCCATCTCAGAACACAGAACAGAATCCTGGAGGTCTCCAAGTCTCTCTGTTCCTCTGCTGTCAGCATATAACTATGAAACCCTGCTGGCTAAATGTGTCTCTCATCCCCTTATATTGGCTGTCTCAAACAGAGGATGACAAACTATTACTGTTTTCAGTCACTCCAGGAGCTCGAGGGGCAGAGGTATGTGCAGTGGTCTAAAGATTCCAATGCTGTTGATCAAATATTTGGAAATCCATGTGAGGGGATTTCTGGGGGGTTTTCAGTTTGCTTTTTTAAAAATGAACTTTGGAAATTACATATACAATAGCATTAAAAACATGAAAGTTGCAAAATCAAGCAGTCAAAAGTTAGGTTGCCTGTACAGCCTTCATTTTTCTCCCTTGTGCTTATGCATTATGATGTAGTGTTTAATTCCATGATCACATACTACTTTTTTTCCAAAGAGCCCCTACCTCAATCCGTGCCCAAAGTGTTCTCTTAGGGCCAGATTTTCAAAGATATCACCTAAAACAGGTGCATAGTTGATTTTTCAAAATTCCCCTAGCAGGTTAGAGACTTAACTCTAATGTGAGTTAGCTTAACCTTCTTAGGCTCTCAATGAGCCTTTCAAAAGTGCTTATCTACATCTTTAGTTGCCCAAATACCTGTTAAAATCTGGTCCATAATCTAGTTTTCTTTGCAGGCAATATCAGGGTCTGAAAAGCAGTTCTTCATTAGTATAAGCTCAAAAAAGATGCCCTTGTCTTCCTTGAGTGCTGCATTAGCAACTTGATCATCGAGTGGCCAAAATGCTTGTTTGGAAAGCTTCCTGTTTCTGATGTACTTTTAATTTTTTTGCAGTTAGTTTTTGCGTCTTTGGCTAATTGCTCTTCCAATTCTTTTTTGGCCTGCCTAATTATACTTTGACTTGCCAAAATTTATGTTCCTTACTATTTTCCTCAGTAGGATTTTTAAAGGATGCCTTTTTGTCCCTCACCCTTTCTTTTACTTTGTTGCTTAGCCATAATGGCACTCTTTTGGTCCTCTCTCTTTTTTTTTTTTTTAATTTGGGGTACACATTTTAATTTGAACCTCTTAGGGTATTTTTAGGGTCTAGGCACCCAGCACCACTCTCGGCTACTAGTGTCCTTGGCAAGCTACAGGAGTTAGGCAACTCTGGGAGCCAGCTGGCCCAGGAGTTTGGGAGAACTGGGGCCCATGGCCACGTGGAAATCTGAATTTCAGCCAGCTGTAGTCCTGATGTCAGTCTATTTTCCTTCGATTGATGTGCTGTGCTGTGCTCTCTGCACTCCTTTCATTTGAAGGTCTACTAAATGCATTCAAAATAGGAATGAATGAAGTTTTACAACTCACTTGTAAAGTGGGCAAGTGTAACGTCCATTTTTACCACTTTTTGTCTGGGAAAGAAGACTTAAGTTCCATAGTTCCATACAGTGCACATATAGACTGTGAACTGTGGTACAGAGATGGTAAGGGAGTAGACTGATACAAATACCCAAATACGCACAGGAAAAATCCCTTTGGAAATTTTCCAACACTTTGTATTATGGGGAATTTTCATTTAGCTTTGTTTAGAAAGAGCACTTCAAAATGAAGTTTTACTTCGTCTTGTTTCCTGATGTTAAATTTGGAAATTACCTTTGTTTAGAAATTTCTTTAATTTTATTTTACAGAATTTAAAATGTTAAAAATGCTTGAAAATGACACATTTTGTTCACCCTGAAACTACTTTTTCTTTACCTTTCAGTTAACATGGCTGAAAATGACACATTCATTTTTAGTCTCACCTAAAACAATTTTATTTCTATTTTTTACAATTGCCAGTGAAATGAAAAATCTGTTGTTCACCCAGCTCAAGCTGTGATCTTTTCTTCAACACTTTGGCTTGCTTTAATTATTCTGACCAAATTTGACACTCAGATATGTTAACTTAAATTTATAGGAAGCTGTACAGACATTTGAGTGTAATTTAGCCCTCTGTCTGTCTGGTGTCTCCTTCACTTACACTACAGTTTCTTTTCCCTTTGATCCAAGATGAAACAGATGACCAGCATCTAATGTTGATTTGACAATTAACTCCAGATTGTAATTATCTACAAATTGCAATTATTGACCAAGTAAAAACTGTATCTCACCACTACCAGCTGATTTGAAGAGGGATTGCGAGGGGAGGAGGAGAGTGAGAAAGGAGGAGAGAAGTCTCAAGTGAAGACCGCGCAGTTTGTCTTTAGACAGGAACATACTTATTTCTTGTAACAATTGTCATAAAAATAGTTTGATGTGACATTCTCTGCTTTTGCTACAGCCTTTGTCACAAAATTGTACCTTTCAAATCCCACATGCTGTCTACTTAAGGTAGCACCATAGACTACTTTAACCTTTTCAATGTTCTTTAATTTGATTGGCTGCAATTCCTGTTCTCCCCTTTTACAGTCATTGCAAAGTGTGTTCAGGAGATATGAGCCAGCTAATTAAAGACAGAACATTTAAAAGGTTAAAGTAGGATAGTAGGTGCTGTCAACCAAGGCTACTATCCCCAGCTTATGTAGTGCATTTTCAATCTCTTCGTTTCATGACAAAGACTCCAACAAGAACAGAAAGCATCACCAGCGTGACAGTGTGGTACAAAATAGACAGGATTTGGAAGCTTACCTCATTCTTGTCTGCATGGATTAAAAAAAATAAAAGCTCCAAAAAACACAACCACCACCCTGCAATAGGAGACATAAGGCATGTCTTTACCTCCCTGCAGTTTGGCCTGTGAGGATGTGAATAACAGTTTGCACCAAAGTACTGCATTGTTATTTCCCCCATGTGGACACTGCAGGCATGAATCAAAAGGTTCCTGTATCTCATTAATGTAATTCTGTCTGAAGAGGATTATAGTAATGTGAAGTAGGAACCGTTTAGTTCAAACCTACAGCATCCACACAAGGGAGTTACAGCGCAACACTTCAGTGTGCACAGTTGTGGGGCAGTGTAGATAGCACCTGAAGTAACAGAAACAGCTTAATCGGTGTCAACCATCAGGAAAGGACAGTCTTTAGTGTACTGTTCATGTCTCTGTTCATAGCCCCAGGGAAAATGGGCCAGTAGCATAAACAACCATTCTCTGATTTGAAATGTGTTATTCCAACCATATTTAAAAAGATTGTTGTTCTTGCCATTCCCTCTGGTACTCCAAAGTATGCCAACATCTTTGGCCCTGTTAAAAGCGAAGAAAGGTGTATAAAAATATCAGCTACTCACCTAAAAGGTGCTCAAAAACTTCTAGGCAGGAGTCTGGAAGACTTCTTGGACAAGCAATCAGTTGACTGATGATACGTTTTCAGTGGAGTTTTGCTTGAGTAAGGACTGCCCCTTTTGTCCCCCAGGGGCAAATCCAGTTCCTTGGTGCTCAGCTCAAGAATCTTAGGTGGACCCTGGATCTGTAGACTGGCGGGGATGAGGAATCCAAGTGCAGCTACTCAAAGAAGAGCCACCACAATCCTAATTCAGAATGTCCATGAGGAGGGAAGGATTGGAGGATCCAGGCAGAGCTGGATGCCCCAGCCCTGAAGCAGTTCAGAGATTGCACAATCATGCTGTTAGGATCCTTTCAGTCCCAGGGAAATAAAGGCTGAATTTGGTTCCTAGCACATGAAATGAATTGCCTCGTAGTTCTCTTTAAATGGGCAAATTATAGTTAAATGTAACTGAGTTCCCTTATTTTGCTGGACAAGGTATCAGAACAATTTGGACCAGCTCATATTATCCCTAAAGAGGATGGTCTGTAGTTTGGAGTGAAACGCCTAATGATCTGTTTAAAAAGAAAAAGTTAATATTGAGGCTATTGGGCGATTATTGCTTCGACAACCAGCTATCTGCCATTTTTCTCTCACTAATCAGCAATTTAAATGCAATGTTTTACCCTTGTAGTGGAGCATAAATGAACAAGCCAAAGATGTCCATTATTTTTCTTTTAAAAAATTGCATACAAGTAATGTCAGCACAGTTGGATATAATAGTTCTTAATCTCTGCACATAGGCTCTGATTCACAAATTACTCACACACCTAACTTTTAGACAGATGCATAGTCTCCTAAAAGTCAATTACACATCTTACGTGCTTTAAGTACCTTGCTAAACCAGAGCCCTAAAGAAGGCACATCGGACTCGAGTTGTATTCCATCACTCGGGTAAAACACTTGGTGTCTTTAATCAATGTTTCATCTGAGCCAGTTCTGGAAGATCTTGCCCCTCATATTGGTAACACAATTATGTAAATTATTCATTGCTCCAGAAATTAGTGCAAATGAGATTCTCATAGACTCATAG
>ML675615.1:4782032-4796845 GCA_007922155.1 Mesoclemmys tuberculata | reverse complement strand
AATCACACATTGCCCCTTAGTGTTTACTTCGTTAAAAACATTAAAGTCATTTGATTTTTTAGTTTTTTAAGCTTCATTTTTACTGGTGTTACAATACTAAGTATCTTAAAAATGGCAGTCCTGCTCACAAGAGTGGTGGTGGCAAAGCTCGTATTGGAAATAAGCCTATATTTGAAAATACATATGTCTGTATAGCTGGGGAGGGGAAGGTCACATTTAAATTCAATGCAGAGATTATCAAGATTTGGCCATTCATCAAGTTCTTACTGTGTTTTACTTTAGTTTTACTCATGAGGGAGTACTGCTTGAGTAAGAATCAAGTAAAAATGTGGTAAGGGCTTCAGGATTAACTCAGTAATATTCACTGCACATTTCAGGAACAGAACAAGCCAGTACATCTAAATGGCTGGCCTTTTTCTTTTCAGTAAAAAGTAATTTAAAAATTCATTATGCATTAATATCAGCCCAGCACCCAAAGAAGAGAGTAGTTTTAGGTAATACAACATGAGTATTTGAAATTTAGAGAGAGCAGAGATGCCTCTCTTTGGATTCAAACAGCATAACAACCTAATCTGGTAAGTGAGATTTCTGTGTATTCATAACACTCCCAGTAACTTGGATGAGAATACCAAAGGAAATGCAGTCATCAAAATGTGAATTGTTTCTAGTGCTTGCTTTCTTCATCTCCATTGGAGGGAACATGTTTGACTTCAGGGGGGAAGAGCTGATGAACAACATAAACTTCTTTAACAAATATTGCTACTTGGAAAAGTTACTCGACCTGTTACTCATGAAAATTCCAAAGTAAGCACTAGGATTTTGTGGAGAAAAAAACAATACAAATACATCAGTCATGCACAAGTCCTTTTGTGGTGTGCAGCAAAGAGTAAAAAGTGGGTTGTATTACAATGCAGTAAATGCTTCTCATGGGCAAAAATATGGTAAAGTAAGGTTACTTATCAATGTGCATCCAAATATGTGATGTGCATACCCTATAAGATGTCAGTATTTGAAAATTGTGCTGTATGAAGCCAGCTGAGTGTTTTTCAGACTGGATAGTTCGAGCCAGGTTTAGTTAATCCTACTTTTGCACAGGACTGTGGGCAACCTGGTGTATCATTAGATACCTGCTGAACAATTAATGCAGTGGTGCACCACCCTCTATGTAGATCATTTCATTTCACAGATTCCCTGTGTTGAAAGGAGAGAAGGTGAATGGTGTATCAATGTGGCAGTCTGGTGATGACTTTTGGCATAAAGGGTTTGTGGTCCTAGAGTATGGTGAATCTGTGATGTAGACATGTAACCTCCTCTAGTCCTGCTACTTTGCACCTGTGAAGTCCTGTCCAATGGAATTACTTTGGGTGGTATGGGATCATCTATTTAATCCATGTTATCTCCGAATCTACTCTTGCTGCGTGTGTGTGGAGTTCTCAAACTACATGGCAGAGAAGACCAGCTGGATGTGGATTTGTCTCCCTGAAACAGTTGGGTGCAGTTATTCTTTTCTGCCTTTATACTGCTACGTCTTCCTTGACCTCACTGGGTTTCACTAATGATTTCAATCAAAGGTCCTAGGTGCGCTGCAGAACTTCATTCAGCTGCATGCAAAATGGATCCATGTCCCTTGTTGATGAGAAAAGACAGTGAGGAATGCCTGGAACTATTATTGGCAGAGAGCGAGCGGTAAGGAACTGCCATTCTTTGTGATGGTTTGGAATGTTAAGAATAAACCCAAGGTATAGTTTGAACATGCAGAGCATTTTCTATAGCTGGTGATCTTTCCTAGAATTTACTATCAGATAAATACCTATATTTGAGTTTGGTCACACTTTGAAAGCATTGCAAGATATCGCTTTGTGCAACTTTGGTAACTGCCATCTTCCCTTTCCTCTGTCACTTAATCTACTGCCAAGGTCCTCCTTGTCTTAGTCCGATTACAGTCATTGTGCCAAGAAGGTTCTTGCAGTGTTAGCTCCCTATACATAGGAAACATGCCTTTATCTAAGAAGTGTACTTTATGTCTAGGTACTTAGACAGGTAACTGATCTTAAGGTTTTGTACACATTCCTATCTCCATAGCACCATGTCACTTATTTTAATAGTCAACTGCTTATGTATGCTTATCAACTAAACATTTCTTTATAAATCATACAGGCTTTTCCGTGTCCTCCTTCAAATAGTCTTTCTCTGCTAATTGGAACAGATTAATTTCTCATTTTGCATGACCACATTTGACGTTTTAAACGTTGATAAGATACTAATAGGAAATAACTTTGTAAACTGTACCAGCATTTAGGTATAAGAAAGCTATAAGATTTTTACATTGCACTTATATTGCAATATATGTTACATGTATAATAAATGATGATAGGATGATGTTTTAAAAATGTGTTTGCATTGAGTTTGTGCTGCCATTTCAATTGCTCAGTATGAAGACGGTGATTACAGAATGTTAATGTTTTGACACACTGACAGAAGCCAGGCAATTCACCGTTAATGCTGGTATTTCTTTTTCACTTGCCTCTGATGTGCGACAGCTTTAGTGTAGGCAGTAATTGACTGGAAATGACAATAGCAATTAACATGTAACCTTCTGCTTTAATACACATTTTACCATCCATTATGAGAGCAAATATTTGTGTGTGTGTGTGTGTGTTACCTTGTGATAAAAACTAAAACTGGTCTGAAGATCAGCTCTGAATGTCAAGGCTTATGTCTTAAATATAGTAGGATTTTCAATTTCTTTGCTTTAAAAATACTATATCATGCATCTATTCACTTCTTGCTGATCTAGTTTTGTGCCCCCATTGTTGCAGTAGTTGGTTAGAATACCAGCTTGTGGTGATTTTATTTTTAATTCAATTATTTCATTACAAGACATTGCCAGCACTGATTTTAAGAATGCATTATAAACCTGTGCCTTGGCTCATTACTATCTGTAATTAATTAGAAGGCAGAATTGGGAAAATAAGAACTGGCTCACATGTGTCTTTATGGGTTATCAAAACAGACTGTGATTTATGTGTCCTGACCAACAGCTCCATCATTTTTCTTGTTCTCCATCTGCATTGCTTAGAGCCTTCCTAATAAATGAGTAGGTAGGATTTCTGTGCTACTTCAAGGCTATTTATTGATCACTGATACTGTTATAGGACAGAATATTGAATATTTTAAAGTAGATTCCAGTTAACCTCCTGTACATGTACTGTAATAGACATTACAGCAGTAATTTTCAGTGATACAAACACACCATGATATAAACGTTACATCTTTTTTTTTCTTTTCAATATTGACTGAGCTTTGTGCTCATGAAATTGAGGGACTTAACATTGCTTTTAATCAAGCATAATGCAGAAATGCATCATCAGGCTTTCCTCAAAATATCTGGCAGTGCATCTTAGCCAATATTTTGTTTTAAAGTCTGCTTCCTAAGTCCATAATTAGGCTCCTAAATATAAGTGACTTGATTCTGAAAAGTGCTGAATATTTTGCAGTTGCCATTGATCTACTTAATATTAAACCACTTTGATGTGCACATACAGAGGTTGCCATGAGGAAGTTAGCAATTTCCACAGTTACCACACAGTGGTATCTACCCCTGCATTCGTTTTTCCTTAGTTTTAGAGTAAAAGGACTGTACGTGATGACAGATGGCAACTGTTAACTTTTTAATGCCTTTTATTATATGTACTAGAAACTCTGATCTAGGCAACCATCAAGCTTTCAACCAGGTTTACCCTTGGACACCTTACAACCATTTCAACTGAAATGAAAG
This sequence comes from Mesoclemmys tuberculata, assembly GCA_007922155.1. NCBI lineage: Eukaryota > Metazoa > Chordata > Testudines > Chelidae > Mesoclemmys > Mesoclemmys tuberculata. The sequence goes on along the minus strand of ML675615.1, from coordinate 4,793,067 downwards.
GGAGTTGTATGTGCATTCCATTTTGGGGGAGAAATGAATGGTCAGAGTTAACAAATTATTGTACTTTGCTGCTGTCTACTATATGTGTACATGGACAGAATATTGCTCTGCAGGAAGAGGTGAGAGGTTTGAGTTTTAGAAAATGAAATTAAAGGTCCTACACCTACTTTTGCCTCCCAGTTGTTTGTTCATTTTTACTGAATTTACTGCATGCGCAAATTAGGGTTGTGTGAACACTGAACAATGTAGTGTGGAGAGAATTCAGTCACTGAAGCTATTATATATTTATATTAGCACAAATTTATAAAAAGGATCAAAAGTGCAAAATCCTGCATTATTATGTGTATTAAAACCACAAGCGAACCTCTGTTCTCCACAAAATCAGGCTCAAAATAGCTCAGTTTAGGCACACGCACCTGCTGGGTCGTTGAAAATGCAACCAATCACGTTTTAATTTAACAGCTGCAACCTTAATTGGATCCGAATACAAAGAAAAATTATAAAGACAGAACAGATAGAGGCCTCTTGTTTGCAAGCTACACTCAGTTGCATTCCAAGATTCAGTCTCTGGCTATAGCTGACTAGTCTCTTGAACACTCCACCTAAAATGTTGCAGGCATTAAAGGTGTAGTAACTACACAGTCACTGTGGTTTGTAAAGTTTCAAACCCAGAGAGTGAAGCTAGCCAGTGCCCCTACAGAACTCCACCCATCAGTCTCACACAGTTTATTTGTAGCTGCTCCTGTTCAAACCTGTTTGACTATATCCACAATCACCACAACTCCCATTTTAATACACACCTATGCCTCGTGTGTCTCGGTCTGAGAATATCCTTGCAGAGCTGGAGTCATTTGTCTGCTAAATGAAAGGGGTGAACTTAGTATAAGTACCAGATATTGTTGAGTTTTTTTATTATAATTTCTTATTTTTCCAGTTGGAGGATGCATGTTATTGAGCAAAAAGCGACACCTAAAGACTATAAGCTGAGTTCACACGAGTGAAAGTTGATGCATCTGCCATACAAATGCTTGGGGCAGACTGAGCAATTACACACACAATGATGGAACCCATCCACACTTTTTCTTTTTTAAATAGTGTAGCTTCCATTGATTCTGATATTTGGGGGGGGGGTTGTAAAACTAATTTAACTTATAGGAGGAAGAGGCAGAAGAGGTAGGAATATTTCAAGAATATTTATTTTCCCTAATAAAATAGTGTATTTAATATTCCATCTATTTCTCTAAACTCTAGCTTTTAAAAACAAAAGGCATGGGAGGTTCCCATGCACCTTGAATTCAGTGGAACTTGTGCACCTACAACCTTTTAGGCACTTTTGAAATCTCCTATATTATTGCACAGACTCCAGAAGTGAGCATTGTGATCATCTAGTCATCTTCACATTGTCATTTAGTTCTGATTGTCCTTACTATTTGTTTTTGTTTGCTGCTTCTATTTTTTTAATTTGCTTCTTAGTAGGTTTATATATGTTTACAGTCCTATCTCATTTGGTGGCTTGGCATTATTCTGTTGACCTTTTAAATGCAGGAAGCTGGTGAAAATTACATTGCATTTAGTGAGGTGTTATCTGGGAACAATGATTTGGACTAAAGCTGTGGAGCTGGTCCAAGGGTTTCAGCCTCATGTATATTGATAGAATCATAGAGCTGGAAGGGACCTTGAGAGGTCTTCTAGTCCATGGAGGATGGTGCACCCTACTCCATCCCATCAGTGCTGATATGGGGAGGGGAAGAAGGCATGGCCCCTTCTCCTACCTAGGTATCTCCCACCAACTCCCATCCTTAGTCAGCTGCTCCCTACCTTCCACTGGCCTTGACGAGTCTAGTGCTCCTGGTGCTGGAAGGTGGGGAGATGGCTCCTGCAGGTGTGAAGATGCCCTATAGGGGAAGGATTCCTACTCTCAAAGCAAGTCTCCATCTATTTAGGCTTGGTGCAGGATTTGGACCCATGGAGAGACATAGTTCTTTGTCTTTTAAATTGCCTAAGGTGTCCACACTTGGGCCAAAGTTTTGAAATTGTCTCAATGGGAGTAGTTTATCATTCCTGTCTTTTGGAGGAACTACTAGCCCAAAGCAGGATCACAGACCAGTCAGAGTAAGATGTAGGCTAGTGACAGACTAGTAGGTCACATTGTAAATTCCCTTCTCAGGAGAGGACATAACTTCTATTAGTAATATGAAACATCAAGGAGAGAACTGATGCCTCCCTAAGGAAAACCAAATAAAGTGGTAAAGTGAGAGTTTTTTTGCAATTGGTAGCAAACATGTTGCCCAAGCAAAGTTTGGTGAACTTCTGATTAGTCATTATCTGCTTTCAAAATGCTGTGTGAGAGGGATCCTGCTGTATTTTTTAAAATGTCCAGAATATCCTCTAACTCAGTTTTAAGAAAATAACAATTCAGTTTCAGTACATTATGATGCTTTCCATAAACTGTCCTCTTCTGGCTGTAATATGCTTCACTGACAGCAATTAACAAAGGTCAGCAAGATAATTTACCACTATTTAAATTATAGCGTGAAAACATGACACTGAAGGGCATAGAAAATTGTACAAGATTTAATGGGGACCTGGGAACTTGATCATTAAACACTCAGGGGGTATTCTCTCTGAATGCATTTCCCATTAACGCTAATAGTATGCTGAGAAGCAAATATACTTAAATTTTCATTACTCAGTTTCTCTCTCCCACTTTGACAAATGAAGTGCTGGCTTAGACTTGGAGCTGGGTAATGCATCTACTTCATTCTGTGGCAGTGTTGTAACAGAACTGGAAATTTTTGTGAATGGATGAATCCTTATACGTCTGACTGTAGTTTCTTTGTTCTTGTTTGTTAAATGAATTTGGATCTGCTCAGCATTTGGGTGGGAGACCTCCAAGGTAAACAGATGAATGGGGTACTATTGCTTTTCCAGTTCCCCAATATGTTACCAGGGGGCACTGTGCTACTTGGGGCGCTATGCGTGGGAGGAGACATGAACCAGGGGATACCTGCTCGTGTCTGGTTGTTGCAGACTGGCATATTTTGCAAGGGTGGTAGCAATGGAATCTTGGCCAGGTTCCACCTGTGTAATTTCTTTCTCTCCAGCTAATTTCCCCATGCATTTTCAGCTGGATACAGCATTGTTCTTCCTTTCTGGCTTAAACTGGCGTGTTGCATTTCTGTGCACTCTACAACACCTCTCAAGTTTCCCCCTGAAGGTGGCTGCATGCTACTGGTCAAGAAAGTTTGTAATGAGTTACTGGTATGGGATTCTTAGGAATGAAAGCTTCAGTACATTACAGACCTGTGTTGTGTACCTGTCAGGTACAATTACATGAATTCTGCCAAGAGCAGTATGAACCTTTTCTTTGGTCTGGCTGTGCAAATCTGTCTTTTCTGATGAAATTATGCTGACATTTTAACCGGACACTCAAAGGGTAGTGTAAAAGGAAGGAATAGAGGGGTAGTTGAAGAGCTGGAGGATGGCCCACGGTAACACGGAATGTGTGGTCCAGGAACTGAGTGGTTACAGATCTGCCTGAATTGCTGAACTTTTGGTGTAGAGTCGCAAATATTGCATGCCATTTCTAGCCCAGGATGGCTCTGCTCTTCAAAATTCCTCCTCCAGAGCAGAGGGAAGAGTCCAGTTTTAGCATTGCTGAACTTTAGGGTCCAAATCAGAGAGAGAGTGGTCTCAAAGTCACCAAAGTTAATGGATATTTGGATTTCAATCTTAGTTTGGCCTGTCATGGAAAAAAGGCCCATCCATGTGGTTTGCATCTTGATCCAAAATCCTCCCAAATTTCTGGAGGCTTTCTATGTCCTGGGTTTTTAATTAGCTTCATATTTAGGTAGAACCTGCACTTTTGTGCTTATTCCTAGCCAAAGAGAGATTCTTCTCCTTGGCTGTTGTGTATTAAGGAAAGGGAAGGAAGGCAAATGGTGAGTGTGTTAACTTCCGAAAAGGCTTTATTTTCTTTTTAAAATCTGGAGCAGCCATAGAGCCTTTGGAGGTGAAACCAAATATCTGTCCATCAATCCTCTGGTTCTTGCTAGACACCTAACAGATGAAATTGAAAGGGTGGGATCAGTCCCGGGGGCAGTGAATGACCGACACAGGGAGGATTCCTCCCCCTCCTACCCTTGGTACAGTCCCTGTTTATTCCAGCTTTCTTTAGGGAAACAGGATTTGGCCCTCAGTGAATGTTATTGGAAATGTGTGTTGCTCAGATAAGCATCTCACAGTTCAAAGGAAAAGTTGGGGAGAGGGTCTTTAACTTAACTTGCCTGGAAAGAAAGATTCCAGTTCAGTAGCAGAGATGGGGGGAGAAACTTAGGGAGTTGGGTACAAGGGCATTTAGGATGGTATTGCTGTGTGTAAGTAGAAAAGCATATTGTTGGGGTAGCATGTATACACTAGGATCCTTAGAATCCAACTTTGTCTGTTCATAGGGTTTCCTGTTCAGCTGGGCAAATTCTGCTGAATAACATTCAAAACATATAACAAAGCTATTGCAGGCCAGGATGGATTTTAAGGCTCCAGCACTTCAGATGGGTCTCTGGAGCATTGTTGTCTATGGACTAGAGGCACAAGCAGATGTTGCTGTTGCGTGTGGTGTTGCATGCAGAAGACTTTCGTCTTGAGCTCTAAAAACAGGAAGCCAACCCATCATATTAGAGCAAGTGAAGCTTGACGTTTATGTGCTTCTCAGAGAATGTAAACACTCCATGCTACATCCACTACCCTCATGAATACTCAATGGGCTCATTATTACATTGCAGGGCATACTAAATGAATAGTAATGATTAGAAATAAATGTTAAGATTAAGATTAAGATTTGAGGTTTATAAAAAATATAATTAACTTTCATACTTAGACCAGTTGCAGTAATGCACAAGCTTCGTGTATATCCATGGGGTAGAGAGAAAAGGCTGCACTCTTCACGTCCTCAGCAGGCCTGAACTGCCTCAGTAAAAATGGTATATTCCACAAGAGAGCTACCAAAGCACTGGCACTCCCATATTATAGAGGAAATGCAGATACATAAGGCTGGGTAGACCAGATAATACTAGGCTAGGGGGCATAAGGTATAATTAAAATGCTCTATAATATACCATAGAGTCCTCTCTGTTGAAGACCCAGTGTACATCCAACTATCTTGATCAGTTGTCCTGTATAAGTGGCAATTCTTGGCCACTGCTTCCATTCTTGGCATGATTTGGGGATCCTAGATAAAGGTATATGTTACTCCTCAAACACCGCAGAGCACAGACCCATGAATGCTGCCTGTGCACTATCAAGTAATGTTGGAAAAGCAGTGTGGAGGGAGAGAAGAGTTTGCACTAGGAAGGCTCAAAGGAACAGCTGCTGTGTAGCTTAATTACCATTCCGTACCTTGGTGGGGAGGACTCTATGGCCTGTGGAACCTCTGCAGTGCACAGTCTAGCTACTAGGGCTGTGTTCTGTGAAAGCAGCTGGTATTGAAATAAGAGGCAATTTTAAAAGATCTAAAAATTCTTTTTATACTCACGTGGATAGAGTGCTGGGGGGGAACTTAACAAAAATTCTCTAACCATATTTGCATCTTGAAATTTGAAACTGCATTGAAATTTCAAAATATGAAAACTTAGACCAGCTCTACTTTAAATGGCAATAAAATATTGTTATGAACAGAAATCTAAGCACCAGAATTCATCCTTACTCCACCTTTATTTCTTCAACCTCTAGTCATCCTTGAACAATTTTTGTATTAAGCCTGGAGGTTCATATTTATTCTATCTTTGGGTAAACATGACCTATAGACACATTAAATGGATTATAAAATGGCTAAGTGAAAAGTTTCAAAATACAATTGTAAGCAGAGAATCCTCTCTGAGCAGCTGTGTTTTTAGTGGGGTCCTTCAGGTATCACTTTTGGCCCTACACTATTTAATATTTTTAACAGTGACCTGATAGAAAATGTAAAATCATTACTGATAAAGTTTGTAAATGACACAATACTGGGGGAGTGGTAAATAATGAAGAGGAAAAGACACTGTTACAGAGTAATCTGGGTTGGTGTACTGGGTGCAAGCAAACAATATGTATTTGAATATGGCTAAATGTAACGTTATACATCTAGGTACAAAGAATGACATGACTTGCTAGTGCGATGCTTTGGCCAAAAGGGCTAATGCACTTGTTGGATGAAAAAACAGGGTAATTATGAGTAGAAGCAAGGGACTTTATTTTATCTCTGCTTTTGGCACAGATATAACCACTGCTGGAACCTTGTGTCCAGTTCTAGTGTCCACAATTCAATAAGGATGTTTGCCTCAAAACAAACATTTTATTTCATTTGGTTTTTAAAAAAATCTTAATTAATGAAGTTAATGATGCTGAAGTAAAATTCTAAGCTGTTTTTTTTTATTGGGGAGAAGGGCAGAGGGATACCCAAAAAATTCTGTGAATTGTACATGAATTTATGAAATATTCAGCCAAGCCAAATCTGCTCTTTCTGGTGAAATAAGTTTTTTGTTTGAAAAATGTTGCTCAGCTCTATTCCCCTGATCTATCAAGGAGGAACGGGAGCTGTTGGGATTGCTGATTACCAGAACTATGGACAGGGGAAGGAGCAGTCCTGCTAAAAAAGCAGTAGGGAATCCATGTTTACCTTCTAATCCTGTCGGCTTTAAGCCCTAGTATCAACTTGCTATCAGACACAGCTTATACAGAAGCTATCAACATCACCACAGCTTCCTTCTGGTCATGGCAGGATAAAGGTCTCACCAAGTTGCTATTGAGCATCCTTGTCATGGATCTGAAGGGATCACCTGGAAGGCTGGGCAGTTGTAGAGAGAACTGTCCTAACTCTTAAAAAAGGAGGGGCCTTTTGTAACTGACCCTTGTCTTCGTCAAAAGCAGGGTTTGAACCTTGACATTCAGTTCTAAAATAGTGAGCATATACTGTTGCGTCTTAGTCAACCTGGAGTCCCCAGTCAGCCCCCGGCTTCCTTTAGTCCACCAGGGGCGTCATTCGTTTTAGGTTCCTGCGGGCCCGACAAAGCACGGCGACCAATATGATTGCAAGCCAAGTCGTTTATTCCAGGGCAAAAGCCATCTTATATAATATTTCATGCACTGCTCACATCCTCTTCTTGCAGTTACTGATTGGTTAAAAGTTACAAGCATACACACAGCACAAGCACAAGCTGATTCTCATGGATAGCTTAACATTTCCCACAGCTGCCTAATTATTATTCTGTTTACCTCTTGGACACTGAGCTAAGAAAGAAGAAAGGGAGGTGTCCGCCATCCTTGGCCGGCTTCCACCTGCCTAGGCAACCTTATCTAACTCTCACGTCCTTGGGGCCTAGCACTGTAACTTCCCATCCCAGGCATCAGGGCAGCGTAAGGATTGTAGATCCCCACAATATACTGCCTGAACTAAAAGACTTAAAATCCTGACTCAGTCCTTAGGAGGCTTTCCATGAGCTACAATAGACATTGGTTTAGGCCGTGTGTCTCCCTCCTGGCAGCTGTAGCAGCATCATAAATCTGTATATATGGACCAGCCCCAGAGGGTGAACACAGAGCATGAGACTACATTTACAGTTGTTGTTATACCAGCTCCTTAGGGATTGCATTGGGTGGGAAGCATCTCTTATAGAGGGAATCTGCTGCCAGTTCTCGGGAAAAGAAAGTTGCATCAGTTTGAACATAATTTAAAGGAAACTCTAGTCAACAGATTTAAACAAATATTCATAATAAAATGAAACATACACACACACACCTATTTTAAATTACAATAGTGAAAACTTACCTGGAGAGTGCAAAGAACGATATTGGATACAGAATTTACTCAGGTAAAAAAAAATACAATTAATAAAAGACAATCACTATCAGAAAACATTTGTTTTTAAGGGGAGAAAAAAGTTCCCATTTTAAGAGAGACCATGGACTGAGGATCAAAAACAAAGATATTGAACCACTTCTTTACAGCTGCAGATATTTTCATGCTTAAAATATTTTATCTGTCTACTTGCAGGGAGTGAGGAATAAATATATAGTTAATATTCTGAAACAACATAAAATAGCTTTCACACACATAAATATGTGCTGATTAAGAATAATAAGGCTGTATGCAGATAACAGGATACATATAGTATAATTAAAAGTTTAATATATTCATCAAAATATAAAAGGAACCTTATCTTGACAGTATACATCTGAAAGTGCTAATGAGCAAGTACAGAAACGGAAAAGCTTTAATGAATATTCACAAATTGAACAGGTTAGTTCAGTAGAGAACTAACTTAGTAGTTTTCAGCACGTCTGCATTTAACTGACAATGAAAAAAAGTTAGCAGTTAAAGAAATACCTGCAGTCTTCAACTCAATGTTCAGCTGAGACAGAAGGAGAGGTAAAAAGCGAGTTTTCTCTAGTAAAAGAATATAGAAACCTGGACTTGAGAGGTTATTTCTTAGATCACCTGACACATTATTGGTAGTACTAATTAGCCCAGTAAACATTCTGATCATCATGATGAAGTTGTTGTTAACAGTTAAGCAGAGTAAGTATACGTATCTCCCTTTGGCATATAAAGAAACCAAGACGCAGAAGTTGAGTGATTTGCCCAAATCCATCATCTGTCCTTGAAGGTTTTATGTGGCCTCTTCTGCACTACAGAAGTTCATAATAATAATATAATATAATATATAATATAATATATATTAGTTGTTTGTCAGTGACATTGTTTCTCAAGCACTCAAATACACAAAGCTTGCTGAATTTGTAATAAAAACAATGAGAGTCTTGTAGCACTTTAAAGACTAACAAATTTAATTTCTGCAGGCATAAGTTTTCGTGGGGTGGGCTGCAGCCCACAAAAGCTTATGCCTGCCTGAAATTAAATTTGTTAGTCTTTAAAGTGCTACAGGACTCTCGTTGTTTTTGCTGTATACAGACTAAGATGGCTACCCCTCTGAATTTTTAGTGTAACTTAGGAAAACTTTAATTGAGAACAGAAGAGCTTTTGTTCAGGTCAGGTCCAAAACAATGCATGCAGCTATATTTTGGGCTAAGCAACATGACCCACTCATGAAAAGAGTGTAGTGGTCATCTATCGGATGTGCCTTAAAAAAAAATGTCATGCACTTCCTATGTTCAAAGCACAGCTCCCATGGACTTCAACTGTAGCTATGAGTACTCTGCGCTTTGGCAAATTAGACCCAAGGATCTGAAGTCAGCCACTCGAAAAATGAGGAACACACAAATAGTGACCATCTGTGAAAAGCTTGGTTTGACTAGCATCACACAATAACTCTGTCCTAGAGGTAGGGATAGACTCCAGTTCTCCAGGATGGCATTCAACTGCCTTACCCAAGAGATGGTCCTTTCTCTTCCTGCAACCCCCTGCCTTATTCACTACAAATCTTTTAGCTTCTGCAACAAATGAAAGTTTCCCCTACATAACCCTGATTAATCCCCATAGCATAGTGAATCCTGGGGCAGGGATCCTGTGGGGAAATAGTAGTATGTGATCATGTCGTTGACTTTATTTTAAGTTTGGTTTTTTGGCGGTGATTTTCTGTATATTGTACAACTATATCCTTGTGCATCGTATGCATAGTTTCATATTTGGACACTTTCCCATGATGATAAATTGATCATACTGCTAGATACTGACTCTAAGTGGGCTGATTGGGTATCTAACTGAGAGATCACTTCTGACGCATAGCTAGAGACTCAGGTTTTAATGATGTTCGGGGGTGGCCTCTTATTTTTCCCAGTCTCTCAAACACTCAGAAGTTGTACTTGTTCTCGCCATTGTAGACCATGGGTTTGTGTCCCCCAGCCTGCATGACTGTGAGTTCTCTTTGAGACTTTCTTTGAAAAACACTTGCAAATTGTAGTTATCCAAGGATGTGGTGGGATGATTGCTCAAAGGGCTTTCAACACCATGATTCAGCAGCGCATGATCTTCAGATCTGCACTGCTTCAGTGCCTTACCAATAGTATTTAATGCCTATCAATTGACTACTTGAGGGACAATCTCTCACTGTATCTCATAGCAACTAAGAATGGTGGAAGTGGAAGTGCTGATTTTCCTGAGGCACAATGTGGAACAGACAGAAAGCAGTGCCTTTTCCATTGAGTCCCAGGGGCCTGCAATTGTTCTATTATCATTCTGATGTATGAAAAATATAAATAGATTGATCTATATTATAGCTATTACACTAAGGAAATAACAGTAGTCCTTATAACATACATTTTGCTTGTCTCAAACTTCTATCACATTTTCCTAAAATTCCATATATGAGCTACAGAGTAAAATGTATCAATTCAGAATAATATAGTACCAATTACCATAATGTTAATTTTCTTTATCTTGTATCTAATTTATACTTTCTTATTGATTCAGGGTTACTTTTCAACAGATGTTCTACTTCTGATGTTTTTAATATATTGAAGAAGGATCTTCATGAACATTCATAACTTTCTAAGTAACCATGTTTTATCTATCCATTGTTCTTGTAGATTCTTAGATTCCAAGAGCAGAGAGGGCCTTTGTGATCATCTCGTCTGTCCTTCTGTATAACACAGTGGTCATAGAACTTCCCCAAAATAATTCCTTGAGCCATTTTTTTTTCTGGGTAGATTTGCAAGAGGGATTAGGCGCTGTTCACAAAACTGAGGAGGAAGTGGTGGTGCCCTGCCCCTTATTATGCCAAATAGTCCAGTGGTGAAGGCAGTCACTTATAATGCGGGAGTCCCAGATTCAGATCCCTGCTCCAGAGCAGGGACTTGAACTTTGGTCTCCTGAATTGCAAGTGAGTAACCTAGCCTTCAGGTTACTGAATAGTCTAAGGTGGGTTTTTGGCCTAGCTTTGTGTTCTATAACAAACAGCCTCTTAGAAGAAATCAGAGTTACATGTTTGCTGTCTTCCTGGTCTAATATAAGTTCCACTTTTGTCATAGTTGTCTCCAAAGAATCTGAGAGAAAAAAACACAGCCCCCATGGACTGTGGGAGAGAAAAAACCACAGCCCCCATGG